>JAQFVV010012402.1:600000-1197451 GCA_028023455.1 Epiperipatus broadwayi
TTCCTATATTGTTAATATATATGCACATATTTTCAAACAATATTAATAAATTAGTCAATAATTCTAAGGATGTCATAACTGTCAAGCAGAAAAGTAATATCATACATCATTTTTTTGTGATTGTATGCTATCATATATAGGTGAATCTAGGTGCAGTATTGAGAAGAGATTGAGGGAGCATGAATTGTTAAATAAGCATGTAAAAAGTAAAAATAATGGTGATTTCATGTCTCCTTCAGTTTTCTTTGATCATGAAAAAACATGTAAATATAAGTTTAAATTTGATTTTGAAAATGTGAAAATTCTTCATGAAGAGAGGAACCATGATAAAAGTAAAATTAAGGAGGCAATTTTTATAAATAGGAATAAAATGCATTTAATAAATAGACAAGCTGTTAACATTAAAATACAAGATTTGTGGGATTTGAATTGATGACGTTTGCTTCTGCTTTGTTTTTTTTTTTAATTTAATGGCAGTTGAGGCAGGTTTAAGAAATTAATCAAAAGTACTTCTGTAGATTTAAGGATTCTTTATAATAGTTTGTTACTATTAAATTTATTATTTTTATTATAATTACTATATATATATATGTTAACAATTTGGCTCAAAGTATTTATAATTACCACATTCTGGTTTTAATCACTACTAACTGACTTTTGAAAATAGAGGGACATTTATATTTTTTGCCACTCATAAAAATATATTTATAGATATTTACACATTCATTGATATTTATTTCCATTTAGCCTTTAAAAAAATCCAACTAATGTTTCAAGCAAACGTCTGATCTGATTCGTAACTCACAGATGAAAATGAGTAATCAAATGCATGCTTATTGATAAGGCAATCCATTTACAATTTATTACTATGAGAATATTTGCATGATAATGTTAGAACAATTTCAATGATAAAATCATGTGGAGTAAACTTTATTAAATGGCCTTTCTTAGTTAAGTTCTCAATCAGAAACCTTTTTTTTCTTTCTGTATTATATATATAAAATAGAGAGCCTGCTAATAACTCTAAACAAGCTTTTTTTTTTTTTATGATAAATGCTACGCGAGAAAGGTGATTTGAATGCCTTCTCTTGTAGCATTTATCATTTTTTAAAAAAGCTTGTTTAGAACTATTATCACGTTCTTTGTTTTACATATTTGTAAATGCAAGCTATAAAAGTCATGTGATATATGACTTGATTGTGTTATATATATATATCATCAGCATCATTTTCAACCATTATTAATCCACTGCAAGATAAAGTCTACCCGAATTTAATCCAGTTTCTGTGGTTTCTGATCCATATCTCTTGATTGAATTTTAGCTTTTTTTTTTTTTTTTTTGTGGTCTCTCTCAATACAGCCATCAAAAGATTTTATAAATCTGGCAGTAATACCTAGATTTTTGATGAATAAATGCTGACTGTAAAAAATACTTCTGGTTTTATTCTAAACTGGAATTAATTGATTTTAGTATCCTCTAGGAATACTTTACTAATAATCAATTTATGAGTTTGTTAAATTTATCATAGCCCAAGGAATAAGTGAATTCTGTTAATATTATTTTCAACAGTGATAAGAACTTAGTATCTAGCTTAGTTTCATTTAGCACTGATTTGACTATAATTAACTACCTTTAGGAGCAATATCTTTCTTCATTTCATTTAACTTATATGCTAATTCTGTGAAACATGACATCTTTTCATTTTTTTTACCAGTGGAAACCATTTTTTCACAATATCTTGAGTGTTATAAGTTTCAATGAGAATTTTGTCTTTATTCAGTGATTCATTAATAGTGTCATAGAACAAATGATCTGTGATCCAGATCCTAAACTTGGAAGCACTGTGTAAGTAATGGGAATTTTATGTGTATTAATAGATCCAGAAAATGTGCTAGCTCCTAATAACAAAGCAGAAAAGATAAGTTTTAAAGTCTTTTCTCCAGACATAGCATGCCTGTTTTAACAGCTCCATTATTTGCTAATACATCTGATGACAGACCAAGTAAAATTGATTAGCAAATGGCTCAGCTGTTTGAGTTCAACAATTTAATTATTCCCATTTTGTGTAGAACATTATGCATATCATATTAAAAATTATGTCATCAATAAAAACTTGCTATGGTGAATTTTTAATTCTCATGAAATCAAAGCATACATTCCTTGTCTTGAATGCCCTGAAGTTTATGCAGAAGCTTGTCAGTATGAAAGTTGTTTAACAACATAGCAGGAAAATGTGCTAAACATTATACTATATTAATATTTCATTTACTATACCAAATTGGCACACACTCTCCTATCAATAATTGTTTTAAAACCATAGGTATTCCACCTAAGGTTAAAGCTTATTCTTTAAATTAATCCAACAATTATTGGCTGTGCCTAAGTGAGCTTTAACAAAAAATTGTCAGTTACCAAGTTTTTTTACAACACTTTATATCTTATCAGACGAGTAAAATGACAGTTGTATACACATAGAGTATATATAAACATTAAGTGGCCTGATTGAAAGTTATCTTATTGATTCAAATGTACGATTTAGTTTTTATTTTTAAATATGATTATGCTTCTATTATTGTGGAGTAAATAGCTATACGAATAGACTAGCAAATAGTGTATAATTAAACATGTATCTAAACATTTAGGATTATATATATATATATATATATATATATATATAATCCTAAATGTTTAGATATATATATATATATATATATATATATTAAATAGGCTGCAGAAAGGAGTTTGCTATTAACTGAAAGGAGACCCTTTGATTCCTCTTGGAGGCCTTAAAGGAACCGAGCAGGGCAAATTCCTAATGTCCACTCCATACGTTCTTGTCGTTGCAGCTGTTATTACTATATGTTTATTCATATAGTATACAAACATGGATGGGCTGCTCACCAACACGCATTAGCCAGCGTGGTGAGTTTATTGGCTTTTTACCTCTGAGTTTAAGATCAAGAAACACCATGGTCTTTCTTCTCAGTGCCTGATAAGGCAGAATGAATGTTTGTGTAAATGATAAAGATTTTTCCCAATTATACAATTATGACAGACAAAAATAAAGCATGGCCCTTAATCCCAGGAGGCTGTAAAGTCACCAACCAAGGCAGCGGTTGGTGGCCGAAGGCAGAGGGTGCTAAGAATATCCTGGAGGCGGACCCAGGCTGCCATTTGATGACGACTTTTTATTTAGGTACTTACAACTGCAGATCACTTTCAAGTGAAGGAAGATTGCAAGAATTAGAAGAAGAACTCTCTTATATTAAATGGGATATTATTGGACTTTGTGAAGTTAGAAGAAAAGGTGAAGAGACAATTGATTTAAAAAGTGGACATATGCTCTATTATAAAGGCACAAATATTGGAAATACAAGTGGAGTAGGATTCATTATAAATAAAAAGTGGAAGAACAATATTGTGGAGATTGATGGTGTATCAGACAGAGTGGCAAGATTAGTTATACAATTTAATAGCAGATATCAAATGCAGATAATTCAGGTTTATGCCCCAACAAGTTCTCACAGTGATGAAGTAGTAGAAGATTTTTATATGGATGTACAAAAGGCTTTTGATCAGAGTAAACAACATTTTAAAATTGTTATGGGAGATTTTAATGCTAGAATTGGTAAACAAATGAAAGATGAAAGTGTTGTAGGTAATTTTGGTTATGGTAATAGAAATGAGAGAGGACATAGACTTGTGGAGTTTGCAGAGAAGGAAAAACTTTATATTATGAATTCTTTTTTTGAGAAAAATGTTAGAAGGAAATGGACATGGAAGCATCCAAATGAAGGTACAGCAGAATTGGATTATATTTTGACTAACAGGAAATACATATTTCAAGATTGTAATGTTCTTAATAAATTTAATACAGGAAGTGATCATCGATTAGTAAGGGGTAAGATACATGTTAATGTAAAACTAGAGAGACAAAAATTATTAAGAAAAACTATATTTACAGTTGATATTCCTAATCTTCAGAAACATTCTAATGAATTTAAATTAGAACTTACAAATCGGTTTCAAGTATTAGTAGATTTTGAACATGATTCAGATTTGAATGAGATTAATATGAAAATAACTGATACACTTTTAAAAACTGCAACAAACATAGCTGGTAGAAAAAAGCAGCAATTGACTAATAAAATTTCTACTGAGACTAGAGAACTTATGAAGAAAAGAAGGAATATGAAGATATGCAAGAATGATGCATTAAAAAGAATTGAATATCTCGAATTTTGTAAAATGGTGCGGAAAAGAGTTGAAAATGATATAAGAAAGTATAACTGTGAACTAGCAAGAAAAGCTGTAGAAGAAAATAAAAGTCTTAAGAATGTAAAACAACATTTTGGTATTGGTAGGAAATTTATATCTGCAATAAGGAAAAAAGATGGAATTATTACTAAAAAGAGGGATGACATTATGAAATTGGTAGAAGATTTTTATCAAGAATTATATAGTAATAAAGAACAAGTACCTCCTATATCTATTACATCTTTCGAATTGCCCAGAATTTTAAATGAAGAAGTGAGAAATGCAATTAAATGTATGAAAAAAGGAAAGGCTCCAGGTAATGATGGAATTATAATTGATATATTAAAAGAAGCAGGTGAAGAAACAGAAAAAATATTAGCAAAGTTATATACCAAATGTCTAAATGATAAAGATGTACCAGATGATTGGAAGAATGCAGTAATAATATTAATATTTAAAAAAGGTGATAAAGAAGATATTAGAAATTACAGACCTATCAGCCTTTTATCAGTTTTATATAAAATTTTTACCAAGATAATTACAACTCGTCTACAGAGAACCTTGGATTTTCACCAACCAAGAGAACAAGCTGGATTTAAAAGTGGTTTTAGTACAGTAGATCATATTCAAGTATTGAGAGAAGTTATAGAAAGGACAAATGAATATGAGTTGTCATTATGTTTTGGATTTGTAGATTATGAAAAGGCATTTGATTCTATAAACATTTCTTCAGTGATTAAAGCATTGGATCATCAAGGTATAGATCCAGGATATTGTCATATTTTAAAGAATATTTATAAAAATGCAACAGCAACAATTAGATTACATAATGATACTGGGAAAGTCAACATTGAGAAAGGTGTAAGACAAGGTGACTCCATATCTCCAAAACTTTTTACAGCAGTGCTGCAAGAAGTATTTTGTGGATTAAAATGGGAAACTAAAGGAGTGAAAGTAAATGGAGATTATTTAAGTCATTTAGATTTCACAGATGATGTAGTTGTTTTTGCAAATAATGCTTCCGAGCTGCAGGAAATGTTGCAGGAGTTATCAGATGAAAGTAGGAAAGTAGGACTAAAGATAAATGTTAAAAAGACTAAAGTAATGTTTAATCGATTTGCTCAAAATATGAAAATAAAGATTGATTATGATGAATTAGAAGAAGTTAAGAGTTACAAATACCTTGGTCAGATTATTAATACAGATGGAAACATAATAGAGGAAATTAATCATAGAATTAAACTTGGTTGGAGTGCTTTTGGTAGAAATAACTTGATATTAAAAGGAAATATGCCTATGTGTTTGAAAAGAAAGGTTTTTAACAAATGTGTTTTACCAGTTCTTACTTATGGATCTGAGACTTGGACACTTAATAGAAGATCAATACAGAGACTTCAGACCACTCAAAGAAGTATGGAGAGATGTATGTTGGGAGTAACAAGAAGAGATCGAAAACGCAATGTATGGGTAAGAGAACAAACAGGTGTTACTGACCTCATTGAAAAAATTAAAAGATTGAAGTGGAGTTGGGCTGGACATATTGCTAGAAGAGATGATAATAGATGGACAATTGAAATTTTAAACTGGATTCCAAGAGATTGTAAAAGACCCAGAAGGAGACCACATGTAAGATGGATGGATGAAATAAGAAAATGTGTAGGAGTGATGTGGAGAAGAGAAGCTAAAGATCGGAGAAGATGGATTAAACTCTGAGAGACCTTCATCCTGCAGTGGATTGATAATGGTTGATAATGATGATGATGATGATATATATATAACAGTAATAAATCAACGTTGCCATGAATATGATCTCAGACTCGGCTACTTATTAAAAATCTGAAATTTATTTACTCAAAAGTAGAAGCATAAATAATAATCCTTAAATATATACATATACACACACATAATACTCACCAGCTACACCCATAGGAGTAGGACAATCTTTTGGAACGGGTGGAAGTTCTCTTCCATAATAGCTTGCGTTGAAATAAGATTCTAAAGTTATATAATCATAACCAGAATTGAATCGCAGAGGAGTATCTATCTTATCTGAACGAGCTGGAATAGGAAATCAAAAAATCGTATTTTAATGGTTCAAAATGACTTACTTGCACAATTTATTTAAAATTTATTATATGAAAATAAATAAAACCAGTAATTAGATTAACATTTTTTGTTAAATAAAAAGATATGTATACTAAATAATTTAACTGCTTTGTAAATTGTAGAAGAGGAAAAAAAATCAATTATTTAACTATTTTAAATAAAAACGCAATAATTTTATCTAACTGCAAAGATTAATATTAAAAACATTCGATGATTCTTATAACAATGGGAAAAGCAAAAAAAAAAGGCAATTATTTAGCTAGTTATTTTAACAATTTGCATAAGTTATAACTTTTGTGCAACTGCAAAAACACATAAAAAGATAAACATTTAAATAACTGGAAAAAAAGAGAAATTATATTTATTAGAGCTACAGCATTTAGAAAGATAAATATATTACAGTATTATTCTAGAACTATAATAATAACTACAAGTTTTTTAAAAGTGTTTTTTATAGTAATGTTAATAATATATAAAATAAATAATTGAATGCCTTATAGATGGAGCACCGAAAGTAGCAAAGCCGAAACTGTAATTCATGGATCTCGATCTCCAGTCTCCACTTAGTAATAATCGCTCGTGATAATGTAATTATTTCAACATATGTGTATAAAAATCAACTTCATGTCTAAAAGTCATTATTGAATGGGTTTTCTTACTTATAATCGATAAATAAATATATGTCACCACACACACACACACACAAAAAAAAACTGAAACTAACATATTCTCATAAAGTATCACCTTACAATAATGACATAGATTAAGAATCTTGTAGCTATAAAAAATATCACAAAAAATTATAGCCTTTTTTTTTCGATTATTTTATGTAGTAATTATGTTAAATGTTTCAAATTATGATATGATAGTGAAATGAATAGATTTCTTAAGTTTAATATATATATATTTCTTCACTTATAGTGACAGACAAGTATAAATCTTAAATTACTGCTTTGCTCATTTAATTAAATCATTTCTAATTTATTATTTAAAATAAGACTTGCAATTATTCTTTTTATTCAAGAGCAGTTATTTTCATTCTACTCTAGCTCCATCTACTGTCAGTTTGATTAATCAACAAACACCAAATCGTATATAGTTATAAAATCCTCATCTCTAGATTGATTTCTGATTTTTGCCTTTATCAAGTGCAGACTATGATTCAAAGCTGGAACTAATGTACTTGTTAATGTAGCAGCCATTTTTTAGTTCTTTATACTATTCAAGTTAATATCTTAAATCCAAGATAACTCACTTCCATATATATATATAGATCAGTTTTCAATTCTAGGGATGGGAATTTTATAGCAGTATACCATCAAGAGTTGACTGATTATTCAAGCTTAAAATAGGAAGTTCTAGGATTGAGTGAAGATAACTGATCTTGGAAATATATGAGTAAATGAATGAGAGTCAAGTAATATGCATTAGAAATAGATGTCAATTAATTAACACAAAGGTATTGCAAATACATTACACTTTATTATATATAATAACTTTATAAAAGCTGAAAAGTTGTCAAAAATATGCAATATACTCAGAATGACACATTGAAAAATAAATGGCAAATGTATATTTTTACTAAAATACATAATTTATAAATGGTTACAAGGTAAATGATTTGATAAAAATTAATATCTAAATTATTTAACTTTTGTTACTAATTATTAACCTTTTTTTTGTTTTATATACTTTAGCACAATAGTAAATTTAAAATCTAGATTCGCACATTAATAACATACTGATTAAAATGCAGATTATTGGAAGAATGCAGTAGAAATATTGACACTAAGAAAGATGTTAAAGAAGATATTAGAAATTTTTGATTTATCAGCCTATTATAAACTCTATTCAAAACTTTTATCAAGATAATTATAACTAATCTACAATTAATTTTAAATTCTATGCAAACAAAAGAAATAAGTGGAATTCACTTTCGAGTATTGAGAGAAGTTTGTAACAAATAAAAAAAGTAATAAATATAAGTTGCCATTTTTGATTTGTAGATTATGAAAAATGGTTTTAATTATATAAGCATTTCCACAATGATTAAAGTTTCTGGATCATTAAGATATAGATACAAGATATTATCATATTCTAAGAAGTGATTAGATTATATGGTGATACAAAGAAGATTAACCTTGAGAAAAGTTTACAAAAAGATGATTCTATATCTCCAAACCATTTTCCTAGAAGTATTTTATATATTATAAGAAACTTAAGGAATATGCTGATTATTTAAGGATCATTATCTATACTTTGAATAAATAAAATATGGTCAAATGACTTTTTTATAACTATTGCACATTACTTAAAAGAAATGTTATTTTTTATTGCATTCACTTGTATCACTTATATCATAGTCACCATTTACATCATAGTATTTTTGTTGATTTATGATATGATTAGATCAATAAAATGCCTTTGTTGTTTGGTCATATCAATTATAAATCATTTTCTTAATTTCTGAGATTAATGATTTTGAGGAATATTAATTATTATATGATGCTCAAACTCTGAGATAATTATTCTATTTAATACAACATAATAACTGAAACACAGGCTTAATATATACCATGTGTCTATATATGTAATATAGGGTATATGAGCACAGACTTTCACATGACCCTCCACTCTATCTAATAACACTGATACACTCAAGCACATATATGCTGAAAAGATAAATAATCACCAATATACGTATTTCATGCTAAACCAGCAATCGTCAGTTGGTCCAGATTATCATCTCCCACATATATATACTATAAGTGCTCAGATATATATTAAGATAGACAATCTTCATACTTTAATGGACTGGCTCCAATCTACTACACACTCCAACTCTTCAACCGTCCATCCAATTGAAAATCTGATGATGGAATGCTCGAAGGCCACCCTAAGGCCGAGATTCTTGTCACACCCATTTGACCCAAGGTCAATCTGAACCCCACATGTACAGGACATAATCCATTAAATACATATGCAAGGATGGGCAGACATCTCTATAATGTAATAACTGAAACACAGGCTTAATATATACTATGTGTCTATATATGTAATATAGGGTATATGAGCACAGACTTTCATATATAGACACATGGTATATATTAAGCCTGTGTTTCAGTTATTACATTATAGAGATGTCTGCCCATTCTTGCATATGTATTTAATGGATTATGTCCTGTACATGTGGGGTTCAGATTGACCTTGGGTCAACATGGGTGTGACAAGAATCTCGGCCTTAGGGTGGCCTTCGAGCATTCCATCATCAGAATTTCAATTGGATGGATGGTTGAAGAATTGGAGTGTGTAGTAGATTGGAGCCAGTCCATTAAAGTATGAAGATTGTCTATCTTAATATATATATCTGAGCACTTATAGTATATATGTGTGGGAGATGATAATCTGGACCAACTGACGATTGCTGGTTTAGCATGAAATACGTATATTGGTGATTATTTATCTTTTCAGCATATATGTGCTTGAGTGTATCAGTGTTATTAGATAGAGTGGAGAGTGGAGGGTCATGTGAAAGTCTGTGCTCATATACCCTATATTAATACAACATGTGAATTTAGAACCAACTTGCTAGCTGTTATGAAAATGCGTAAAGGTAAAAAAGTTGTTAATATTTAATACTATATTTTATGTACAGAAAAAGATAAATCACTTTGAGATATTATTTATAATAGCTAATCTTAAATATGAGTGATATTAATTTTTGCAAATCTTAGATGTGCAGCTGCACCATAGTGTATTATTTTTAAAATAAGTACAAATTGTATCAAGTATTGTATGAGTCTCTCTCTTTCACACCGTAACTCATTCTTAGTGCTCAATCAGCATAACATTCTCTTAACACTCTAATTATTAGTTACAATATATATATATATATATAGAGAGAGAGAGACAGATAGACAGACAGACAGAGAAATTTTGATTGCTTATTAATTTGAATCTTTACTTTAATCATTGTATTCTAATTAAGAATTATCTATTGCAATTTTGAGCAATGGATAAATTCTAAATGATAACTTTACATTGTTTCTAGTTATTGAATATCTTCAGTGAAGTGCAAAATTGGCCTCCACATATTTATCAGTTGCTTTTATTAGTTTTACACTATCCAAAGTAATAATTTGAAATTCAAATACCCTAAGGTTTTGGATCAAAGCCAACTTCCTTATATAATTATTTAGGTCTGACATTAGGCCAATAATTATATATTTTATTGACTTCAATTTTATATAGCAATTATCTTTTGGAAAAAATAATAAATACTCAGCATAGCATCACATGATTTTTTCTACTTCTTTTGAACATCTGCAATATGAAATTAATTCACTCTATTTATCTGTGCAGTATGAGATTAATTTATTATATTTATCTCACTCAAATTTACTGGGAAATAAATAGAATGAATTACTTACTATTCCTTTATGCAGAGAAAATTATCTGATGCTTTCTTTGAATATATAATTTAATTTAAATTGACTAACATATTTTTTTAAAAAAAGAAAAGGTTAAATAAATAAAATTATCATTTTTGACTTCAGCAGATGAAAAAAAAGTTTATTATTAGATTTAAACATTTGGTCCTATTTAATAAATAATTGGGCAATAATTGTCTCTGAAAAAAAAAAAAAAACTGTTTCCACAGTAGCAATCAATATATTTTAGATAAAGTATGCTTATCAGATCTCTGGTTAGTTTCTCTCTATTATCCTAGTCACTGAGAAACATTAGATTATATAGTAAATATTTATCCAACTGCCATTTTTAAATCTATCAAACTATTTAAACTATTGCTTTGAAAATATTTAAAAAATTTAAGATTTTGAAAGCAAAATCTTTTTTGTGTAAAGTATGTAAATTTGATACTAGAACCAGTAACTATATTTTAGTAACTTTTATTATCAAGTAATTGTAGCCATTTTTGATATTTGACAAATATTAAATCAAAGCATCACATAATTTTTCCACCTTACTTTTGCAATCTGAATTAGCACTAACAATCCATTCTATATCATTCTATTCTAGAATCACTTATATAAGTGTGAATCAATTCTCATAGCTAAAGGCCTGTAGACAGAAACTAGTCATGGACCTTATTGTCACTATTCATAATTATTTTAAGTAATTACTCAGTTTACTAAATGATTATTAAGTAAAATGGATTATTGTTGGTGGTGCAGATTTTAAATTTCAACTAGTGAAATAAAATAATGTTTTGTTAAATAATTCTATTTGTTATTTTTGAAAGAGAAGAATAGTACTGCTTCATTTAAAACAATACTTTAATAAATTTAAAATTAAATCATAATGTAAAAAATTATACTTACAAACGTAAAGATACTTCATAAGCCTATCATGAATAAATGAACACTTGTTAATAAAATACCATAGCCATTCATAATGTGTTACTAAATAATGAGCAGTATCAGGAGAAGGAATAAACCAAGACTTAATCCATCTCATAAATGTGGCTACAAATATATATATATAATCATTAATGACAATAAAATTATATAATGTCAACAATAAAACATATTAAATATATATTAAAACAGAATGTCTCATAGCACACAATACAGTAAATAAGTAACCTTGATAATGTGTGTATATATTTAAAGTTTAAAGGAAAATAAGAAATAAACATAGATAAAAATTATATACACTGTTGAAATAAAACCTACAATAATTCATCATAACATTAATGGCTACTTGCAAATGAGCAAGATCATTCCAAAATCCCAAAGAAAACATTAAAAAGACAAAAAAAATCAATACTTTATTAAAAATGAGTTTTGCAATGGCTATCCAAAGCAATTTGTAAACCACAAATATATTCACATGTAGAACATGGGTGGCTTGTCCATTCTTCTGATTATGTGATATTATGTAATATTGTTTTTTAGCTTCTGCAGAAAATCACATTCAAATTTAGGAAAATATATATTGTTTATTTGTCTCAAATGTCCAATCTAATAAAGGTTGCCATATTGCAATAGTCTCTGTAGTTTCACATCCAATAAGTTTTTATAAGCCCATCTTTCTATTTATAAAGCTATTAAAATATTTAAATTGGTTTACATTACTCTAGAATAATTAAATATTTATTAATTAAGTAAAGATATTCCTTGATATTTTTCAAATAATGTAAATGATTTAAAATTAAATAAAATTGTCTGCTTTTGATATAAATATGTTTTATTTCTGAAAAAAATCTAAATGTTTAATGTAACAAGAAAGAAACTATTTTGTCTAAACAGAGATGTTTATATTAATAGTATATAATTATGTAAATAGTTACAAATAGTTTATAAACAAAGGTGATTAGAAAAGAATTTTAAAAAATTATTTTTAAATCTGCATTGTTTTGATGAATGTACATTATAAAATCAACAATTATATTAGAGCTATACTTTTGTTTTTATTAATTAAGAAGAAAAAATTCTTTTTTCTTTAACAATTTGTATGTGCATTTCTTCTCACAATTGTAAATGTTAGGAGTATTTTAATTATAAACTTGATAGAGTTCTGAAGAAATATAGTTACTAGCTGATTCCATACTAGAGAAGTCATGGAAGACCACAGACAGCTATGGATTTTAGCTCTTAAAATTCTGATAGTATAAAAGCTAAATATGAATTTAAAGCCATAAGCAGTTCAGTTGTCTGTTTTGATTAAGAAGGACAACTCTACAAGGCAATCTAATATACATACATATAGAATTATACACTGTTAATAGAAGACTTCATTACTATATACATATATTATTTAATATATTAATTCCATGAAGTAAAATCTACTTATATTTAATATAAAGTCTATTTTTATTTGTGTATAGAAGCATGGACAAAAGAAATTAAAAAGAATAGAAAAAAACTATATTATATAGTGATATGTTATATAGAGAGAGCTCGCAAAATAAGCTCTTAACAAGCTTTGACAATATCCTCAATCCCAGACTGGTTTCTGCTTCTGGCATCGTCAGTAAGTTGCCAGGATATTCATGCATTAGATTAAAAATACCAGGACAAGCCCAGAATTTTATCTAATGTATAACTATTGAGGAGAAAATCTGAAATTGTCAGACATCCATGTCTTCCAATCCAGCTATCTAACTCAAATAGCCATACGGAACTAAACGAAGTTTAGATACACCATATATTAATAGCTTTAGCAATATAAAATAATCAAAGTCTTAATAGCAAAAAATAAAATGATAAAAAATCAAGTCAGATGTCACATGACTTAATTTAATAAGCTTGCAATTACAAATGTTTTATATAGACCTTGCAAAATAAGCTCTTAACAAGCTTTGAGAATATCCTCAACCCCAGACTGTTTTCTGCTTCTGGTGTCATCAGTGAAGTGCCAACATATTCAAGCATTAGATTAAAAATACCAGGACAAGCCCAGAATTTTATTTAATGTATAACTATTGAGTAGAAAATCTGAAATTTTCAGACATCCATGTCTTCCAATCCAGCTATCTAACTCAAATAGCCATATGGGACTGAACTAGGTTCAGATACACCATATATTAATAGCTTTAGCAATATAAAATTGCTAAAGCCTTAATAGCAAAAAATAAAATGATAAAAAATCAAGTCAGATGTCACATGACTTAATATAATAAGCTTGTAATTACAAATGGTATTTTTAATCTAATGCTTGAATATCCTGGCACCTCACTGATGATGTCAAAAGCACAAACCAGTCTGGGGTTGAGGATATTCTCAAAGCTTGTTAAGAGCTTATTTTGCGAGCTCTATATATAACATTTGTAATTACAAGCTTATTAAATTAAGTCATGTGACATCTGACTTTATTTTCTATTATTTTAGTGATATATTAATACAAGCAATAACTCCAATGTTAAAAAAATGCAATAAAAATTTGTTTTTTTATATCATAATTAATAAAGAATTTATCTTATGACTTGTATTTAAAAAAATCTCCATTATATAACAGATATTAATTAATAAAAAAGTGATTTTCCCCCCTAAGTTTGTAAGTTGGGAGAACATAGAGTAAAAGTTTTAAGAGGAATAAAATACTAGTAGATTCTATGTAAATAGTTTTCATTATTATGCAAGTTTTTCTAAAATGTTTTTTATATATAAGTTTTTCTAAAATGTTAACTATAAAAAATAATAGAAATTTCAATTTTCTTTTCTATTATTTTTTATGTTAAGAATAAATGAAATTCAAATTTGAAAAAAAGTATATACACCTGGGTCTCATTTTATGCGATAGATAGGTTCCTCAGAAAACATCGCAAACAAAATTGCACAAAAATAGATGTAACTTACATTGAAAAAGGGGGAATGCAGTCTGTGATTTTTCAAAATTTGCGTAAAAGCAAAGCGCCAATGTAAAATTACTTTAAAATTCGCGCAAAAAAAAAAATAAGGAAATAAAATATGACTAATAAAAATTTTCAAATTTGAAAAAAATTGATTCAAGACAAACTTTTTAAACTATTTTTTAACTATAATATTTAATTTTATTCAAAACAATATGTATTTTTATGTATACATTTTTATACACATTTTAATTATTATCGCTATTTGCCGGTAAACAGGTTTGTTTGCAAACTGGTTTTTGATTCTTCACATGAGGAAATACAACTAGCTCCAACTTCACTCTCATGGTGTGTTAATTGTTTTCTGGTGACAATGTAATTAGTAATTAATCTTTGAGATGATGATTTTATTAATTGTTTATGAATGCGATATTCAGACATACAACCATTTAGCTCTCGTTGGAATTTAAGAGCACGTTCATGATTAGTGTCATTTATAAGAAAATAATTTGCCAACTGATTAGAAAGTTGAAGACCTTCTCAAATCATTTTTGCAGTGAAAGGAACAGGTTCCACTTCTGTTTCATTATTTTTTTCTACATTTTCTTCTGTATCTAAACTTTTATTTTTGTCTTTAATTTTTTAATTTTCAATTCCGTTTAAAAATCAAATTTCATTTCACTGCTATTACTCATTTTTTAAAAATAAACTTGTGGACAGTAAATGATTAATAATTGATCACATTCTTTTTTAAAAAGCAAAAACAGAATGTGATTTAAAATGCAAAATTAACACGCATAATGTTTGAACAAATTTACATTATAATCTTGTAAAATTTAATGTGTGTATACATAAAATGTGGAAATCATGATTTTAATTTCATTATTGCATAAAATCTTACTATTATAAAGCACTGAAAATATTGAAATTACTAAGATGAAAGTCAAATTCCAATAATGTGCTATTACTTTCAATATAATGTAAGTGCGGGAAATTTATTATTTAAAGTAATAGCGCATTATCGGAAATCGACTTCCGGTGAAACACGAATCACGTAACTTCAAAATCATGTTAAATAAGTCCACGTAAAAAGAGACCCAGGTGTATTGCAAAATAATTTGACCTATAATTTAGAAAATAATTAAAATTAATAATTGAAAAAAAATTGTAAATATTGAATGCAATCAGTTTGACAGTTTTACTTTAACTCTTGGCTTGGGGTATTTGGCTTTCATTAGCTACTGCTCTAGGTAAATTGCTTTGCAATTAAGTAATTATAAATATATAACTCCACACATGAAATATTTCCAAGTATTATATATATATAAATATGTTAGCTGTATATATTTTAAAATCCAATTAATTATTAAGAATAAAGATTTTTTTTATATTGTAAATACACATATATGTATATATCACATCTATTTATTATTAATATATTGTTAAAATAGAATAATAATGGACTGTAAGTTTTAGAAAATAATAGACAACTATATATGAGCCTATATATACATTGCTCAATTTAGCTTTTTAACTTAAGCCAAATGGTAGTTATATATTATTAAAATAGTTTAGTCTCTAATTAACTTGAATAGTTTGCATTTCTAGACACATTGTTTGGACCCATATGTGTGTTAGACTTAAGATAATTTATAAACTTTTATAAATCACAATTATCAACTTATGGATTATTTAACATTTAAATCAGAATCAGATGATTTTATTTGTATTACTGGGGCATATTTGTCAGATCATTATTACTATTAATAATTAATAAATAAAATTATTATTACTACTAAATAATTAATAAAATTTTAAATTATTATAATGAGTTTATTTAAATGATATGGACGGCTGAAAAGTCGGAGGTTGGAGTAGATTGAAATCTGTTCACTGAAGTATGAAGATTTGCTATCTTAATATAAACTGAGCACTGATTATATAAATGTGTGAGATATGATAATCTAGACCAACTGGTGAGTGCTGGTTTAGCATGAAATATGTATATTGGTGATTATTTATCTTTTCTACATGTGTGTTGTCATGGGTATCACTTGTATGAGATAGTGTGGATAGTTGAAGGTGCTTGAAAATCTGAGTTCAAATCCCTTATATTTATTTCTTCTTGTACATATATACTCAGAAGAGATGCTAGCACTAGTCTAATGGAATGAATTTGGGATGTGTGACTGGTCATTTATGTAATTCTCTTTAGAATTATTTGAATGATTTTAATGGACTGTGAATTATCTTTAAAGCTCACATTTTAGTACATTCGTGGCAACAGATAGCACTATATTTATGATAATCAGCATTAATATAATGATTACAGAATTTAATTCCATTTTATACAGCATTTAATATATCATTTATGTGCATTCAGCATGAAATATGGTTACTTGCTTTTTGATAATATTTTGGTTCATAGTTGGAATGATATTAATGATGATCTAATTATTACTGACTTATATTATTGTTTCTTTATATTTTGTTTGGTTTATTTCCATTCTATTATAAGATATATATTAAAATAACCTAAGCCGATATAATTCAGTACGCAAACATTTTAGGAATGGTGAAAATATTACAGTATGCTATCTTTTATTATATATAATTAACTTATAGCATTAAATCACCATTCAGTTATCTATAAAGATAAAAAAGAAAACTTTTATGACTGCTATCTGTTTATTAATATGAATGGTAAGTTTGGACAATGACATTTGTAAGTTTTAATATACATTCACAGAGATTTATTTATAACCTGTTTCTAATTGATCTATAGGTATATTCTGAAATAAAATTTTGAAGTATTTATTGTAATACCACTAGGAATTTTTAATTTATTGTAAATATATAATAGAATAATTTAAATGCTTTAATACAGGTAATTAATTATATTTGATAAAGAATAGCATGCTATAAGATTTTCATCACTCTTAAAATGTTTATATTTTAAATTTTATTTAATTATTTTATTACACTTTGTAGTGAATTGGAAATTCATAAGGATATTAAAATTAATATTTTGAGACTTTATTTTTTAAATATTGCTGTAATTCAATTTAAAATCAGATTATAAATATATCTCTGGGAACACGTACTGAAGCTCACAAAAGTTATTAACCTTACTTACCATACATACTACTAATTAAGTAGCAGTAGAAAACATTTTTTTTTAATCTTAGATGATGTTTGTAAAATAGTTTATTATATTAAGCAAAAAATAATACCCTAGGAGATTTTGATCATTCTCAAAATATTTATCTATATATAAAGACAAGTATACCAAATGTCTAAATGATAAAGATGTACCAGATGATTGTAAAAATGCTGTATTAATATTAATATTTTAAAAGTGTGATAAAGAAGATATTAGAAATTACAGACCTATCAGCCTTTTATCAGTTTTACATAAAAATTTTACCAAGATAATTACAACTCATCTACAGAGAACATTGGATTTCTACCAACCAAGAACCCAAGCTAGATTTAAAAGTATTTTTAATACAGTGGATCATATCCAGGTATTGAGAGAGGTTATAGAAAGGACAAATGAATATGAGTTGTCATTATGTTTTGGATTTGTAGATTACAAAAAGGCGTTTGATTCTATAAACATTTCTTCAGTGATTAAAGCATTGGATCATCAAGGTATAGATCCAGGATAGTCATATTTTGAAGAATATTAATAAAAATTCACAGCAACAATTAGATTACATAATGATACTAGGAAAGTCAACATTAAGAAGGGTGTAAGACAGGATGACTCCATATCTCAAAAACTTTTTACAGCAGTGCTGCAAGAAGTATTTTGTGAATTAAAATAGGAAGCTAAAGGAGTTAAAATAAATGGAGATTATTTAAGTCATTTAGATTTTTCAGATGATGTAGTTGTTTTTGCAAATAATGCTTTAGAGCTGCAGGAAATGTTGCAGGAGTTATCAGATGAAAGTAGGAAAGTAGACCAAAGATAAATGTTAAAAAACTAAAGTAATGTTCAATGGATTTTCTCAAAATATGAAAATAAAGATTGATTATAATGAGTTAGAAGAAGTTAGCAGCTACAAATACCTTGGTCAGATTATTAATACAGATGGAAATATAATGGATGAAATTAATCATAGAATTAAACTTGGTTGGAGTGCTTTTGGTAGAAATAACTTGATACTAAAAGGAAATATGCCTATGTATTTGAAAAGGAAGGTTTTTAATAAATGTGTTTTACCAGTTCTTACTTATGGATCTCAGATTTGAATACTTAATAGAAGAGCCATACAGAGAATTTAGACCACTCAAAGAATTATGGAGAGATGCATGCTGGGAATAACAAGAAGAGATCAAAAATGCAATATATAGATAAAAGAACAAACAGGTGTTACTGACCTCATTGAAAAAATTAAAAGACTAAAGTGGACTTAGGCTGGACATATTGCTAGAAGAGATGATAATAGATGGACAATTGAACTCTTAAACTGTATTTCAAGAGATTGTAAAAGACCCAGAAAGAGCCCACATGTGAAATGGATAGATGAAATAAGAAAGTGTGCAGGGGTGATGTAGAGGAGAGAAACTAAAGATCAGAGAAGATTGATTGAACTTGGAGAGACCTTCATCCTGCAGTGTATTGATAATGGTTGATGATAATGATGATGAATCACAAACATGAATGTATATATAACATTTAAAATCATTTATATAGTAATTGTTGTTGTAAGAAATGATATACAATCTGACTAACTATTTGACAATATATGTATAATAAAAAAACGAAGTTCTCTTTATTATAAAAAATATTGTCATGAATACCTTTATCTGAAGGAATCAATCTAGATATATATATTATAAGATATTTTAATATTAGACATATTGATTTTTAATTAACAAAGCAAATAATTCTTTCTTATTTAAAACTTTGTAACAAACATTTAAACAATAAGTACGTAAATACAAACAAACATATATATATAAGTTAAAACCACTGCTTAAATAGTAACTGTTGCTATAGTAAATGGCATTTGTGCCTGCTTAGTTAGTTTTTGGCAATATATGTAATAAAAGATTGATAGTACATTTAAACTAAAGTTATATTTGGTATAAAGATTGTCATTCTGTTTAATACAAAATATAATAAATATCTAGATTGATTAAGATTTACTTTTCTTTCTAAAGGTATTTATAACAATCTTCTTCATAACGAAAGAGAACTTAGTTTAAGAGAGGATAATATTGTTCCGATGCTAAGTGAAAGTGCTTGTCATTTATTACAATAGCAATTACTATTTAAATAATGGTTTTAAATGTTATTTATGCTTGCAACTACTTGTATTTGCATATTTATTGTTTTTTTTAAACATATAAATGTTCAGACAAAAAAAAAAAGGTTAGACGTGTTATTTTATAAATTGGCTTTATTCATGCTGAGCATGCTTTCAGTTTAATGCATACCATAATCATTTATAGCTATATTACACTACTATTATTGGTAGTACGTATACTTGCTTATATTCAAATTCATTTTAATTTATGAAATTATGTAAATTTTATTTGAAATCTTCTTAGAGAATCCATTTCTTTGAGAAGTGGGTACTGGTATCTTTTTTATTTATCACGAATTGATTTTTGGCTATGGTCCAAGCTTCTTTAATTATTCTCTTTTTATACTCCTTCTCACTACAAAAAATTTTTGCTTTAATAAATTCATTTATATGTTTAAAATTACAATGAATTATACTGAATGTTTGTTACAAAGTCAAGCGTTGGTGGCCTAGCGGTCAGCACAGCTGCCTCACAAACAGTTGTCCTGGGCTCGCAGGTTTGCTTCCCGGCCGATACTTTGAGACATGAAAAAAAAAGTTTTAAAGAAGAACTTTTTTGTTTTGTTAATTAAAAGTCAGTCTATTTAATACAAAAATAACTTATAATACATATCGATATTAAGATCCTTTCAAGCATAGTCATGACATTTTTAATCAAAAAAAAATTAGTTTAACAGTGGATTCCCATTATTATAACTGTTGTTGAATGCTAAGCATGGGTATGTGCCATTTACTACAACAATAGTTATTATTTAAATGAGGAATTTAAAATTTATTATAAACACATGCACAATGATTAGATGAAAGAAAAAAATGCCTGTGATATTTTTATTGATATACTGTTGAATCATTATTTGCATCACATACCGTATCTATTTTATGTAGAATAAAAATATAAAACACCTAAACTGATTAAATGAGCATTATTTCATCTTCACGAAGAAAAACTATAAATTGTCTGAATGATGTCAGTGAAAAAATATCATTCATTGTTTAACCTATCTGTTATTAAATTATTGCCTATAAAAACTCAACAATATTTAAACCAGATAATTAGAAAGATTATTAAAATAAATAATGTTATCATTTTTATATTACTTAAACTAGTATTTGTCTTTATGATATATATAAAAATTAGAATGCTATCTTAAAGAATAAAAAACAATGTTAGCTAGAAATTTTATTTTTTCTTGCCCCATAAGTTTTCAAATATTTCATTGCTATAATGCATCCAAGCAGATTAATGACAGAATAAAAAAATCCATAGTCTGGATGTCCAAATCATCATTTTACAACTGAGAAAAAGCCCTCTGATTTATAGATTTATTTGGGCATTTCCTAAAAGAACACTTTCATTGTGGAAAAAATGTAAATGTTGATTTCTCAGTAATAGAATATGCTTCTAATCAACCCTAGTGTATTTTTTATGCTCAGGAGACTTTGCTTCCACACCATAGAATTCAAATAAAAAAAATATGACTTTAAAATAGTATTTTATTTAAAAATGATCTACTTGTGAAACTTACAATGAATTATTTTGATGGAAACTAGAGTGTTCAAATGTATGTTGGCTTCTGCAGTAATTTGCTGTATTGTTTGTCCTAGTAATTTTTTTTTTCATTTTTTCATTTCTAAAGACTGTAGGCATTATCTCTGAAAATATTAATTTTAAAACATTAAAAGTTGAGTTGTTTGTGACATCAAAATTTCACGTAATTATGCATCAAATTATTTAAAATTCAGACAAATCTAGTACTCTTTATAAATGTCATTAAATTGTATATATTTCCTTTATTTTTACCATATTATTTCAAATAAATATAATCTATATACTTTACTTCAAACACTTTATTGCAAAACTTTTTTATACAATCTAATGTTTTGATTGTCCTGTTCTTTCTTCAGAGTCGCTATTGATCAATTTACATTTTTTTAAATATTTTTAAAAAAGTGAAATAATAAGTAGTGACTCTGAAGAAGACTGCAGGACAGTCAAAACATCAGATAATATAAAAAAGTTTTGCAATAAAGTGTTTAAGATTGTATTTATGTAGTATTTTTAATATAATTTATGTGAGCCAATTTAGTAGGTTTTTTTTCTTTCTTTGTGCTATATAGTGCCAAAATAAAATACAAAATGTTTTTATTATTTTGTCCAACTCCTGCATTTACATAAATACTAATGATTTCTTTTTTGTAAAGATACTGTGCACTGACATATATTAATATTTGGAAGAATGTATATGTAACATTACACTGAGAACTGGATGGTGGTTCTTCTGATGATTCATATGTAAAAACATACAGTCAAATGAATACATTCATCTGTAACTAGATCTACCTTTAAATCAATATGACCATATATCAGTTTAATGAAAACTAATCAAATATTAAGTTTGCTTAATTAAGTGTAATTAATGGTGATGATAAAACTATATATCACTTATATAACTGCTTTATGTAATATATCTAAATTATATCATATGTCAAATCATCTCTTAGAGAATTGTATTTAACTTTTAACCAAAAGTATATATTTATATTATTTTTCTGTATAGATGAGGTTTGAATCATAATATTACCTAACTTTGAATGCTAATTTCTTCTCACGAGTAACATGTAAATAAATAAATAAAACAAGGGGAAGGGACACTCAATTCTACACTATGACATTTCTCAAATTTTCATTGATATAGCCTAGTATTATTTACAAATTTTTAAAAATCTAATGCATTTTTTATAGATTAAGTTATTTTAATATTTCTATACTTACGAAATTGACAATTTTTTCCATAATGATCTGTAGAAGTACAGTCACAAATGTAATCATTATGGCCTTTGGTCATGCAGATGCCATTATTTTGACACGGAAAGGAACAACAGTGATTAACTAAAAATATATATATATATATACATATAAGTGATTCAAGTCAAAATTTGATTTTACTATAAAAGCAATTAGTTTAATGAATTAAAAACTAAAAAATATTAAAATTTTATGAAACATGCAGCAAATGTGTATAATATATTAAAAAGCATAAAAATTCACATTCACTTTTAATCTTTCAAAATAAATGATCTGATTTTGATTTTATCAAAGAAAAAATTATATAAATCTAATAAGAAATAAATTTATTTTATTAAAAACTCTACATATCTTTTTATTCCTAAATGTGTAACTGCTACCATATATAAATATTATGTCTTATTCACATTTAAAATTTCTATATGAAAAAGGTAAATGACCACAAAAATACACTTTTGGCCAAACTAGCATTTTTCAGCTTGCTCAGATCATAATTTTTCATTTTCTTATTATCTTATTTAGATATTTTATCAAATTATTACAATTTAATCTAAAATTCTACATTTTCTTCTAATCTCACTACATTTTATATTACCTAGTTGTACACTTTGTAATCAAACAATGTGAGCTTAATAAATCTTTATTCAGCAATAACTTATTAACATATCCGTTGCCTAGTTTCTAGCTTATGGATTTCATCAGTGAGGAATTTTGGGAATTGTTTTTAATTTTGTAAATGGATATTTTAAATCTAAATTGCACTGTTTTTATAGAAGCTCCAAAAGTTTTTCACTCATAAAAGCCATAAGCTAGAAATTGTCTGGATATATTTATGATATAGGATTAGATAAAGATTTATTAAGCACTGTTATCTGGTATTACTAAAGGCTAAACTAGAAGACATAAATGTAGTGAGATTGAAAAAAAATGCTAGTAAATAACAAAAATATGTAAGCAAAGATCATGCAGTGTTTTGTTGGTCATGTTATGTTTTATTGGTTTGTCACTAATTATGGCCAAAGAATAAATGTGCTTAAAGTTATTAAAAATATATCACCATAATATATAGAAGTTTTTGATATATATAACTATAGAATAAATTTGGTTTGGATTGAAAAAGTTTGTAGATTTTTCAATTTCTGTCTGGTAGTTTGATAGTATAATATAAAGTGAAAAGTGGCTATTATCTGTTCAAAAATCCAAAAACTCTTTTTATGAAAGCCATAAGCTAGAATTTACTCTGGGAATATTTGGATGGTACAGAATAGGATAAGGATTCATTAAGAACAACCATCTGACATTTATTGATTACTAAAGCATATGGCATAAATGTAATGAGACTGAGAAAAAATGTTATTAAATAGCAAAAAAGTATAAGCAAAATTATGTTTTGTTGGTCTTGTGGCAGAATGGAAGGCTTAATAGACAATCCCAAAATCTATCTTCTGGGTGAGACCCTACAGATACCTTTTATGATATTTTGTTAATAATTTTAAGCTATCTAAAAAAAATCATATTAAATAAATAAATCAAATTTATAAATAAAAAACACTTCACACTTTAATAAACAATGTATATTATCAAAGCAAACCTTAGTCTCACTGATTATAAAACATTATTATAAATAAAAGTTTAATCTTTTCTTCTAATAGTCTTCATTTTATAATTCAGAAATACTTATTTCTTTTTATACTTTAATTATTTGGAATAAAGTTGAACTAAAAAGTAAACTTAATGAATAATTAAAAGTTTATTTATTTGATGAATGAGTATATGGAGAGATTGAATACAATAATAAGATTATCAATAATATTTTTATATAATATATAGTCACTGTTTGCAAAAAAATAAGCTCTTTTTTTAGCATGCAATTACTTTTGAACAAGTTACAAGAAAATATATTGTTTTTTATGAAAAGAAAAAACTCATCTAAATTGATCTTTTCTTTGTTCAAAAATGATACATATGTCCAATAATACTTAAATCAGATATTTATGGAGATTCATGAAAATTTGTAAAACTATTTTTATATTTCTTAAACAATTATGTGAATTTGAACATTATCATCTTGAAAACATGTATCACTTGGAAATAATTTTTACATTATGTTATGAATTTGATATAAATTAATCATAGAGATTACTGGTTGGATCATCTTGATGAGATTGTTAAATAACATTCTTTTCATGACCATGTTTAGAGTTTAGAGAAATTAAACTAGAAAATGAAAATTTCAATTAAGTCTTCATGTTGCTATCATATGATAAACAGAAATGAAAAATTCAAAAAATTGTAGATTTAAAGCCTCAACAACTTATTAATATTTTGGAAAAGATACTCATTCAGAATGTTCAGCTACACCAACATAAAATTTTAAACTCTAGTTTATCAAGGCATTTGTATGGTTGAATTGATTGTAACCAAGACAAAGCTAAATTCACAATTATATGAGTGAAACCTAGAAGCCATATTAAAACTATAAATATATACTTTTAATGGATAATTATTAAGATTACCAAATCAAAATAGTGTTCTCTCCAAAAATATTATTGTTGCAAAAAAAGAAACAATGCAAAGTTAAAATAATCTTAATATAGTCAGTGAATATCTTAGGTTCTAAGTGTAAAATGTTGATGAGACTCCAGTTGCATCTAAGAAGACCAGATCCTACTGGTTTTATTGTTGAATTTAGAACATCATAAGAATTTCATTTTTTATGTCATAAATCTCCAATTGTAGATTCTTAGTTTAATATACAAAAGTAAAATCTTAATTTGAAATGAATCTTAAGTGTGAAATAAAAAAATGGTTTTTTCTTTCAGATTTTTTAATTTCAGTTATTATATCTCAGATTCCATATCACTATTTGTCATTTTATAATCTAATCTTCATATCAAATTGGAAACTGAAGAGTGGCATATTTAGGAATCTCAAGCACAAGCTGTGGTTGATATAGGAGAATATTTGTATTTAAAAAATATAATTAATGTCTAAATTACAAAATTCTGAATTTAAATTACTTAAGTTTTAATCTACTTTTAAAGTAAATTTAATTGATACAAAAATGCATGAATTATTTATATAGCATTGTTTAAAAAATTGAGTAAAATGTACACACTTGAATTAAGTTACAACTTAAAATAACATTATAAAGAAATCAAGTCATATGTCACATGACTTAATTTAACAAGTTTGTATTACAAATGTTATATATAGAACTTGCAAATAAGCTCTTAACAAGCTTTGCAGAATATTCCCAACCCCAGACCAGTTTCTGCTACTGGTTTCCTCAGTGAGGTGCTAGGATATTCAAGCATTAGATTAAAAATATCAGGACAAGCCCAGCACTTTATCTAATGGATAACTATTAAGTAGAAAATCTGAAAATTTCAGAAATTCATATATTTTCCAATCCAGCTATCTAACTCAAATAGCCATATGAGACTGAACCAAGTTCATATATATCATATATTAATAAATTTAGCAATGTAAAAATTCTAGCATCTCACTGAGAAAGCCAGTAGCAGAAACCAGTCTGGAATTGGGGATATTCTGCAAAGCTTGTTAAGAACTTATTTGTGAGCTATATATATAACTTAAAATAAGAAATTATATTAACGTTATGAGATAAAAATGCATTTTTATATGTAATATATAAGAAAAAAATTACATCAAATTTATCATATTATGGAGTTGGTATTTTTTTTCTTTCTAAACAATTTTTTTTCCAATATATTTATATAACAGTTTATTTTTCAGTTATAAATAATTTAATCTGTAAAAGAATCAGTACATTAATCACTGACATTTCTGAAATATATAGATACTTTAAATAATTTATTTCAGGATACAATAATTAAATTTATTTAAAATGTTTTGTATTTAGAAAAAAATAAAAACATAAAATGCATTTAGTGATTTTTATTAACCTTTTTCTGAAATTATTTTATTAATATTTGGTTTATAATTTATCATTTTTAATATATGTTTTTTGTGATTTTGGAGAGGAGAAAGCATATACATCATAAGATTCTGTAATATGTCTGTTTTTATAATTTAACATCACTGATCTAGATAGGATAACCCAATTTTAACTAGTACGAGAGCTGTTTGACTGTTGTACACATTGACTCAATTCTAAAATAGCATTGCAAAAATCAATGTCAATCAGGGGTATTAAATTTGTGAAAATAAACTTTCAAAAAACCCATTATTTTACATGGTTTCAATCTGAAATATTTTTGATATACAATTTTTTATTGGACTCTGCTTAACTGGATATAAAAAAAATTGTTATGAAAAAAAAATCTTGCAGGAATAAATGTTAAATTATTTTCTGACATCATAAGATGTGAAAGACCTTCCAGTTGAAGTAATGTTGCAGACAACTTTTGGTGTTACTAAAGTGTCAATAATATGGTAATAATAAAATTAGCATTTTTAAGTAGTAATACTTTTAAAAAATCAGAAAATAGTTGTTTAACTTTATAAGCAATAACATATGTGAACAAATTTGAATTGATATTATTATTAATATTTGATGTAAATAATGTTGTTTCCAGGTCATTAAGATTGTTTTAGGAGACAATAAGCTATGCATATCTAATATTTACATTTACAAATTGATATTTGACTAGTGCTATAGATATTATTAAAAATGAAATTTAATCTGTAAACTGTATTTTGATAATTGTAATTTCAAGTAATTGATACCATATTTACACAAAGCTAACATATAATTTTCACTCCTAACCTTCAATAGTACATGTGGTATAGTTTACCACGATCAATTTTCAAATGCCTTAATATTATATTATTATTTAATTGAATAAGGTAACCATCTCAGTACCTTCCTAAGTATGTTTCTATTTTTCAAAAATCAAATTAGTTTGAATTTAACTCACATAGTTTAAATTTTATGTTGCCCCCCCTCCCCCTTTACTGATTTTGTCTAAATGACTGTAAAAAAAAAATCATCTTTTTATATGACTACTTTGTTCTCCACTTTTTAAAACAAATATTATGAAACTTATTATAACTAATGGCAACAATAATAAAATGCAAATTTATTTCATTAATAAGAAACCAATTCCAGTTAAACAAATGCCTTTTTATTTTTTAATTTTGTGATTAAACAAACACTACATGAAAGAATGCTTAAAATAAAAAATATGAAATAATTATATAAAACAAATATTCTTCTTATAAGTAATCGGAGATACTGCTTGTAATCTAACACATCTAAACTGCATTGTAGCTGTTGTGGGCTAATTTTCAGCAATGTCAGCAAATGAAAACTTATAAATATTAAAAACTGAAATTATAAACAAATTCAATATATTCTTTATCATTTGTTGAATTATGACTATTATTTATCCATGGCTTATGGGAGACTAGATTTATTTTTATTAGGATATCAGATACATTAAACTATGTATATTTGTTATTTATATTCACAAATTAATATTTGATTATGGTACAGTTCTATTAGCTTGTGTCAGCCACTTGGCATTATTTATATGCAAAAACACATAAATATTCTGTTTATCTGGCCACTGGCCTTATTTCTATGCAAAAGCACAGAAAGAGGCCATTTTTCATGCCATTCTGGCAGCCAGCCTGCTGCTTCGTGTTTCACACTTTATCCCATTTCTCACAGTTCAAAGTTCACTAAAATATCATGTGAGGGTGTCTGAACTTCAGCTTGTCACAACTCTTCAAATATTCATGCCAAAGTAATTAGATTACAAGTCATCTGACCTACTATTACTTCCTAAAATTGTAAACTCATTACCACACTTCCCTACTCAATGTGGAACCTTAAAAATTCAGACAGGGTACGTCCAAGCAAGATTTCAACCAGCTCACATTTGCGCAAGAACATGTCCATGACAAAACAAAATGGCTGACTGCAAAATCAAGTCAATTGTGCCAACTGCAGTACATAGAAGCTGGTTTGGTGGCATTTTTACAGAGAACATACTTCTACATGCCAAAAGATGTGGGTGCAGTGAAACGATAAGACTGGAGATATCCAAAACCATCTCGCAGTTCAAATGCAAGTCCCATTCCTATTGGAAAAAGTTTTTTTTGAAAGATTTGCTTTGATGGCTCCAGAATCCTATTTGTTTTGAAAGCCTTAGTGTGAGCCAAGTTCAGGAATGAAACATGCTTCAGTAGCTTATGTCCATTTCTTTGGTTTTCCCATTTAGGAGGAGTTCACTCCAGTCATCTCCATTATTTAAGGATTGGCCAATGAAGTATTTCAGAAAGCAATAAAAGAATGTAGACACACAATACCAAGTACTACACAGTATTGCAGATACAGTCAAACAACCTTATTAACATTAATATATAAGTATACCATCTCATATGTTACTATGCTACAAAAAAAAACCCAATCCATTATGAAATGAATAAAAAACCCTTTTTCCTTAAATATATTTAATTAATTTGGATGTGGGTATTATACCAGCATTTTATTCTTAGCATGAGTAATTATTAATAGCTATCATTTATGCACATAGATCTGATTCTTATTGAATCTATATATTTATGAAAAAAATTGCATGGTACCTCTCTATTCCAAATATTAAATTAGCAGACATGTATATAACTATTGGCCTGCTAATGCATAATTAATTAATACATACCTGGTTTGATTAAGTATACATATATAGAAAATATAAACTTGTCTAATTTATTTACAAACGAGTTCTGCCTTACATAGCAGAGTGAGAGTAAAATTTGAATAAAAAATTGTTTTGAACATTTTAATTTCTATCATCCAACTTCTTCTCATTTATATACATATATTCCACATCATCAACTAAATAACAAATCAACAAACTTGTTGATTTTGTAGATACGTTAACATACATGAATACATAAAAATATTAAAAATTAATTTTTATACCGGCAGCTGGTAATGTTATATTTCTGTGTTTTTGCATAACATCAATGCCACCAAACGACTGACACAGGCTAATAGAACAGTAGCTTGATTACTATTATAAAGATTGTTAAAAATGAGATTCAATCTTTATTTTTTATTGCACAATTGTAATTTCAAAATAGATAATGCTTTATTTAATTCAGACCAATATATAATTTTCACTCTCAATTTCTACACAATGTCAGCAAATTAAATGAAAGCTTATAAATATCGAAAACTGAAAAAAAAAATGAATTCACTAAATTTTTTATCACTTGTTGATGTATAAGTGTTATTTATTCATGATTTATGGAATAATTAATTTTACTTCTGTTTACATTCCATATTCTGGAAAATGGTATATTATAAGTTTTTTTAAAGAATGAAAATTATAATTATAAAAATGTCAAGCTATCTTTAAATAGGTCATGACAGAGCTAATGCCTCTTCAACAGCACATCATGGTGTAAGAGATGATGATTTAAATAATAGGTCATCCTTGTTTTACCTACAGCCAAACAATAATAGAGCCTTTGTTTAACCCAACAGTTTTTTGTTAATGCTTTTCATCTAGCTTTTAACAATGCAGCATATATGAGGGCTTATAAGTATGAAATTTACAGACACTTAGTAAAAATGTAATTAGTTAATGGATTAAAACCATACAATTTAATATTTAATTTATGCACAAATAAAGGAAACATTATTTTATGTTGTACTTATAGGCTTGAATAAGAAAGCACAAAAGTTGTCATGAAATTAACACAATTCTATTACTCAGTAAAAAGACATACTTTTTTTTTCATGTGTCATAGCATCGGCCAGAAAGCGAACCCGCAAACCCGGGACAACTGCTTGTAAGGCAGCTTGTGCTGACCACTCGACCACCAACGCTTGACTAAAAAAAGACATACTTTAAAATAGTTTTACATATAATATACTTCATGCACTTACCGATAACGACAGATTCTATCCTAATAAATAAAAGCAGTGCTAAAAATATTTTCATATTTAATTTCGCTATATTTCTTGGTAAGAAATTGACCTAAAACAGAAAAAAAAATTACTATAAGTATTTTTTAGGAGTATTAATTTTAAACATGTTTAGACTAGATATTATGTAATAGTTACAATTAGCTACATTCTTGGAGGGGGGTGCGGGGGAGAGAATCAAATAAAGTTTTTTTTTATCAGTAAATTTTTTATAACTGGTTTAATTAAAAGTAGATAAATAAAAAATAATAATACCAATTATTTATAAGAATATACGCGATTAGAATTTTAATATTATAAATACAGTATTATAAACCCTGCATGCTGTTTTGGTGAAAGTTAGCAAATATTTTGTTTATCCTTACCAATAAAGAAATAGAATTTTTTTTTTCATCGAACGAAAATATTAAGAAATCTTCAAAAACTTATACAATAAAAATAAAATTACAATACCATAAACTTCTGTCGCCTTAACACAAACACAGAAACGTTTTTATTTTTGTTTTGAAACCGCCATTACCATAAAAGGCATCCAAGTACAAAAAAACATTTCAATCTCCTGCCGGAAATTCAAAAAATAAACTTCTTTTTCAGATTTAACTCCTATCAGGAATGTATTGCCCCCCCCCCCACTAACTAAAAATCTTTCTTAATCAGCAAAAAATATTAACGTTTAATTTGATAAAGAAATCTTTTTGAAATATTCAAAAGAACAATAATAAATTGTGAAATAAATGTGCGTGCTTCTTAGCTTTCAGAAAATTAAGAATTTCTGGATAATTAATGAGAAGCTCTGCCCAATGTGATAAAAAGGCAAATGGCTAATTCCACCTCTTACTTTTTACTCTACAACGTATGAGAATATTTCAAGTCCACAAGCTTACTAAACGTCATAGTATTAAGAACTTTTGTGTTAGTATACCTCAGAATCAATGAGTATTTTTTTTAAAACAAACCAAAACAATGTGCATGGACTTTAGTGGCCCTTTTATTTTATATATATTTAAAAAAATATTAGAACCTTTATGAAATTTTATATAAGGATTCAAAAATTCTATCTGACTATTGTCCAGATTTCAATATTTTCTATAGTATATCTTTTACATCAATAATTTTTAATCTTTTCAAAGTAACAAAACAGTTTTTTTTATGAAAATATTGTGGAATCTATTTTTTATTAAAAATTATAAATTACATTGAGTAAAATAAAAACAATTTAAAGTTATTCTATTTATAATAAATAAAAAAAAATATAATTAAAGTAATGCAATTGTAAATAATTATTCTCATATAATAATTTTAATTGATAACCCAAATATCTAATTAAATTTGTAAATTATAATTATTACTGTAATTTATTAGCACAAAAATTTATTACTGGATTTATGACATAAAAGGTATGAGTTAAAATTTTTTAAAAATATTGGAATTTAATTACAATTTAATATCAATCTATCGTTTTTCAGAAGCATACACAAAAAAAACAATATATGTAGGGGGAAACTATTTTAATAAATACATACGGGGAGGGGGGCGCAAAGTACTTCTTAATAGTATTCTGATTTTATAATTTAAAATACTTTTTTTTTTTCCATGTGTCAAAGCATCGGCCGGGAAGCGAACCCGCAAACCCGGGACAACTGCTTGTAAGGCAGCTGTGCTAACCACTGGGCCACAAACGCTTATCTTGTGCCTATCATTCTCAAAATGTGTGCAATATTCTAGTAATTACATATGTTTTTGTTTTTTAATGTAACTATTAGATATTTTCAGATTGCAAATAATATTTTATAACTATATTCATAACACTCTTCATCTACAAAGAATTTTAAATACATACATGATAAAAAAAAAATGTTATATCTCAGTGTGATTTTTCAAGACCAAGAGCACTTTATAATTTCTATCATTATATTGTGTGTATTAAAACCGTGATATCATCTAATGTGGCTATACATTGAAAGTTTTTATTTTCATCAATAATTTATGAATCTTAGCAAAGTTTAGCATTTCTTTAAGTCCACAATCTTTTTATTTGTTTGTTTAATAAAATAGTGTATTATAACACAAATAAAATATAATTATGAACCATTGCCCTAGGAAATATTTCTCACTGATTATCTGAAATGCTTTTAATTGTAGCTAATATGAATAAATCAGAAAACATCTTTCTATTTCCTGCAAAATATTTTCTAGCAGTTATATACAATTTCTAATAAAGACAAAATAATTTCAGAAAAAAAAAAAAAATACTCAAAGATAACTAACTGTGTTATGTCAATCATTTTCAATACAATAAATATAGGTAGAATTTTTCATATTCTCTACGGCCTGAATAACAAGTATTTGCACATATCTAAGTTATATTACTATTTTTCTGAATTTGTGAAGTGTCTCAATAGGAACAGAAAAACAAAACTAAACATTTTATAATTTATTTAAAATTCAGTCCAGGAAATATAATGGCATTAATTTGACTTCATTTAAAGCTATTGACTTTATTATTAAACCACTAGTTGTTCACTTCAAAAGTATGCCAACAGTTGTGATCAATAAAGAAAAAACCACTAAAAACTATTGGGATTCCCAAATTGTGTCTTCCCATATGATTTCCAACATTATACTGTCATTCCTCATATGACTGTTGACTTCAGTTTATATATACAGGTCAGACCTAGTATGAACAAAAAAAAAAGTCTCCTTTTATTGACCTAAAGTCTGAAGTTTTAATTGATATACTATCTCAAGATTTAGATAAATTACAATCTTCTCTTACAACAACTGCATCTATCATAAAGTCTACGAAAAAAATATAGAATCTTTTAATTTAGTTCATTTATGTCTCACATATTGAACTTTTTACTAATCCAGATCTCTTCTACATCATTGGACATACTTTATCTAATTCTACCACACTAATACATAAAAGATGATCCCAAAGCTAAAAAGTATTTCAAATTATGAATCCATTACTGTTCTTTCTTTTGATAATCATACTGAATATTAAAAATCTTAATATTTTTTTAATATAATTCATTTTTAGTATGATGCATTGATTATATTAACATACATATACAAATTCTGAACTATGATCTGGTACTAACAGCAAATTTATGTAATTGATTAAAATGTACCAATTATATGCACTGATGCATTTCGTAACTAATAGATACAGCAACAGGATGTTGAAGATATGCTATTACATTCAATTACAATTTTAATCATTTTTAATTATTCTTTCTTAATACACTATATTTATAAAACAATGACTTTCCTGAATTTGAAGCAGTATTTCTTTTATTGTAGAAACAACTATTGTTATATTGAAATAAATAGCCAGTCTTCTACCTTTGATTATAGGTTACAATCTATTATTTTGGGTTAAAGTAAATAGAGTGAAATAGTGCTTTTAGTAAACATATTAATAGTAAATAGAGAAAGTAATGTGAACTATTGTTTACCATATACCATTCTTACTAAAGGATCAAACTGAGATTACTAAAAAATAATTAGTTTCCAGTATAATAACAGATCTAGATAACTATGTAAGAAAGGTAGCATGGATTGAAAAATTATTAATTTAGATAATATTTTTAAAAAAATACTTATAACTTCCATTTTACTAAATTCACTTTAATCACGTGAATAAAACATCTGAAGCGGACCCCCTCCCCCCAATATGCATTTCTGCTAGAACCAGCATTTTTCAATTGATTCAGATCACAACCTCTCATATGTCTTCATTATCTTTGTTCAGGGTTTATAAATATCAAATTATTACAATTTAGTTTATAAAACACACTTCTAGATTTACTGGCTTCCATCGGTTAATCTAGGTCACAATACATCATATGTCAACATTATTATTATTACTGTCAAATTGTTACAATTTAATTTATAAAAAGATTATTAATAATTATTTACCAGGCTAAAAAATTATATATTATTTTAAACCCAGATATATACTTTAAATTTTAAATAAAGAGTAATATACCTATTATTATTTTAAAATGTGTTTAATTATTTGATTTAAATGTATATGGTAAACGAAAATTGTAAATGTGTTCAAAATATTATATATGGAAAAAAATAATAAAGTTGAATTAACTATTCCATATAGTTGTGTTTAATAATAAAATATGCATTAATCTTTAACTAACCTTTAAATCATAAATCTTGATTAAACATAATTTGATAATTATTAGCATAATAAATAATTAGTAATAATTATTAAGGTATTTATTTAAAGAGAATATTATCATAAAAAGAAACTATTAGTATCTTACTAAATCCCCATAAAATATTCTGAAGATTTGGTTACAACACTAATCCAAGGATTACACATGTTTGCCATAACTGGCTTCAGAATAAAGTAATTTAAATAAATTATTACCTTTAAAACACCATATTTTTTACAATTGAGATAAATGAGCAATGGCATTTCCAAATTGATCTCAAGAGTAGAGTAACTAAAGCATTCATCATCATCATTACAACCATAAATTTTTTTACTAACCTGAATAAATATGGTACTCTAAAAGATCACAATACTAAGTAACATAGCAGATGAAAATATCTACAAGATTCTATGAGAGTTTTGAGATTTTCAGGTAGATCACAATATAATTTTAATTTCTCTATCAAATATTGAATTACACAGGAAATTGAAGAAATAACTTTAGATAAGTTGGAGACACACATAATTTCTGAAAGTAATTTAAACTTTTAATATTGATAATAGAGTGTTCCTTTTAATTTGCTCAAGATGTATTTTTATTAATTAGACTATACTTACCTCAATAAGAAAATTGTGAAGAGGTTCTACAAAGTCAAAGTAAAAAATCATTTCAGAAAAACATTAGCAGATGTAGTGAAGATGAATATTTATATTTTAAAAGCAAAAAATATAATATTCTATCTTACATCAACAACAAAAAATGTATTCAATTAAAAACGTCATGCTTACAGTTTATGAAAAGTCTGATTGTGGTAAAATATAATAGGTGCATGATTGTATCATAAAAAATAAAAAATTGTTCTATATATAGTTTATGTGTAATAACCTCTACAATTTTCATCTATGTCTCATAATGTGGAAAAATATATAATAATATTGCATTATCAGTTATTACCACGTTACAGCATTGCAATTATCAATAAAATTTGCTAATTCTGCAATTTATTATGATCTTATAATGAAGATTAACAACATAAGTTTTAGTTTTAAAACAAATACATCAAAATACTTTTATTAAAATTACAATATTCTAAAAAAAAAATATCCTCCTAACATTAATACTAAAGGCACAAACTTGTGCCTAACAAATCAATAGGACACTGATGATGATGCTTCAAGTATTTTTACTTAAAAATCTCAACCAAATTTTTCTGATATTAAAAAATTTAACAAGATAAATCCATCCTAATGAAGCATTTTTAATACAAAAAAGTTTTTTTTGTGTGTAACATTAACAATTGTGCCTCAGCTGAAGAATGCCATCCTGATTGCAACTTATAATAATCATCCAAAATTAAAGAAACATATTGATTAGAGAGCTCTAACTTCGATATGAAGAATGTTTTAAAGTGAAATGTTTTAAATTTAAATAAACTTGAAGAAATGTCTTAAGTTTTCAATAATCCTAAACACCAATTCTTTTATTATTCATTGAAATTTAATCTGAATTTAAAGATTTTTATTCATAAAACTACTTTATATGGAATATTTGAATAAAATATTAATGGTGAATTACCTAATTAAAGATAATCACATATATAATTTTAATGTATGCAAAATTTAAAAAAATTAAAACTCCATATGTAGAGAAAACGAATAGAATAAAATGTTATAAATAGTATAAAATCTGATTCATAAATAATGTGAATTTTAGATTATATATATTATAATGATCCAGATTTAGAGCTTAACATCATCTACACTACAGCGCGCCATCTAGGCATTTGAACCTAGAAAATTTTATAAAGTAGGCAGATACGTAAGTAAAAAAAAAAAATTTTTTTTTATTTTTTATAAATTTTGATTCCGGTCGTTAGCTCAAGTCACTAGCTCATTGGAATAGCAGAGATTTATATTTATAATAAATTCTTATCTAAGAATAATTAAAAAAAGGAATAAAATAAGCCACTGCCAGTAATTAACATACAAACATTTATTTATGCACATATACATATAAAATTTAACATTATTTTAGAATAACTTTTACTTTGGGTTTTAACTTGATTTTAGAATTTAAATTTACATTTTAATTTTTATACTATTATAAGTTTGCACAGAGGGATTTATAAAAGTTGTTTTTAAATGTTGAGTATAGATCGGTTACATAGATTACACAGCTAAAACATTTCAAAATAAACATAAATGATCAAAATACAAAATCATTGATACCGTCAATTGCATAGGGAATACAAGAAACTCACTGGTATTCATCGTAAGATACAGTAGTGGTACCAATAACTTAAAAGACATCCGAATAAATATATTTTAGATACTCACTGTAAGGTATCAGTATTTACCAAATGTCTATATATATTTTGATCGAATATGAAAACCAAAAACATAATTAGCCGGTAACGAATCCATGCAAGCATCTATAAACAACTTAAATTTAATACATTTTTATTTAGTGTCGAGTATGAATAGACTACATAGATTTGCATTTGAAGATAAAACATTCTATCCCCATTTAACCTTAGGCTAAAAGTTCGCAGTCAACCTGGCATCAATCCCTCTGATATATCGATGTATTCAATGTAATACGAATACGGCAACACAAAATAGGCTAAGATAAGACATTGACTCTCATCAGATAGGAATATTACATCTATCTAACAAGAAGAACAATAAAAAAAAACTCCATAGAAATGGACTGCGGTCATTTTGCCGACTTACGATCGCATTCCCTAGGCAAGAGGAAGTGTACGGCGTATACAAGCGATTCTGCCCATAGCGAATCTTGCATTACATCTACTAACTACATCAATATATCCAATCCATTAACCCAATTCAACAATGACATGAATAACCTAAGATTACCCTCCCCTAATATAACTTTACAAATCTATATAGCCATTCACACCCGACTTAAGTTTATCATTGATATATTTTAATTTATCGGAAAACAGAAATCATAATAAAACTTAAAGAACAAAAAAAATATAAATGGAAATGATTTTACAAAAGAAATACATCAAATAACATTTTAACTACTTTAGTCAGATAGGAAATTCTTATATTTATAAATATTGAAAAGTTTAGTATTTAGAGTTCTTTTGTTTAGAAATGTTCATAAATTATTTATTTAAAGCTGAGAGTTCAAAAAGTTCTTATGATTTCAAAACGTTCCTTTTATCTGTTGCTTGCCGTTTGGAATCCACATTAAATCCCCCGATGATCCTGTTGTCCTCAGTATAAGAAAAGCGATGTTTGATTTCTTTTTTTTTAACAACTGAAGGGATTGAAGAGTGCATCTTTTCAATCCCTTCTCCTTCAACTCCGCACTAACACATATAGTCACATCTCCTCCTTCTAATTAATTAAACCAAAATCACTTTTTATTTCCAAATTTTTTCTTTTATACATAACTTTAGGATCCAATGGATGTTACGTCATCATCGATGATGATCCTTCCATTGAGGTCTGATTTCCCCGATGGATTTCTTTCATTGGCCATTCTGTTCCTATTGTTTTCCCATCTGACCATTGCTTATACATTTTAGATGCCCAAGGCTAGTTTACTAATTAAAATAATCATTTCCATTTTACAAAAGATTAATTAATCTGTTTTCAAACTTAAACATATATTTTTATCTCTAAATCTTTTCTGAAAATTTAGTTTTAAAATACTTTTTCTTTAATAAAGTTTTATTTTAATAATTATTGGTATACCTGTGCGATTTTATATATATGCGAGTTTAAGATGATTTTTTTATTTTTAATTCTTAAAAAAGAAGTTTTTATTGGCGAACTTTTATTTTTTTTTCATGTTTACTAATAAAAAAAAACAATGTAACGACGTCTGTGCCCGTTACAATATATATTGTATAGTCTGTTGCTATGGAGATAAAGCATTTAGAGATGAAATGAATATAATAGTTGACTACTATGAATTTTTTTTTCTCATCTGGAAATCTATTCAACAACCTTTAGTTCTTAAGTCCACACTCTTAACATTTAGTTAAAATTCACTTTTTAAAAAATATTATTCACTGATTATTGATGAAATTTTGTGTTCAGTAAAATGCATATTTAATTATAAAATATTTTAAAATTTTTGTCATGTAATTAATTATTCCTAATAATTTTAAATAAGACAACCAATCATAACTAAGTCATTATCTAAAATGATGAAACCAACCAGCATACATTTTATAAGTTTTATAGAATAAATATTTTCAACTGCCTTTGAGCATTTGTCAGTTATACACACATCTTTTTTTTTTACTTTTTTTTTTAAGGAAATACCAAACTAAAGACTGATTAGAATTTAAAGTGTGAAATAATCAGGTCACAGTTTGTAAATATTAAATACTTCAATGCATCATTGAAATATTTAATATTTATAGACTGTGGCATAATTATTTCACATAATAAAATATAATCTGCTTTTAATTTGGTATATATACATTTTGCTATACTTGTTGAAATATTTAATATTTAAAAAGCATGTCTGATTATTTTATACTTAAAAATCTAATCAGTTTTTGGTTCAGTGGTCATAAAGAAAAAGGATTTATGTATTACAGTAAAAAATCAGCTGATACTCAAAGACACTTGAAAACTAATGTTTATTCTATGAAATATATATATTCTGTTAGAGCTGATTAAGTAGTTCTTATAACATAGAGACTATTGTTACTAGTAAATTGATTGGCTGCTTTTTAAAATTATTAGTTATAGTTATTTACATTATTTACATTTTTGCACTATGCACATTTGTTTTATCTACAATAATAGACAGTTAGGTGTACAATTTTTTTTTATATATAAGATTAGAATTAAATTATGCAAAACTGCCATATTATTATATTATATAGTTCTAAAATTGTGAGTATTCTTTATTCAGGCCTCATATAATAGATATTGACATTACTCATCTCTGATATTGACTCAATAGATGAGAATATATTTACAACTGAAATAGGTGAAAAATCAAAAAAACATTAATCAAAAAGAAAGAATTTTAAATTTATTAAAACTAAGAAAATTGTGTAAAATAAATTATGAATGATTCAAAAGTTTTACTGAATGAATAATTCATTAAAAATAAAATAAGAGTCACAGAACAAAAAAAAAGTCATCTTGGATTAGAATTGAGAAAGTTGATAAAACAAAGGAGGTGGAGGGAGATATTAAAAATCTTTTACAAGTGAATTCTAAATTGTCTTTAAAAAAATTAATTAGAAATAGATAAAACTTGTGAAGTAAAGAAAAAGCAGATAAAAAAATATATGTATTGTATATGCTATCCTCATATTATGATGAAAAGAGAATTATATTGTATATGCTATCCTCATATTATGATGAAAAGAGAATTATATTTGTTTTAGAAATTTCTGTTAGTGATATAAGTTTGTAGCATCAGAAGCATATAATGTTGATGTACACTTTTTATGAAATTAAATAATTATTGAAAATTTTTAAATAGATATACATGCCATAACTAACTATCATTTCTTTAATTAAAACACAGAACAAATACTATGGCCAAACCATTTTTAACTAAATCTGATTTAGCTATTTATTTTACATAATTTAAATTTTTTTCATTTAATATTAAAAAAAAAAAAACATTGCTTCCTTAGTTCAATTTTTTTACATCAATAGAATATTAAATGGAGAATTAATATAAAATAGATAAAAAAATTATCTATGATAAATAAATCTAATATATGGTGGGAAATAGTTTTCTAATAATATATGACTGCAATCTACGCTTTATGGATTAAAAATCATGAATCCATATAAAAATTAAAAGTATATATTTATGTTTCTTTTTTTTTTATGAGTCATAGCATCGGCCAGGAAGTGAACCTGCTGACCCGGGACAACTGCTTGTAAGGTAGACCCCTCGACCACTAACACTTGACATACATTTATGCTTCATAAATTGATTTATATAGTTATTACAAAAGTCATTTTTTCATTTTTCTTTGTTTTTTTTTTTTTTCATTTTTGGAGTTATAATGGTCATATTTATTTATGAATGGTTAGTAATAATGATAATAATTATAAATGCAATTTGCATTTATTAGTAACTATGTCCATAATGAAATTGTAGATTTAATTGATAATCAAAGATAATTCGTGCAAAATATTCCATATTTTATCTCAAATAAATTCATGGTAATTTTAAAATTAAAAAAAAAAGAAAGAAAAAATAATAGAACAATTTTTACATAAGATTTTGTTTAATTAAATTCCTTTTGCAACAGCTTTAAAAAGTTGTCATTTACAACTACTTAAAAAATGTAAAATGACTATACATAATTCTCTTAAGTGCTCAAATGATGGCAATCTGGGATCAGAATTCTTCTAATCAAGGTCCTGAAAAAATGAATTGTTCTATAATGTTTCTCAATGTAAATAAACTTTCTATAAATAGTAAGTTGTAATAATTTTATTTATAAAGCGCATACTCGTTACTTTAAAGTAATATTTATTAAGGCTACAACCTTAAAACTATACACCTGAAAAAACAACAGTAGGAAAATCTGTCTTTTAAATAAATCTTGTGTTAAAGATTTGCAGAGGTCCCTACTGTCATTTTTTCAGGCACATAGTTTTAAGGTTTTAGCCTTAATATATATTACTATAAATAGTAAGATAAATTCTTAACTTTTGTCATCAATTATTAATTTGTGAAAACTTATCTGCTTCAGATTGAAACCAGAGTTTAATTAATTTATTAGTTGAAAGTTCAATATGTTCTGCTTTCTGTCCTTTTTTCTCATTAAAGGCCCAAATGATAAAAATGATAAAGTGTGCATTTAAAAAAAAAAAAGTTTACTGAATGAAATGCCCAATAATTTTTTTTAAAATCAATATCAAATTTACTAAAATTAGTGGTTTAGATGAAATTTGTAGATCCATTGATCAGTGTAAAGTATATATGCTTAAGAAAGATAAAAGCATATTGGAACTACTTTATTAACTATTTTACAGAAGTTATTAAAATTTCTTTAAATGAGCTCATTATAATTCTGATTTCATAATCTACATAAGATTAATATGCTTCTGAAAATAATGGAGAATTACTGTTCTCTAATTATTATTTTTTAATGAAAAAAAATGATACTATTTTATTGACTAGTTCAATATATAGTATTTGATTACATTTAACTTTTAAGAAAAATCTTATGAACTTACTGTAAACAATTTGCATTCTATTGTGCTTATTATTAGACAATATATAGTAAAATATTTTGTTATGATACATAAAAAGGAACAAAATACAGTCTTTTGACTTTCATAATTCATTTCCTTTCAGCAAGAATTTATTAATTTGTCAAAAACGATGAATACATACATATATATTCTATAACATACTTAATATTTACAACTTTTTTATATTCTTATTAATATTACATGACTAATATTAAGCAAAACATTTGACTAACTTTTTTGATAGAACCATGTTACTGTTTATGATTAAACTTAAACAAAGAAATTTCTTATTTGTTTAATGTTTCTAAGTTAATTCGCGTTACCTTAAATAAATCTTATTATATCATTATACAGATTTATTATTGTATGTTTATCTTACTTTTAATTTTCTATTTAAAACTCTTAAATATCTACCAAAGTTAATTGAATATTCTAAGCAGGAGATATTTGATCTTCGTTTGGTAATGCATTGTCTTTGTTTAGTTAACTGTTACTTAACGTAATTTATTCTAGCACCTCAATTTTAAAGCAATATCACAAACTTTAATAAGATCATATTTATTGCATTATCGTCATATGCAGGAGTAAAGTTTTATGCTTTAAAAAAAAACAAAAAAACACTTACGTGTGCAGTTATTAATATTTGCAATCGGGTTTTAAATTGTAATTAAATCATTTCATATTCCTTAAAAGAAAATCTTTGGAAAGTTAAAACGCTTTTAAAATTGTTATTTTATGGTCTATATTCTACCGGGCAATAAACTGCTTATTATGTTGCATATTTTCCTTCTAGCTAAAAACTTGTGTGGTAACATTTTATTAAAATAAACAAATCTAAACGTGACTCATTGTGTTTTCTCTCGGATGAAAGCTATTGTTAAGCATATAAACTTAAAGTAACGTTATTAATTTAAAAACTATTTGCTACAGAAGTTTTGCGGGCTAGTTTACATATGTAATATATAAATAATTTTTAGTTTTCGTTAATATAATAATTAAAAATGCATATGCAAATTATAATGATATGTTCTTCTTATTTTTTTAGTCTGAGATTATATTTGCCTATTCCAGTGTGCATTTAATTTTATGCCTACTTAAATCAATAGGCGTACTATTCTTGTGCAACTTTAATGAAGATTCGATGTTTTTTTTAAAAATAAATATATTAACTTTAAAACTATTTATTAAGCTCAAAGATTGTTATATTACTATATATCTATTATTATAAAATCCACAGACGCTCTTTTTCAACACAAAAAAATATTATTAATATATATTGGAAATGTTACTACTTATAATTAATATTCTTTTAACAAATGGCTAATGATATCGGAAGAAGGTTAATAAATAATGAACAAAGGTGAAAATATTTGAGGAAATGATGATCTGGGTCAATTAGCAAAGATGGTTCCGTAGAAATGAATCTATTTATAGCCATTTGTTGAAAATGAGTAATGCTGAACAATAAATTTACATATATTATTTAATTTATAATTGGCCTTTTGACTTTAAGGTAAAAAAAAATCTTTTAAATACTCCAATGCAGGAAAAGGACTTCTCCAAAAGCATTTTACAAAAAAAAATATTAAAAAGAAAGATAGTGAATCAAATGCATGGTGCTACCAAATTATTGTTTTTTTAAAAAATTTGTTTTACCCTCGAAAAATATTTATGTAGTGTAATTTTCACTTCACCACTCTCACGCAATATAGGGACTGGTTTCTATCCGCTTTTAACACCTTGTGTAGGGATATTAAAAATGAATAGAAACCAGTCCCTATCTCGCGTAAGAGTGGTGTAGTGAAAATTAGACTACAGAAATATTACTCATTATAATCTTTCGCCTAACAAATGACTAATAAAATTAACATTGTTTTACGCTCTATCTCAGATCTTCACTACTGATAATCAATAAGGCTAATGAATATTGTACTTTTCATCAATATCCTTCTTAAGAAACTACTAAAGAGAGCCTTTATCTTGTCAGCATCTTTACAGTTATTATGGATCCACTGCATGATAAAGATTTATCCTGGTTTAATCGAATTTCTCCAATCTCTAACCTTTCCTCTCCATATAACATTAGCAAAACTTCTGTATTACATATTGATCAATCTCACATGTAGTCACTTTCTAAATCTTTCGAGATACAGCAATATGTCCAGCCCAGCTCCATTTGAATTTCTATTATGCATTTCATTTTTGAACCCTTTTTGTTATTTTTAACATACATCTCTCCATACTTTGTTGAGTAATCTAAAGTCTGCATGCTTTTGTTAAATATTCAAATCTCAGATTCGTAAAAGAGAGTTGATAAAACACAACTATTAAAAATCTCTCTTTTCAAACATATATTTTTTAATATTAATTTATCTCTATCAAAGTATTCCATTTATATTGTATAATAATCTGACCAAGATATTTGTAATTAATAATTTCTTCTAATTTATGATTATCAATCTTTATTTTTTTGTTCTGACAAAATCTAGTGAACATTATTTTAGTCAATTTTTAGTATTTATCTCTTTAGTTCTATTTACTTATTTTCATCTATTCAAGCACGGGTGCATGTGCGGCACAACTGTCTCACAAGATAATGATGCCATAAATAGGAAGGACACGTGCTATGCTTTATCGAAGAAATGGAATTAGCATATCTGCATATCATTAAATATAGTAGCAAGCTATGATTATGAAGGCAAGATCCTTTGAAAGCGCTCAGCTAGTTTATTATTTTTAGTTATCTATTTTATATTAAGAGCTTTTGGGAACAGTTGCGCTGCACACGCACCCGTGCTTGAATACATATATTTCTCAAAAATAAAAAAAATTATTTGACTTAATCGTATTATTTTCATCTAATAACTTTTGCAACATGTCCTGAAGCTCTGAAGTATTATTTTAAAAATCAGCCACATCTGCAAAATTTAGATTACTTAAATAATTTCCATTTGCTTTCATTCCAATTTTAATCCACAATAAGTGTTGGAGATATGTAATCATCCTGCTTACATATTTTTCTATGATAATCTGTTATTAATCTTTTGTAAAATCTTTTTAATTTTAATATTTTTTAATATTATCATCTAATCTTATCACTACTGTTGCATTTTGAAATCATGGTTCTATATCTTGATGATTGAATGATTTAATCTTTGTAGAAATGTTTGTGGATTAAATGCCTTTTTATAATTTATAAATCCAAAGCATACTGATAACTCATAATCATTGGTTCTTTCTATTACTTCTCTTAATATTTTGATGTAATCCATTGAGCTTAAACCATTTTTAAATCCACAGTGCTATTTTAGTTAGTTTAAATTCAATGTTTATTGTAATTCTGTGGTTTCTAATATCTTCTATATCACTTTTCTTAAATATCAATAATCTTATTGCATTCCTCTAATCAATTCATATATTTTTTTATTATTTAGACATTTGATACAAACCTTTATCAATAATTTTTTTAGTTCTTCATTTGCTTTTTTAAAAATATCAATAATAATTTCATCATTTCCAGTGTTCTTTTCTTTTTTTATAAAATTAATATCATATCTCACATCTTCATTTGAAAATACTTGACAATTCAAAAGATATAATAATCATAATAATTATATTGTTTTTGTTTTATTTTGTTCATTATTATTATTATTATATAATTTGTTATATAATTCTTTTACACATATTTCATGATGTTATATATTTTTAGTAAGAATTTCATCTTTTCTTTTTATTACAGTAACAATTTTTCAATACCAAAATGTTGTTTTACACTTTTAAGACTTTTATTCTCTTCTGTAGCTTTTTTTTTTTTTATTACCAAATTTTCTCATATTATTACCAAGTCTTTTTCTACCATTTTGCAAAACTCTAAATATTCAGTTCTTTTTAAATGGATTGTTTTTGAAATTTTTTATATTTTTTCTTTTTTTCTCACATTTTTTGTCTCAGTAGAAAATTTACTGACAAATGCTGCTTTTTTTTAACCAAATATTTTTTTTGCAATTCTTAATATAGTCAATTCTGAAACAATTTCAGAATTTGTTAGTATTTTTAAATGCTTTGCAATTTCTACTTCTGAAGATCTGGAATATCAATTATTAGTTCAGCTTTTATTATGATTTTCTATTCATTAGTTTTGCATTAACATGTATCTTATATGGTGATGTCTTATATTTTACTAATTGATGATTACTTCCTGTGTTGAATCTATGAAAAACTTTCCAATTTTAAAATATTTATTTTCTGTTAGTCAAAATATAATTCATTTCTATTGTATTTTCATTTGGATGCTTTCATGTTCATTTCCATTTAGTATTTTATTAAAAAAAAAAATTAATAATATATAGTTTTTCTTTTTCTGTAAAACTGCACAAATTTGTGTCTTCTCTCATTGTTATTACCATAATCAAATTTACCCACAGTACTATCTTATTTTAATTGTTTATTATTCTAGCACTAAAATCTTATGTGGTAATTAAAAACTGTTTGATCTTATGTAAAAAAGTTTCTACATCAATATAAAAGTTATCTATTTTTTCATCACAATGAGAAGTTATTGAGGCAAAACCTGAATTATCTGCAATTGGTACATTCCTTTAAATTGAATAACTAATCTTGACATTCTATCTGATATACAAGGGGTATCCAACAAGTTGATCGTGATCCACTGGTCGATCACAAAGCATTTTTGGTCGATCGCAAAGCCAATCTGGCAAGAGCTGTTGAGTAACGAGTGAAACAAATTAAGTCAATATTTTCAAGTTTTTTTATATTATTTTTGTTTCTGTTCTAAATTTTTTTTCAATTCTAGATAGGTGAAGTCCACTAACTAAGCTGTATCATTATTGAAAATAATATTCTTAATCTTGATTTAATGTAGCTAATTTGAATTAATAAATATTATTAATAATTACCCATGTTGCTTTAATTCCACCGGACATGGGTTTTTTGGTCTGTTAAATAATTGTTATTTTTTACTAGGTAGATATATAAAAATAGTATGTATTTTACACCTCTCTCCACTTAAACTATGCCTATGACAACAAGTCAATCGCAATACATTTTTAAAATAAAAAGTAGATCTTATGAACACAAAAGTTGGCCACCTCTGTCATATAACATCCATCTCCACAATGTTGTTTTTCCACTTTTCCTAATCCACTTGTTCTTTCAATATTTATACATTTGCAGTAAAATATATATTCATTTTTCAAATTATTTGTCTCTTCATGTTTTCTTTTAATTTCACGCTCTCACTTAATATGAAATCATATGTCTTCTTTCTCAATATGAAAGTAATTTGCAGTTTCAAGTACCTAAATCAACATATAGTCATCATTAAATGGCAACCTGGGTTTGCCTTACTGAACTATTAAAGCGCTAACATATATTTTACTTTATTTTTTTTTCTATAAATTTATATATAACCAAAATATTTACATACATTTATTTAAAAATTCTTCTATAAATATTTTTTTTAACAATTATGCTCTGAAAAATTTGAAAAGTTTTTAAAATATATATAAAAATGTATCTGGTTTACTTTCACATTTTGTTCCACTTTGTTGTATCTAGCTCTATTCATAACTTCCTTTCCAACTTGTTTTGATTCAGTCTCATATTTTTACTGTTTTCAACCATTTTATTTTTCAATTTCTATAGTAGCATTTAAGTTTTTTGTTCTTTTATTATCTACTTCTCTTTATTGATTGCTTTTTCCCATTTTCTTTAGCATATCTATTTTCATTTTATTATCTTCTCTTTGTTCAATTCTCTTTTTATTATCTTTTCTTTTATTTTCTTTTTGTTAATCTGTTTTTATTATCTCTTCCTTTCTCCTTGTTCATATCTCCTTTTATTATCTTCTTCTCTTTTTATTATCTTCTTCTTTATGTTCATCTCTCATTTTATTATGATCTCTTTTTTATTATCTTCTTGTTCATCTGTCTTTTATTTTCTTCTTCTCTCTTTTTATTATTTTTTTCTCTTTTTATTATCTTCTTTTCTTTGTTCAGTTTTATTTTTATTATCATCTTCTCTTTGTTGTTTCATTTATTTAAACATTTTTAATAATTGGGCTAACATGAAAGTATTTTACCCTGGGTTCCTTCCATTGATTGCTGAACTTTTGCTTTCTGATCATGTTCATCATCCATCTTTTTCAATTTTGCTCTTGTCAGCATATATTTTTATATTATACACTTTTTTTAATCTTAAAAAAAATGTGTTAAGTTAGTTTTACACACGGGAAATTCAAATATTAACTTTTTAAATAATATCTCATAAAATAAACTTAACAACATCTTTTCCATGCAACATTCACCTTTATTAATACTACTAATATTATTACTCTTAATCTGTCTTTGTTTAAATTTTATTGTCTCAATGCCCGACTTTATTTGTTTAATTTATTTCTTCTGCTTTATTATTCATTTTTAACCTGTTCATGTGTATGTGACTAATTTCCAATTCATTAACATTTTTTTATTTTTTTTTATTTTAAGTAGATATACATGTACAAAAAGAAGTTCATGTAACAAACAATTTGTCAAAACTTTTCTCAGAGATCTGTCAGCTTCCAACAGCAAAAGAATGCCTTATGACCTGAAATCCTGAAATAGATACAGAATCCAGGCACCAGACTATAAATACACAATGCAGCATCAACACCAGAAGGACACCGAAAATAGTAATAATAATACAAAAACCTTTGCAAAGCCCTGCTCATTTGATCTCAGAGGCTAATAAATACAAAGCTATGCCTTACTCCTTTTCTTGAAACTTAGAAGCTGGGGATCATGGCAAGACTATGTTAGCTGACCGTAATAACAGAAAATAGCAAAACTTGAAAGTGAATTGGAGCAGTGCCTGAGATAGAACACTTCATGAAATTGCATGAAAACATTGCATCTCCAAGCCAATTACAAAATCTTCCATTCATGACCAATAATGAAAGTACAGCTAAGCAAATTCCAACAGTCAAAAACTCAATCCAATCTCCAAAATCATACTTGGATTTTCTATTCTACTTTAAATATAAACTCTTTAAATATACATTAATACCACTATTTTATAATTAATAACCAAATTATAACATAATCATCATCTATACTCTTGTGACATTTCACTGTGATACATTTTGAAATTAATTCTACTTCAAAGAGGTTTTTTTCAGGTTAATTTCTGAGGTTCAAGTTGTGGTCATTTTGTATACTAGCTACCAGAACTTGATGATCATCAGGCCCACAGCTGTATCACTGTTTGTAATAGTACAGAAAATTAGAGTGAATATTGGCAGATGGCCAACACATCATTATCCCCCAAAAATTGCTAATCAAATTAAATATAAAAGAAATATAGAATTAATATAGAATAAATGAATATCCAGTAAATAAGAACAGAGTGTCATCATGAACAAAACCATAAAAGTGCACCTACAGCATTACAGAAGAATAATTAAATCAAAACTAATCATCAATCAATAAAGAATAGTCAAAAATCAACAGTCAGCCTTTTGACTGGATTTGAAATGGGTTCACTATAAACAGGCTATTTATTTACCCACTTCTAGACTTAGACAGAAATATGTCACAATTATCTAGATGCACATACTTAAGTGCTAATCCATCAGAATATTAAAAAATCAAATAATGCTAAGATTCTGAATTGAACTGATTATCATCAATGTTCTGGCCACATAGTACTATTAATATAATGGCCAGCTATAAATTTAATTTCTAATAATAATAAAAATTTATAAAAAATGTAGGCATGGACTTTAAAAGTGATACATTTGTGTTATCCAGGGTTATTATCTGGATGTGCAAACATCAACATAATCAAAGATAAATAAATATAATTACTAATTTATTTTAAAATAACTTTATTGAGATAATTTTAAACATTCCTCAAACTCTAAACTGAATTGAAATCAAGTCACACACACTGCCAATTTATGTAGCAGATAGCAGAGGAATAAAGTCATTAACACTAGAATATTTTTAAACAATTATTTCATAAACTAACTGGTTGATAATAATAAAAAATTAAAAACAACATAATAATATGATACTTCAGATTTATATATTCTTATCAAAATGTATAGTTTCATAAAAAAAAACATTAATTAACCAGTGGGTTTTAATTCCTTAAATTAATTAACTTATGCTTTTATTAAGTTATTTTTTTAAATAACAAAAGTTAGAAAATAGCTTTTTAAATAAAGATAAGAGTATTTTAAATTAGCTTATTCCTTTTGTATATACTTGGGGGAGGGGGTGATATAAAAGAAAAAAAACATGTCAAATTTTATAAAATTAAATTGCTTTTAAAAAATGTTTTCTATAATTGTGAAAGAAAAAGAAAAAAAATCACATGAATTTTAAAAAACACAACTAAAAAAAACTACTAATAAAATTATTAATTAATACCAATTGCTACTTAATTTTAAAAACACCTTAATAAATTTAATATGCACACCAAAAGTGTAAAATACCTTATACCATGGTTTTAATTTTCCTTGGAATCTTTCTTTGTATTTGTAATTTTGAGTTTTCCATGTAGTTGTTCCTCTTGAAGGCTTCTTAATTTCAGTTATTTCCCTTTTTTTCATTTTGAAATAAGATATTTTAGGCTAACAAACAGTAATAATTTATCTATTTTTTAATAATTTTTCTTATCAGGCTAATCCATGGAGATATTCATTCTCTTGGGTGAAGACTAAGCTTTGTTGCAGATTACTTTAGGGATATTTCCTTCTTTACATTTTATTCTATTGAAGCAGTGCAAACTTAGTACATGGTCTTTGTTATAGAAAACATTTTTAAACAGTTGAGTTTCTGCATTTACTTTCTTCTTTAACAGTTTGATTAGAATTTTTTCCTACTGTCTTCTTGAGCAAAAAGGTCAGAAATGACAGTCCTCTTCAACAGTTGAGTTGGGAATTGACTGTCATCTTTAACAGATTAGTTAAGAATAATTCATTCAGCAACTGGCTTAGAATTGATTATTCTCTTCAATAGTGGGTCAGTAATGACTATCCTTCAATAGCTTGGTTAAAAACAACTGCTTCTTACAAAACACCTATGTCTCTTTTAACTCACATCCTAATTGGGAAACAATTCCATCTCCAACCAACCACAATTCTGTCTCTTATAAAATTTAATAATAACCAATTAGATCAATTTTGACAAAAATAATTGTTCAGCTATTTCCCTCCCTCGACATTGACACTGAAAAACAAATCAAAAACCCAAACTAAAATCATAGTTTTTAACTTTTCTTTTTAATTATTTTTTCTGCCAAAAGAAAAACAAGATAATCAATTAATTCCACTGATTTAATAAACACTGTTTGTTATAGTGAAGAGAGAGAGAGAGAAAAAACAATTCTAATTAATTAAAAAAAATGTAACAAAAATGTTAAAATCTTATTTTTTTACTTTTCTTTTAAAACTTTATTATCTCTCTTATAAGTTAAAATAAAAATTTATGAATACTTAGGGAAGAGAGAACCTTTTTCATATAGTATTTTTTTTAAATTAAAATTAAAAATGATAATTAATGAAAAGAAAAAAACAATGTTTATTTTACTTTATACTTTTTTCTCTCTTTTATCCTTTATAACTTATAATACATTTTAAATATTAAGCCTATGTTTAACATATCTGAAAATTCTCATATTGTCACATGAGAAAAACATTTAAATAATTATCACTTATTCTTAAAAAAAACCATATGGTAAGATTAAATATTAATTCCCCATGCATTAATTAACTCTAAACTTAAGGAGTATGCTGCCAACTATTATTGTTAATATAGCAAAGTACAACATATATATATATATAAAATTAGTTCAAAATATGTAAATATATATATATATATAAAATTAGTTCAAAATATGTAAATATATTACAAGTGAAAATCTCTCTAATGCTTTATATAAATGATATTTAAAATTCTCTAGAAACTTACATAAAGGACTCCTTTTTTCCTTGACAATTACATACATACATTTCTGCAGAGTTTTGAATGGCATTTGTATGTAACAATTGGAGAAATTTTTCTTTCAAATATATTTATTTAATATTTTACTTTTTTTTATTATAATATTGCATACTTATGAGATATTAATCATTCACAAAGTTATTTAACATGAGTACTTAATGACTCTATCTTGGGAATATTAAATTGACCAATTATTCCATGTTTTTAAATCAATGCAAGCTACTAAGAGTATAATCAAAACTTCAGCAAAAATTATCATATTTATTTATTGAAAATTATTAAAGATTTTCATTTAATAGGAAAAATTTAATAGTTTAATCTTTTTTTTACTTGGAAGTATAATATTATTTAAATCAGTTTAAATAGCTTTATTGATTGTTCAATCACTCAAACAAGCTGATAAACTTGAATCCTTATCAGACAGTATTTATTCATTACAATTCACAAAATCATTATATATAATAGAACTTCAGAAAAAAATATCGAATTACTTTACAAAAAATAACCATTTCACTATATATAAGAGACCAAAAAATATTTGAAGTGATTTTAAAATGTACTGGCTATTTTCTATCAGTATAGAGCAATAATGGGATCTAGAAAATGTTTGAAGTTTTAGTTTTAATAAATTTAATTAGCAATAGTAATTAGTAAATATTATGTAACATACAACACACATTTTAAACAAAGAAAATGATTATTTTTAACGCTATTCATTATTTAATTAATTTGTAAATATATAAATACTTTATTTTAAACTTAACTATAAGTTAACTTATTTTTATCAAAAATTAATAATGCATATTTTTACTTATTGATAGGTAACAATTTTTGAAAAATAAAGAGTTATGAAAGAAAAAATATTTTTTGTCTAATACATTGAAGTATTTATATAATATAAATTTTAAACGAAGAAAATTATTAGTAATTTTTATTCGAATAGCTAATATCACCTTCACAATTAATTTATATAATGAATAAAAGCATTTAAATAAAAAAAAAAATGTTTTTCTACACTTTATTTAATTGTTTAGTCAAAAGCAAACAAAAAAAAAATCTTTGAATTTTATCAAGAATGACAGTTTTCTCTACTACTGACAATAATAAACAGATGGTAGATTTTTTTTTTGTCTTAGCAATTAAAATAACTTTATATTTTAACAAAGTCTTTAATGAGTTTTTCAGAAATAAATTTTAGGAAAACCTTAACTAAACTGAATATGTATATATATTATTATTATTGTAAAATAATATTTAAAAAATTCTAGGGGCATACGGTAGTACATAGTGTAGATGTTAATCCATAAAAGTGTACAGCTTTCTTCAGTTCTAATTGGAATTAAATATAAACGCTAATATCATAATTTGACATCACCCCATTTATCATGGATTCAATTTCCATGTTATTTTTCTAAAATCAATTAATCCTAATCAATAAAAATTTCCATGTAAGTCATCAATCTATTTTGGTTCTCTAGATAAATATTCTAAATATGACCAGTAAATATTGATTTGATTTTTATATAAAAAACAAATCCATCTAAAAATATTTTTTTTTGGTTAGCATTTATAATCACAAATTGTTGCTTATGATAAGTTGAAAAAAAAATCAGAAATGTTCTACTTGGATCTAAGCTACTACAAAAACTCATTTGCAATCACACAAAATTTAATTAGTAGTAAATAGTAAAAATCATAAAGTATACATGGCCCTGTCATTCCTAATCTTCATTTGCCCCATTATCCTTTTTCCTGATATTTACCTGGATTGGCATCCTTCATGACAACATTTCATTGATAAATGGAATTATATATCTATTTATAAGCATAGCAAGTTTCATCTTGCTATGAAGCCTTTATAGGCTGCTATATTTTTGAAAAATTCCATTATAAATAACTCTTTTGCTTTGATAATGTACATCTTGTTTTCGACATATTAATGTATAGCTTATTTAATTTGGGATTTCAAGCATTAAAATTTTTATTGTTTATAAGAATAATACAACTATTTCTTTTTAAACAATTAAAAAAACAATCATTTTATAGTTTAAATTTATTTAAATTTTTTATGTTTATATAGTACAGTTAAATAAATAATACAAAAACTCTGTCGGATAATGAAAATTATTCTTCACAGTGATAAACAGAGCAGCCAAAATTCAAAAAGCATTAATCAAAAAGACCAATTTGTCAAGCGCTTTTACTACAGTATACCAGAATCATGGTGACCTATTGGAACTGAACGGTTAATATTCCAGTGCATGCTCAGTGAAACAGTAGTGTTACACTGATTGATAATGTTTATTGTGAAGTCTAAAAAATGTTATCAATCAGCATAGCACTAGTGTTCCACTGAGCATGCACTGAAATATTAGCTGTTCAATTCCAATATGTTGCCATGATTTTGGTATACTATGCCAAAAATGCTTGGCAAATTGTTCTTTGTGATAATTTTTTAATTTTGGCTGCTTTGTTTATCACGATTTATACATGAAGAATAATAGTACAGTTAAGCAAAGAATGTTATTAAATCTGAGTAATCATAGAATATAAATATTTTCAGACCAATCTCTTTTACTAAATATGTATTTCACAAAACAATCTCTATTTATCAAAATTTGAAATACTTGGAAATTCATAATGAAATGAGAAACTTTTTATTTATAATACTTCTGTAGTGTAATTTTCAATACACCAGTCTCACACAAGGTAGGCAATAGTTTATTGTGTGAGTGATGTATTAAAAATTATGCTACAAAAATATTATTCATTAAATGGATACTCTCTAATCTAATGAACGACTAATAAAAATTATTAATCGCGTGTATGTTGTTGGCAATGTTGTTCAAGTAATAAATAAGCTTTTCTTAATATACATGTCTATTTATTTTAGAATAGTATACTTTCTATTTATGTCTTGAATAAGATCTATTTAATTTACGGTTGAAGATTTTTAACAATTGGTCATATCTACACCCACACCCATATATATATATTGTTTTTAACCATCAATATCTTAATACTCATTTATCATAATGGGTGAGTATAATTTATGTCCACATTAAAACCCCTAATGAAACAGAAATAAGATACTGTAAGAAATATATATAAAAATAAATTGACCAATATACCAGATATATTTGTAACTTAGCAAATTTTCCAGATTTATAGCACATTCTCCAAAACTATTTAATAAATCTGAACAATAATTCAATTGAAAGTTTTCAGACCAATTTCTGTCATACACATGCATTTCATGAAATAAGACCCAGATGAGTTAAAGATTTGAAGCATTTGAATATTTATTTGGTTATAAACACATCAGACTGATTAGATAATTTATTACATTTTTTTACAGTGTCATATTTTTGTTCTATTAAGTATTTTAATGTATATAAAATTCTATTAAATATTTAATATATAAAACAATTATGTTCACCCATTGTAAGGAATAAATATTAAGATAATGATGAAATATGTCTGACTGCTAAAAATCTTCAACCTTCTAAATTAAACAAGTATAATTAAATCATGTAAAAGGAAAGTCAGTGTGAATGTTTGGGTGTTTCAAATCTCTAGTTCATCTGATGAACAAAAGTTTTTTCATGAAATGTAATTTCTCTTGCTTTATCTGAATTTCATGTAACAAGTCTATTTATCAGATGAACTAAAGATTTGAAACACTTAAAGATTTAATTGTTTTAAACATATCAGATTTATTATATGCATTCTATACAATGTTTTATTTCTGAGAAAAATTGCCCTGGGAAATTTTGTACTTGATGAATACTCAGACTTAATTGGCTTTGGTGAAGTCTATGGCAAATCTGGAAGATTTGATTGGTTAAAAACATATCAGATGTATTATAGTAAATTTATTACGTGAATTTCCTTACAGTGTCATACTTGTATTTTATTAGGTATTTTAAAATGCAATCACTACAATCTGTGTCAAATACCACCATATATTTTTAAATGCCTTAATTTTATATAATTTTTTTAATTGAACAGGGGTTCATTTTAGTACCTTCATAAATATAATTTTATTATGTAAAAAACAAATTAATTTGAATTTAGTTTGCTGACTTTAAATTTTATAATTTTCTTTTCTGTTTTAGTGATATCCCACATCAGTTGTAGTCTAGTTGGTTGGAAATTTAACTCTTTTTTACTGATTATTTTATTGTCCAAGTGAGGTAAAAGTCTAAACTTTTAATTGGTCAATTCACAAACTCAAGTGTCAAAATATATTCATCTTTTAATATTATATTCACTTTAGTTTCATTTGTAAAAAGTATATTAATAATTTGTCAGATTATGAAAGTGAACAAAAGTTTTTTCAAAAATAAATTTTTATTTATAATTATAAAAATATTCGATAGCGGCAAATCTAAAATGAAACGTTACTCACCAACCAAAAAGTTTTGCTAATGTCAATGATTTCTTTCCCAATTTTGCATTGCGAAAAAGTAAATATTTTTTGTTAAAGTCTTAACTATTTTTTTTAAATAATTTTATTTTTAGCATATTTTATCAAAATAATTTATAATTTGTCAAAAAATACTTTTAAAATAGTCTAAAACATTTGTTTATCATTTTCGAAATGAAACAAAAGAAATCGTAATGCTGGATGTTACTGACAACCATTTTCTTTGTTGTCAAAATTTATCAGCCAATCAGATTCAAGAAAAGACCACCTTTTTCCTTTGTTAGACCTTCACCACCAGTTTTATTGAGTTTTTACTTGTAAAATAATTCAAGAGTTGACAAAGATTACGTTGTGGAAATGGGATGGAGCAGAATATGGGAAAATTTAGAGTGGGGAATGGAAAATAAAGTGGCTAACAGGTTTATCTGGGCATAATTGCTGAGATATTCTTGACTTTGTTTAAGGAGAAGCCACAATACATCACATAATCTTTCAAATGATGGCAAAGTCTTTACTGTAACATTAAAAATAACAGGATTTGAACGACGGGAAGCGGTCATGTTTTTAGCCGTCACTAGCAAAAAGGCGGTTAATTCACTTTTGCAAAAAAAAAAAAAAGCTATATTTTTGCTACTTTTAAAGTTAAATATAATAAAACTTGTTTTAAATAATAGTAACAATAATAAGAAGCAAATTTATTTTATCTTGACAAGTGATTATAAGAAATCAATCAACTAATTATAAAAAAAGCTGCTAACTGAATCCAGTTAAATAAAATATTCTTTTTTTTTTTTTGCAAATTTATGTTTTTATTTTTTTTATACAAATAATTTAATATTTATTGTAAATAATACTTATAAAAAATCATATTTGAAATAATATACACATAAAACAAATATATATCTTAGGATTGGTATAGATACTGGTTGTAGCAGTTGTGTTACAAAACTTCACTGTAACTGTTGTAGATTAATAAGAATATAAATTATATTTGCCTTTTTTAAGATACAAATATTGAGGCATTGTGTTAAAAATCATAAATAAATATAATCAACTGCAAAAGCATTCTATCTCCTAAATTAATCACGCCATTATAGAGACATATTAATAGATTGTCTCATTATCATTAATGAGTGAATGTCCAGATGTTTCAAATCTTTAATTTATTGGAAGAATACAACTTGTTTTGCAAAATATATGTATAGTGAAAAAGATTGATACAGAAAACATTATACTGGATGATTATTCAAATTTAATAACCAGTTTTAGGGAAATGTGATATGAATCTGGAAGAAGTAATTGTTTATAAATATATCAGACATATTAATCATTTTATATATATTATTCCATTTTTTAAAAATGTCTTGTAAATAGTAGTGCTTTTCTAAATTTCTTGAGATTTTATAATATCAGTTTTCAATATTTATCATAAAAATTCTTAGATCCTATTTTTAACTTATTTGCAATGTATTTCATTATTTGTTTAGCACTTGTGTAACTTTATTGAATTTTCTTTCCACTATTTAATAGATTCTTATATATTGCTTACAATAACTCCCCTCATATATACTTAGGTGCAAATTTTTTTAAAATATATTTATTTTTCTGACAGTTTTGACTGTCCTGCAGTCTTCATCAGAGTGTTCTTAATCTCCTCTACCTTTTTTTTTGTAAGCAACATTGAATATATGAAGAAATGCAAAGAAAGTAAATAAGAATAAAAATATATATCATTTAATAGGAGAACTAGCAAAAATAATTTTATTTTCTTCCCAACTTTGTTGTTTTATAAATCATATTGTTGAAACTGTACTTATGTTTTAATGACATATTTCAATCCCATTAGCTCTTCAATTAAAACCTGGATTATCATCAATCTGGAATGGATTTATATCCTAATTAAGTATATTTACTTCTTCAGCTTCTTTAAATATTGCTATCATATCTTTCTTTGGTGCTTAAAGATGAAAGTAATAATATCCAAATCTGTGCTAACAAAAATAAATCATTTTTGCTTTCCTCCAGTGTTTTCAAACTAGGTAACTACAGTTTTTATAGATTCCTATTTTGTTGATAAATACAACTGTAATTACATTTGCTTTGGTAAAGCATAATTAGTTTTCTTGCATTTTAATGTTTATATCTTATAATATATTGATGATATCAAAAAGAAAAAAATAATCTCAGCTTCCTTATTTTCCAGCTTATTTTGAATAGTGTCATCAAGTGATTATTTAAAAAAATCAAGAATAAAACTATAGAACTCATAAAATCATCCAGACAGTTCTTTTTAAAAGTTATCTGACTTCAGTATTAAAGATTGCTTAAACTCCTATTTTCTTTTGTGGCAAAAATATCAGAATATATAGGCTTTTGTTTTATTTACTGGTTTGATAAGAACTTGTAATGTGTTATGCAATTTATTATTTTGTAATCAAATGTCAAAGAAAAATTTATAGTAAATGTATAAAAAACAGCTTCATTTAAATGTCATAAAACCATGATATCAATCAACCATAGAATGTGCTCTATAGGCAGTAGCTTTTATTAAATAAATTGTTCAATTGGTCTATAAATTGTTAAACCTTTTGTAACAATTTGTACTTGTTTGACAAATAGTAGCACTTGAATATTTTGAATAATATATAAATATTGTGTATAATTCAGTAACAAAGCTTTGTCATAATATGATGTTGCACCATCAATCTGTAAACAAAATGCATCAGTTCTTAAGTCAGAGGATAATTTGTTTCCAATTCATCAGTTAGTAGAATCCATTATGATTTTAAAAGTTTTTTTATAGCTGGAAGAATAATAGTCTTACAAATTAGTATGGGCATTTTTACATTTGGGATTTAGCTTTAACATTTTTAAAAATAGAAAATTCCTTTTCAAGTTGGCTAATTATTTAATTATAGAATGATTTTCAAATTTAGTTTTCAAATTTCAAACATAACTACCATTCTTTGTTTTGTTTGGATGCATTATTTTTAAAAATGATCAGTCATTCTCCAAAATTTCATTACTTTTTTTTTAAGCATTGGTGGCCTAACAGTTAGCGTAGCTGCTTTCCAAGCAACCGGCCCGGGTTCGCTTCCTGGTCAACGCTTTGTCATAAAATAAAAATAAAAAGATTTCATTATTTACTTTGTTTTTTTTCACATATCAAACAAATTAGTACTTGTTCATTAATTACACGTAGAATAAGATCATATTTTAAATATACATTTGATTGCGAGTGACACTTTCTTTTTTGGCCAATTATTTTCATGGATTATAAATAATAAAAATAATTAAATAACTTCAATATAAATAAAATAGTATAAATTTATATAATTTGACAAGTTGACAATAAAACAAACTACTATTTACTAGTTTGTTTATATATATATTGTAACCGTTCGATTGTTGTCCCAACTACATAATATCACCAAAACATAAGTGCGCTAAGAATTGTAACCTCGATCACCGATCAATTCCCGCTGCACATTGTCAGCTATTAAGAGCTGTAACCAAAAGCATATCATGCCATCTATATTATGCACCAAAGACCACAACCAACATCTGGAGCAACTTACCACAGACCAAACTAATGATATAACATAAACTTTTTATGATTTAATTTGATCGCAGCCAGGGTGTACCGCGAAGACCTATCATAGTAGTATGATAAAATACATTAAACAAATTATAAGTATGTAATGTTATTATCTTTCAAACCTTAATTTGCGATTTTCATTGTATGAGACCCGATGGCCGACCATGTACAAGATGGCATAATTTGTGGAACTACATAAGATTATGAAATTTTAAACCATCTATATGATTTTTAATACAAATGCTAGTCCAGGTAAAGCTTTGCAATAAATAAACATAAATACTTGGGTTCTTTTTTTTTATAGTTTACTATATCACTGAGACTCTTATTATACTGACAAATGACAATTTAAAAACGTTAAGTAAATATATTCAATCATGTCATTATCTGGTAAATCTGTTTACAGGTTTAATAATCAATTTATATTGTATACTAGAATCAACTACGCAAAGCTAAAATGATGGAAAAGGTAAATGGGATTTTATTGTACCTTACACATCATAAACTACCAAAGACGAAAAGCATCCAAATGTTTTCTCAAAATATCACTAAACTCTTATATCATGTTGACGATAGTATGTACTTCAATGTATGCTCTATCCAAGGTTTATGATTTCTGATTTTACGAATGACAAATAGCAACGGCACAGTAAGTTTAATTATAAATCAACGTTTATTTACAAATTTATGAATAATAAGTAATTAATTCTAATGTTATAATTAAAGACATAAATAAACAAATAAAATAAATAAATTATAATTCCATCGACTTTCTTCAATAACATATCATAGGTACGGTTTTTAAAAACCTAATCATACCTTATATTTCAATTTGATATAATGAATGTATTGAGGAAATTATACTAAATTCAACATCAACTCATGAAACATCTAATGTCATTTACAGATTCAATAAATCTATACCGTAAACTTATAATAATATAATAAATAATATTATATCTGTAGGATTTAGCTATAATGCAATCATTAAATAAAGTGAAAATTTAAACTTACATTCAGGTAAATAATAATCAACCAACAGTTAATTATTATGAGGTAACTTGAATAGAATGTCCTGCTACAATTTAATGATCTAACTTATAAATTATACTTACAAATGGAAGAAGATGATTTAGCAGAATAACTAAAATACTTTGCCCAACTTATATCTATGAAGTAAAACCATATTCCTGTGGATGCATTCATCTACACATAGGAATTAAATAACACTAAACGCTTTGTGGATTTATACACCATCATAAAGTAATAAGTATAATTACACAATTCCGCGGATTAACCACCAGCGCAGGAATGAGTGTAAAATACAAAAAAATGGCAATTAAGTAATCTGCGGATTAACCACCGGCACAGATTAATGCCTTTTAACATTATAAAACAACATTACTATTTACTTCACATTAAAGTGCAAAATCATCCTCCTCAGTTATTCTGACCATTCAGAAAACACTAACATTTTAGCAAATGTGGGTTCTTGCATAATAAAATGTTACACTAATCAGGACAACTAATGTACTAACTTATCTTGCTTAAAATAAAACATATGTAATATAATATAAGTAATATTAGTATAGGAATAGAAATCTGGAAAGACTCACAAAATACCTCATGAAAAATTGATACATCTCATAAATTCATTTAGTACTTTTCAAGCTTTTTCGCAAGCGCTATTCTCTTGAATAAGTATTTTATTCAACCCCTATTAATTTAAACTTAATAAAATATAACTTATGAACTTCACATGCAAGTTCATATAACGATAAAATTAAAGTAATGCATTATTCATCAAATACATAAAATCTAACAGGTGTGTGTGTGATATAAATTAAATGTATAGCATTTTATAGTTCAATACATGAATTCTAGCAGGTGTGTGTATCACAAATTAAATTGTATAGCATTTTATAACTACAAATATGATCCGTGAAATCCATGTACGATGTGTCGAACAATAAATATACGAAGTAATAGCTACAATTATAGTTGAATTCCATACATGTAATTTTATCCATTTGTATTAGTTATTATAAGCACTATTAGATTAACGATTTTACGTGGCTCCATAAACATGAAACAATTCCAAAACATGACACGCAGAGTTTAAATGAAAATGTTTTTTCATAAGTTATTAATTTCTACATTTCTCTATTAAAACTGTTCCAAGTTTATCACATCCATGCTAATATTTATTTATCCACGCTTAAATCTAGGAATACTAATTATAGCAATTAATTTAATCATTCCAAACTGACGATAAAATTAGAAAATAGCTTTGATTAATTATTTGAAGACTGTTTTTATTATCCAAATGGTAAACAAATTAACTAGCAAATATATTACTGGCATTGCAAAGTTAAATATCAATCAATACTATATTTTTTATTAAAATTATAAACGGAAATATTAAACTATGTTAATAACTTTAACATTTTACTTTAATTTAAACTTCTTCTTTTTTAAAAAGCAAATTTTCATATTTATAAAACTTCTGTAATTAAAATACTTATTTAATTTTTCCAAATTGTAGAATAATAAATATTTTAAAACATACCAAAATCTTGCAATTAATTCTGCTTTTAAACTGGAAAGCTCCGACATATTTCAAATGTAATATTGGAAAATTATTATTAGCGATTTGATCCACCTGGCTAGCCGACTTGAACAGACTTTTAAATTTAGCAATTCATCTTATTATTAAATACCACTATGTTATTTTTACGTTTATAGAAAACTTTGTGGTAATCCGTTTACTTGTTAACTATCTTAAAATAAGCTTATCATATTTACACCATTTGCATTTTACCATTTTCTTTTCTTTCTGCCTCCAAAAGCAACACTATCAGACGATCTTTTTTTTTAATTCGCGCTCCTTTCTGTTTTACATTGAAACGCATATGTAATTACTGTATTTATTTTTAATAATTAAATTTAGTTGAACAAATGGTTTTTTTAATTCAATGGAAATAATTTTTAAGACCATTTTAAACAAATAAAAATTATTATTATTTTTAATAATATTTTACCAAATTTAATGTGTTGTCAAAATTTTTAAAAAGTTAAACATTTTGATATGAATTAGTATATGGAAAGAAGCAATTTAAATTTATTAAAATAATATAGACAACAAGTAAGGCAAAATATTACCCATTCTCTCTAATAAATTATTTAGAATATAAGAGAGTAATCTGTTCAAAGTGCAAATCAAGCCAATCAAATCACCAAAAGAAGACAGAGAAATTTTTATACCAGTTACATCAATTATTATATTTTATACTAAAATATATGGTTACAATATATATATATATAAATTATATGTGAATGATTTTACTATGTTTCGTGCAACATGTGGTTTACATAGACTCTTCATAAAATCTTATCATTTAAAACAAAGGAAAAAATACAAGCTTATTTCCAAACCATATGTAAAATGTAGGCTTATAGAAGTATAAAAATACTATACTGCCCTCCTACATACTTTTATATTATTTATTAATTCAAACAATAATTAGTAGAAATTTTTCAACTTAGCTCAATTTCAAAAGTCAACAAATAATGTTTACACTATTGTTTTGGACTCTTTTTTTTAGAATATGAAATTATGGATAAACTGTTAGGCAGTTCTTATCTTCATTTATTTTAATTGATAATTTCATTTTGAAGTGCATCTCCTATTTCTAATCTTTTTTCATTTAGGTTTAACAACCAACTGCAATTTGATTACCTTTTTCAAGTTTAATTTTATTTCTCAATCTTGTTTAGTTAGTTCTACTTGCATTGATCAAAATAAAATTTTATTTCTTGATATTATATTATATCAAAGAGATGGTAATTCATTCCAATTAAATATCAATTCATATGATCACCAGGAGTTAACAGTGATTTAACACTACCTAACGGTAAAAACATTCTGATCTACAGATTAATAGATTGTTTTAGAATAAATTTATATTGACTGTTTTATTTCTATAAAATCTTACCACTTATTCCACACTAAATGATATTTTAGCAAATACGTGGCTTAACATTTACACTGACTTATAAATTTTAAATATACATATATTTCTTATCTTTGTCATTAATATCACACTGCATCTTTAAACAATTGCAATTTAGTTTCAAAACAATTCTTACTTTTAAAAAAATATTCAGAACTAATTCGTTTAAAAAAAGGCTTTTCTCTAATTTCAATTTATTTAATCAAAATTGAAGTAATTAATTCTTGTATTTTTTAAATATTTTATTTAGACTTGTTATCGTTTTTTATAAAAGTGAAGTTAATTCATCATCATAAATGCAATTCGAACTTAAGATACAAAAATAAATGGATAAAATAAAAGTTTTAATAATAATCGTTAGACAAAAAAAATTGAAAAATAATTTAGTGTTTTTAAATAGTTTTGAAATGTGAATTAAATGGTGATGTAAGAAATTATGATTTATAATGGATAATTAAAGGTAGGAGAAAAAACTAAATTTTTGACATAAATTTGGAAAAACAGGTGGTAAATTGAATAAGCAAAAACAGTAAAGCAGAAGTATTAAAATGATTTAAAAAATGATTTATTAATTAAATTGTGAAATGAAAGAGATTTGGATTGCTATTGTAAGTTAAAGAAGAACATTATGAGAGAGATGTTGCAAAGAACTATAGAAGAGATAAAAAAAGAAGAAGTAGAATGATGAGCTTAATGAGAATAGTAGTTAAAAATGTTTGAAAAATAAAACAAAAGGCTTTGCAAGACTAATTTTTGACAGATAAATAATAACAATCAGGGCCACCATGTGCAGGTGTATAGGTTGTCAGGCACAAAGGCACTTCATCATGGGCATATCAAGATTAATAAAACTTATATGTAAATGAAAGTGTTTACATTTTCAAATCACTTCTATGTTAGAAATAGATTACGAGTGCAAATTTTTTTTATTTAAAGATGAGAGGAATAATTTTTTACTTAGATTTATTATGACAATTGCCTGAACCTTGAGCTCAAAAGGTACTCATACTTATGACAATTCATCCTGCTTGATAGCATTGTTCCTTCAACAAAGCACATCGATATAACATTACTGGGTCATTACATTTTCTTTAATATTTTAACAAATAAACAATACACAGACAATTCTTTAAAATTACGTTATTTTATTATTTTTTAAACTAATGTTATAGATTTTCAATTAATAAGCAATTTTATTTTGTTTTATAATAAATGTTTCTTTATTTTAGATTTTTTTTTTTTTTAAATAACCAATATATTTTTGGTTTGGAAGAAATGTTTGTTTAGGTTAGATTTTTTTTTTGGAAAGTAATTGAATATATTTGCAAAATGTTCATTTGTTAATACTGTGTTTTTTCACTAACGTTGATTTGATTGCTTCAAACATAGTTTTATTTTTGGTTGATTAACAACACCACACTTCAAGAACCAATTTTTGTTTAGTGATAAATGTTCCTTTATTTAATTTTTTTGTGAACTGTAATTTAATATATTATGCAATAGAGACAGCATGAATGAAGACTTTTTTTCACAACTAGCAATTTTTTCACTAACGCGAGCTCTCACAATGTACGAGACTTTGGATTCAGGTATGCCGATTGGCCACATTTCCTTGTTGTAATGTGTTTAAGGGGGGTTATATTGGGTACAGTGTGACAACTTGGAGGACCTTATAGTAATTCATTTATGTTTGGAAATAACTGCTTCTGAGTGAATATTGGTTTACTTTCCAATATTTAAATATTCACACCCTATCATGATAACTTAATGATATGTTAAGTGTCATCATTCATACAGATGGTAAACAACATGTATCAGAGCTAACTGATACAGTAGGCTAAGTGTGAATTGTGAGAGCAATTGATCGCAAAACATACTGCTGATTACTATTAGCCAAAATACTCAATTGCTAGCACTCAATTACTGATAGCAATTGAGAAGTTGTGCTTGATAAATGGTATTTTCAACTATTTTTGGATAGCAACAATGCCATCAAGTGGGATAAATTGTCATAGGTATGAATATCACCCAAAATATACTACTTATATACTCTTATTATTGTGCTAAACTGAAGAAGTTAATGCCATCTTGTCAAGATAATTACTAAAACATATATGAAAGTGTTTAGATTTCTGAATTACTTTATTGTTAGAAACACTTTGATTGTAAATACTTGTCTTTAAATATAAAATGAATATTTCTTTACTTAGATATGTTGTGACAATTGCTCAAGTTTCAAAATATATTTCATATATACTCTACCATTGCATAAAAGTAAATCAACTGACACCATTTTGTCACTGTAATTAATAAAATTTATATGTAAATGACAATGTTTAGATTTCCCAATCATTATCAATCCACTGCAGGATTAAAATCTCTCCAAGTTCAATCTATCTTCTCCCATCTCTATCCTCTTTTCTCCACATCACCCCTGCACACTTTCTTATTTCACCATCTCACATGTAATCTCTTTCTGGATCTTTTTCAGATTTCAATTGTTCATCTATTATCATATCTTTTATAAGTATGTCCAGCCCAACTCCGTTTCAGTCTTTTATTTTTTTCAATGCTGTCAGTAACACCAATTTATTCTCTTACTCATATATTACATTTTCAATTTATTGTTATTCACTTTTATTTCCCAATCATTTTTATTTAAATATCTTAATTTATATAAAAAGTAACATATTATTATTAATAATTTATTTAAAAACAAAACTTATTTTAAAAATATTGCCTCATAATTATAGTAATTCTGTGAGTGCTGGAATTGTCTTTATCAATGATATTTTACAGAACTCACATGTATTATTTAGTTTAGATTAATGGCAGAGTGGCAATTCCAGAGTATGAAGTTCTAGGATAGATTCTAATGTTATCTTGTACAAGCCCTTTTTTAATAATAATATACCTGGGTTTTATTTTATGCAGATTTTTTCAATGCAATTTTGAAGTTATGCAATTCATGTTTCTTCTTAATATCTTTTTATGTGAGTTTTCTTTTATGTGATAAAGAAGTTCATATTTCACTACATTTATTAGATATCAAGAAATTTAAATTATTAATAACTTATTTTGACTTGAAATACTTTTTTCCCAAAAATATAATGTTATATTAGCAGCTAATGTGAATATGGTCTGAAGCTATTTAGAATCTTAGCTTCTATGTAAATAACCTACTTATACTTATGAGTAAATAATAATAATAGATTTATACTTACAAAATATAAAAATATTGCAATAAATATTCAAAAATTTTAAACTTTTAAAACATATTTTGTTAGATATAACAGAAATAAATATTTTTTTAGATTTTTAAAAATAATCAGAAATAACAAAGCTTTTGTTGATTTTGTAAACTGAAAATAATCTTTCTAATGATAATGTATAATCTTTTTGTTTTGATTGCAATCTCATTTGTTAAATATAAAAACAAAATGTGAAAATTTAAAATTTATTTCAGTAGTAAACAAAAATATATATTAAATGAAGACATTTATTATTTTCTGATAAGTAATAATCATTTAATCATGGATTTTATGTTGGTGTGTGAGATAAAGAAAAATGTCAGAAAATGCTGAAATCTGAGTTTGCTGCAATAAACCTCTTAAATTTTAAAAATGTCTGGATATCATGAGCTTTAAAAACAATTAGTAAAATTATCTCAAAGTTTAATCACTGATTACATTGTTGACAGAAAACCTTTCACACAGCACAATACTGAAGGTGTCACTAGTTCTACTTCCTCTTGTGATGAATCTGATTTCTTACCAGTTCACAAATGAACCGCTTATTGTCAAATAGCAATAATGATTAAAATATGTATAAAAAATGTAAAGTTAAATACTGTAGTTAATAAAAAAAAGTAAAAAAGCTTGTCTTGTATCAATTTTTTTCAAATATTTGAAATTTTTTATTAGTCATACTTTATTTCCTTATTTTTTTATGCAAATTTTAAAATAATTTTTCCTTGTTGCTTTGCTTTTATGTGATTTTTGAAAATTACAGAATGTAACCCCCCATTTTTCAAGGTAAATTAAGTCTATTTTTGTGTGAGCTTTTTTAATATGGGTTTACTGCAGAACCTATCTACCACATAAAATGAGACCCAGATGTATTGTCTTTCTCTCTTTTCTTTTATTATGCTACATTATCTTTTGACATATTTTACTAAAAACCTTTTCTATTTTTAATAATAATATCTTTTTAATGCCATATTATCTTTTTATGTTTTACTAAACAGCTTTTTTTGGATGTGAGCTTGGATTTGTTCTCTAGCTAAAAACAATTAATTGGTTCATAATCTGCACTATGATCCAAATGTAAAGAAAACAGAATGAATAAAAAACAATTTTAAAAAAGATATTATTGCATGCCAAAATATTTAATTCCTAACAAGTTTCATGACAATAATATTATTTAATGCAATTATCTTTATTATAATAAAACCCTAAAATATTATACTTATTCACAAAATCTAAAAAATGTATGTCATAAAATAAACTAAATGTTTTTAATAGTTATTCAACATAACCTATGAATAAATAAAATAAAGTGCAAGGCATTTTAATGGCTTTTAAATGTATTGAATAAACAATCTAAAAATAAATACTTAAAATTTCTTCCCTTAAGTAAATTCTGGCTAAATTCCAAATTGTTGAATTCTATAGTAAAGTATCATATATATATTGTACCGGGTTCGATCCACAGAAGGTCTTGCTTGCACTGCAAGCTTGGTTTCAACCTTATTTCTAATAGATTTATAATCTTATTTGAGTACAAATATTATGTGAATGAATCAGCACATTCGAGAAAAATGGAAAATATTATTGATAGCTTTAGCTATCAACAATACCCACAATCAGATCGAGCCCACCTCGGCTGCTAGATTCAAACCCCTACTATCCAAACACTTTATTTGTTTCGAAATAAACCCCGGGCACCAGCTAGTCTAAGACTAACATGTTTGGACAATAGGATCATAATCCAGCACTCAAAAAATCCTTTTAACTAGCTCAGTCTATTATTTTAACTCAATAACAAAATATAGTTTCAATTAGTGGTGAAAAGAATTGACCGACAAAATAAAGCTTTAGTTTATAAAGACAATTTATTTTAATTAACATTGATTAACTAATTTTAATATTTTATCAATCTTATTTACTAATATAACACACGCACATATATAATTCGTACACTATAACATCTTATGAGAAAGCATTAAATAATATTTGAAATTAAAATACAATGAAATTAATATACTAGCACATGAATACACACATTTTAAACACACATATTAATAGTTCATCTATGGGTGCTATAGAGTTCTTAAACTAGACTCTTGAAGCTTTATGAATGTGATGGCTACTTTATAATTGAGTATAAGAAAAATGTTATTACCTAGAATTTTGAACGTGGATACTTCTTGCTGTTTGCTGCTTCTGATGAAGTATTTCTAACCAGTTAGATTTAAAGTTTTCTTGCAGAGAATTGATGCTGATTATTCTGAGGCATTTTCTTTAAGACAATTAGATATCGAGAAGTTTCAGGTTGTTACACAGGCATCTCTTTTATCCGGTAGTTGGCTGTTTTCATCGAACTTTAGGCTGGAGAAAGTCATATGTTTTTCCGAGATTTTAACACTGCATTCTTGATTCTGATATAACTCACTGATAGATTGGACTGCTGTTATCTCAAATGCCACTAACTTGACTGAAACTCAATTCTAATGTCACTAGCTCAACTAACTGTCCGATAAAAAATTGGCTATTTATACATACGATGTGTTGTCATTTTTGATATCCTCCAGCAATATCTGTTGTCGAAATTCCTTTGATAATCTCATGTTTTTGAAGATTGTTTAATTAGTAGCCATGTAAACGTGTTGTTTTTATATCTTTAATTTGTAGCCATAGCTGTATTTTTTAAATATATTTTTTCCTTTATTTCATTTTAATATTTATTTTCATGTGTTTTTCCCAATATGATTTTAACATGCACATATACACGCATTTATTATATATTTTATTAACAAGCTTACATTTATGCACATGTATAATTTATTCTAATAAACTTGAATGAAAGATTTATATTTTTAAACATTATGTTACATTTTAACTAATAATAATAAGAAGAAACTCTTTAACTTCTTTTATGAAACTTTAACTTGACGCTTCTAAAGCGAACCCCCCTCCCTCTTTTAATTAATTAACTGTAACTTTTATTTCAAGAACTCTTAAACTTTTAATTTATTTCTTTTTGCCAGTAATAACACACAAACATTTATTAATGCACGTATATAAACATTTAAAATTGAAGAATAAAATTTATTATTTTAGATTGGTTATTAATTTTTAAATTTAAATTATTAAGAAAGTCCACACAGATGGACATTTTATATTTTATTAAAGTGTCGAGTATGAATAGATTACATAGATTGCATTTGAAAAGAAAATATTCTATCCCTTATTTAACCTTAGGCCAAAAGTTCGCAGTTAAACCAGCATCAATCCATCTGATATATCGATGAATTCAATGCAGCATGAATATGACAGCACAAATACCATACTGTCAGGAATGTACATCTGAACAGCATGGTTATAATTGAAGAAATTGTCTCTCATCCAGTATAGGAATGTTACATCTGTCTGGTGAGAAGAACAATAAAAAAACTCCATAGGAAGAGATTGCGGTCCTTTTTGCTGACTTATGATCCCATTCCATAGGCAAAGGGGGGATCCAAGGAGCAGGGAATACCATCTGTCTCCAGTGGTCAATAAGAAAGGCTTATTTCGCTCAAGTGTGGCATATAAAGTGATCCTGCATGTAGCAGACCTCATACTACATTTACTAATTACACCAATATATTCAACCGATTAACCCAATTTAACTACAAAACAAATAACCTAAGATTTACCCTCCCTTAATTAAACTAATATAACTTTAAAAATCTATGCAGCCATTCATGCCCGACTTAAATTTAACATTTATTAAGTTGAAGTTTGCACAGATGAATTTTATAAAAGTTTGTTTTATAATATTGAGGGTAGATCAGCTACATAGATTACTCAGTTAAAAACATTTCAAAATAAACATAAACGATCAAAATATAAAGTCATTGATGGAATTGCAAAGAGAAATTTACAAGAAACCCAATGGCATTCATCATAAGATGCCGCATTGACACCAATGACTTAAAAGACACCTGAATAAATACATTTTAGATACTCAACATGAAGTATCATATTTACCGAATGTCTATATATTCATCAAATAAGAGAACAAAAACATAATTAAACATTAACGAATCCATGCAGTCATCTATATCCAACTTAAATTTAATGCATTTAAATAATTTATTCAATAAATATTAAAAAAAATGGAAATGATTAAATTATTAGCAAACTCAAATGTATAAAATTTAAACATTAATAATTGATTTTGAAAAGTCAGATTAAAGTTCATTTTTTAAAAAATTAGGTTTAACATGTCAAATCTTGAAAGTTCTTATTTTTTTTTTTTAAATTGTATAGTTCATACTTTACAGTAGAAGAGCTCACAATTCCTTGGGCCAATTCCTGCAAAGACTTTATTAATGGAAGGCTGGTCTGTTGTTCATACCGTAGTTCTCAATCCGGAGGCTGCCTTAGCTGGTTCAATCCTGGTACTATTGAATTGCAGTACCCATATGATTTAGGGTTTGCAACAGTACCATTCATAATTCAACAGTCATTTCATTTGAAAAAGATGAGAGAGAGAGAGAGAGAGAGAGAGTGAACAGTGTGTTTTATCACTCCTTAAAAAAATCAAGCTGGAACTGTTCTTAATTTGGATATTTTTCTTTTTATAGTAATCCTCTGGATTCATTGAACATAGTTTCCTGTTCCAATCATTTTCATTAAGGTCCAAGCATTTATTTGCTGCTTCTATTAGCCACCTAATTTTTTTGTTCTCTTATCTATATCTTTCATTTGACTTTTTTTATATATGAGCCCCCAAGGGCTAGTTTGCTTTTCATTTCATTTATAAAACAATCATTTCCATTTACTGAGATTACATAAGAATCTTTTAACAAAAATATTTTATCTTTAGATCTTATACTTTTTTTATAAAAAAGTTTGTTCAAACATCAATAAATATCTTCTTTTTTTTAAAAAAAAAAGAAAATAATACTTTTGAAGTTTTTATTCCATCTGTGCGATATATTATATATGTTAAACAACTTTTAATCAATTTTTATTTATAATCTTTTTATTTTGATTTAAAATAATGGGCATATTATATACCATTACAATATATATAATATAACTTAGTTATTAATAAGCATAAAAAATAAAATAGTATAGAAGTGTACATATTTTACTATTGAACAGAAACAAGTGAAACTGTATATAATAATCAATCTAAATAAAATTGAAACAAACAACTAATTATGTATGCAATTATTTAATTATCAACCTGGCTTTTATTCTTTCTTGAGACCTTTTCAAAATATAAGGTTTAATAAAACTTTATATCTTGAAAAGTTTCTCAATGAGATAAAAGCTACATTGATAATTAAATAATTGCAAGTATAATTTCAATTTTATTTAGATTGATTATTATATTAAGTATATGTCTATAACAATATTGGGGACAAATGATTGCATATTTGATATTTGAGCATTGTATTTATATACATGTAGCTATTTTTGTTAATAGAAAATGTAAACAAGTTATGTGTGAGAGATTCTGAATTAAAAGTAGCTAATTTTTAAAACAAATAACTTTTTAATAAATGGGTACTAATATAATGAAAGAGTTATATCAGCCATGTTATTTAAAATTGGTTTAGTTTGGTGCTTCTAATGAAATATAAAAGTTATATCACTAAACAATATAAGTATAAAAATTTAAAATATTGGATTATATATATAATAAATTATAGTTATTAATAGTGGAATAATACATACATATAAAAATTAAATAATGTAAATATTTTATTATTGAAGGAATATAACCTTATTAATAAAAATCATGAATAAGTTTATACATGAGAGATTTTGAATGAGTTTTCAAATAAAGAACTATTTTTAATGAATAAATGTTTTTGTTTTAAGGTATTAATTATTGTTTCAAAAATTAATTTTTTAACATTAATTTGTTTTATTTTAGCATATGTTTTAATCTCTGGGTTTATTTTAAAGAAATAAATGAATAAAATATGTAAGTTATTTACCCAACATGTTAAATGACTAAAATCATATTTTCAAATTTTTCTTGTGAAAGCATTGAAAAATATCTTTTAATTTAAATTGTATTTATTAAAATGAGGATGGAAGAGAGGTGATGCTAAAATTTAATTTGCACAAAGGTGTGGTGGCACTAATGATAATTAGTTGTATGTGGTGTCACATGATACTCAATGTTTTTTTAATGTATTTGTTATAAAAATATTGTTTAAAGATATTTGATACAAAATAATGCTTTATTTATAAATATATATGTTTGTAAATAAACATATTAGTGAAATTTTAATGACCTATTTTTGTTACCATTATATCATAATCTCTAACAATTCCATGTTTAAAGGTTATTGAAATACATGTCTTGGGTGGGTCTATACAATATTAAAATGATATAATCAGAGCTTAAGGTCCATGAATTGTACCTAGTTCTGTCATTTCCAGTATTTAAATCACTCCTGAATAATAAAGCCAATAGATTATACTTTATAATTAAAGTCTACCTTTTAAACTTTTTAAAAATTTGGCACACATTATTGGTTTTAAAAGTAATCAGCAACTATTTCAGCAATTTATAAAAGGAATGGCTGTTTTTAAAATAATGTTTGATATTTTATCAGAAATAAATCCAGTTAAACAGGATATTAAAGTAAGTTTAGTAACTTCTTTTTTTTTTTTTTTTGAGAATATTGTAGGAAATAAAAATACAATTAGGAAATTGGTTAGTAGTAGCAGCATTTTAAAGTAATCAAAAGAATTGTTTAAACAAGTAATATGGAATAAATCAATTTACAAGAATAAAAAGTGTTTAAATGTCTTTCCTTTTTAACTAATGTAATAACTCCTTTAAGATAAATATATTATTATTATTTCTAAATCAATTTGATTTCATTACAAAATAATAATATTTAACATGTTTTATAGGATTATTTATTTATGTGACTTAGAGAAATTTGATGTATAAATTTGTAGATGGTTTGCTGAATGTATACTGTATAATCCTTTTGAAATTTTTTATAGACATTGATTTGATTTCTTAATAAGTTCTGAGATAATCATATTTATTTGTCATTCAGCCAAATATCATTTGAATTTAGACACCATTATTAAACTTGACATACATATATATTAAGTCAGTGTATAATGTTAATTGGCATTTAATACCAACAAATATAATGATTGTCTGGATAATCCTAAAAGGATTATGATCATTACTGTAATTACTTATAATCAAGCCTATTTTATAAAACTTAATCATTAGTACTCTGAAGAAATTAAGTGTGATGTTATTGAAACATTAGCAAGAATTTTGAATATAGTACATGTCCATGAATTTAAATCAAAATCGTTTTAAGGGGCATTCATATATTATTATTTTTGTAATATATAATCTTTTACTTGTTTTCATATATGGATAAGCATTTGGAAGGTTCAAATATATAAAGAGAGACAAATATCCATTGCATAATACTAATTGAAGTAAATATATAAAGAATTATTCCACTCATATAGCAGTAAAGAATCCAATACAACTATGCCATTTATTTATAATTTCTTGACAATAATATATAGAAAAAGATTTGATTTATTATAAATAATACATTCAACATGTATACTAAGAAAAGCTTGTTTAATACTTTAAAATAAAAATGTTAAATACATCAACATAGTATGCTGAACATGTTTTCAACTAACTAGTAGTTATATTCATAGCTTGGTTTAGAAGTTTTTATAAAGATAACTATTTTTAAATATTTTTAGAATTATAGATTTTATATATTAATTTTCATGGTGATTTTCAAAACTTCATGCAGAAACTTTTTATTAAACTATTTATTGAGAAAATAATGAGTGATGAAGAAAATTAAAAACAATGACAGACTGCCAAAAGAGTTTTCTTTATCCTAAATCAGAACCATTTGCTGTAATTATAAATAATTAACACCAGACCCATAGGCTAATTTTCTTGCTTTTGCCTTCACCAGTAAGAATTAGGATTCAATGCCAAATCAAATGCATTTATGCATCTAGTAGATATATTTTACTCCTTTATACTATTCAAGCTTTCATCCTGAAATGAACAAAATTCTACGGTTTTAAATCCAAATCACTTTGTTTGCTCAGCTCTAGAAAGAACCAATGAATATGAATTGATATCATGCTTTAAATTTATAGATAAAAAGGCATAATTTTATAAACATGTTCACAGCAAAAATATTGTCATATTCTAATGAATATTTATTAAAATATATTAGCAATGATTATATTACATGGTAATACTAAGAAGATTATTTAGAAGGATGTGGAACAAGATAATTCCATATCTTCAAAACTTTTTATACAAATACAAGTATTTTGTGGATTAAAATGGAAAGCATTGTCTAGTTTTTTCAGATGATGTAATTATTTTCACAAATAAAGATTTAAATCTTCAGAAAATACTGCAAGAATTATCAGTTGAAAATAAAGGAAGAAGAAAGATAAATTCTAAAAAAAGATTAAAGTGATGCTCATTAGGTTTTTTTAGAAGAAGAAAATATTGATAATGACCAATTATAAGAAGTTAATAACCATAACTATCTTTCTCAGATTATCAATACAGATGAAAACATAATGTAGAAAATTAATTCTAGAATTAAATTTAGAATAGAATTGGTGTATAAATAGCTTAATATTAAAAGAAAATATACCCATAAGTTTGAAAAGAACATTTATAATAGATATGTTTTAAGAATTCATACATTTGGATATAAGACTAAGATACTTAATAGAAGAGTAATACAGTGACCTCAGATCATTCAATGAAATATGGTGAGATGAATCAGAAGAAATCAAAAGTAAAATATATGGGTGAGAGAATAAACAAATATCATTAATATCATTGAAAGAATTAAAAGATTAAAATAGAACTAGGCTGGACATGTTGCAGAAGACACTATAAAATATAGGAAGTTGAATTTTTAAATTGAATTCCAAGAGATTATAAGACATTCAAAGAGAATGTATGTGAAATAGATGCATGAAATAAAAAAGTTTGTTGGTATGATAAGGGAGAGACTATAGATTAAAAAAAAGTAGACTAAACTTAGAGAAAATTTCAAATTGAAATCATCAATAATAGTTAAAAATGATGATGATAATGCTTTAAAATGGTTTTTAGCAGATTTTTAAAAATATTTTAAAACATATTTAAAAAAATAAAATTTATTAAATTTAAAATTCTTTATTATTTCATAGTCAATGTCACATTATAATTTTTAAAACAACTTTAATTAATATTAAAAACATATCAGGTATGGGGGGTATTCAAAATAGCCAGAATTGTTCTCTGGTGTGTGCACCTGTTGTAGTATATACTTTTGATGTTATATACTTCTTGAAGAAATCCTTCTGCATCAATCTGCCAAATGACATTATCATGTGAAATTGTGGGAACACATAACACATTTTTTTCTAAAGTGCATTTCACATATTTTTCAATTTTTTTATAATAGGTAAAGTGTTGGAATTAATGCTGATTTTTTTTACACAAATGCCATTTTTTTTCTCAGATTTAGTTTGTAAAAGCCAGACATTTTATTTGCAAGTTCTGAAACATTTACATGATGCCGTAAAGTGTAAACATCCCATTTTTGTGCAAAGAAAAGAGTGTAAATTCCACTCCAACAGACTCATCTCTCAAAGCATTGAGTGTGAAATACTTTCTAATTAAATTTAGCACGACCCAGCTTATCTATTAGGTGTATTCACTCAATTCTTGAATGAAAAAATATCTCAATTTTTTTTTCAAACTTAGAACTGGGGGAGAGAGTAATAGAAGCATTAAAATGCATCACTTTGCAAGCACTTCTGGACTACTTCAAAAAGTGATAGACTGATTTAGACTAGTGCATTGCATTAAATAGACTATACTTTTTAAAGTTATACAATTTTTATTACTAAATTCCTGGTTATTTTTGGGTTCCCCTGTTTGCATCCTCTAACATGGCTTAACCATAACTATTACTAGACAAGTGCATATTAATGACAGAATCATCCAAAGTGGTTAATTGTAAAATAACAGCATATATTTATATGTCAAAAACAAAGTTATTTGCTATTAACCCAATTACAAATATTGAATAAAGAATCACTTCAGATATGAAAGTTACTGTAAATAAAAGAGAAAATTAGTAGACTTAAACCAGAAGTGGCATTTTATAACAATATAAAGAGTGTCACTATATTCATAATTAAATCCTGAGATAGCTGGGTAAGTTAATTCCATAATATATTTAAAAGCATTTAAACACCTTTTTATAGTCGGAAACAATGCTATCTGAATTAACTTGAAAAAAAAAGACGAATCAACTGATAATGTTAACATTTTTAATCAAACATTTACATAAAAAATTGAAGAAATTAGAAGAAATAGGAAATCATAGTATTATTAATCTGTCTGATCATCAGCAAAATATAAACTTCATAAGACCTTAAATTATCAGAGTGCATTATGAATATGTGAAAAAAATGGTCTATAAAATGTTTAAAGTTTTCAATGAAAATGTAAAATTTATAATTACACAAAAGAAATGAAAAGTCCGAAAATAAAATTGGAAACATTAAAGTAGGATATATAAATCCCTTAGAAATAAACAACTCTTCATTATTGGATATCTTGAATTTATAATTAGAAGAAAGAAAAAAGTGTATATTACTAATTAACACTAAATAAATAAATAACATTATGCCATAGATAAAAAAAAAATCTAATCTAGCAAAACTAAATATGGACAGAACAAGTTACCACATACATAAATGAAAGATAATAATAAAAAGCTGCATCTAAGTTCATGGTTGAATGAAAAAATATTCTGAATTATAAAAGAACATGCAAAACTCTCCAAACAGATCCAAAGCTCCTCAATGATGAAAGCCACAAGCTAGAAACTAAACTGGGGATATTGGATGAGTAGCCATTAGATAGGGATTTTATATACAAGCCTTCTGGCATCCATTGATTATTTTGGCTTGCACTGAATGGCACTACTGTATGAGAGTTTTGTCTGTTTTAATAACAGTTATGAGCAAGCATAAGAATTGGTGGTCATGTGATGTTTAGTGGTTTAATAATAAAAGAAAAAAATCAAAAATCATGAACATGTTATGTATATAGATGAATATAATATAATAACAAAAAAGTTATTTGATCATTTAGTTAAATTTAATTCTATTATTTTTTAATGATGTTGTTCTAAATTAAAGAAAATACCGCATAATACAATGACAATCATACATTCAAAAAAAAAAAAAAAAAGAAGCTAATGAAATAGTAAAATAAACTGCTATCACTAGTATAAATATATATACAAACTAAAAATCTTCCTTTGCTCCATCCACATATGTACTCTCCAGTGTATATTATATATAAATAAATAACTTACGGATTAGAATTATATAGGAGTATGCTAGGAACTGATAAGGCGAATATGTTTTAGTAGATATACATTTTTTTCGTCGAATTTAAAGATCAAAGAAAAATAAATATATAAAAAATTAAATATAGATTTTTGTTAAGATTATGAATATCTAATTTGCGCAGAAGCTCGAGATCTGTATTCATTTCCGCTCAATATGAATGAATTTCACTTTCAGTTGATGTAATCTAAAATAATCTGTTAAAAAAAAATTTTAAAAATGACAAAATATGTTTTTAAAAATCGAACGATATAAAGTTAATGATCTAATATATAGAAATATAATCAATCTTACTGTTTCTACATTAGTGAATATCAAATTATGTAGTTATAAAAAATTATACATTGAACTGAATATACATTTTTTTTATAAAGTTTTCAATGCTTTATTAGCCATCTGTAGTTTTCGCAAAATAGGAATTTGATATTAGGCATTTTTGCAAAGTAGCCGATTTATTATTTTATTTCTTAAATATTTTTAAAGATCTTTTATTCTAACGATTATATAAAATAATAAACTACATCTGTTTCAATTTGCAGAAAATAAAAAAAATATATATATACATACTATAAGTACGCAAAATTATGTACAGTAAGAAATCTGCTCAAAAGCAGTCAATACATTAAAGTAATAGGGTATTATATTATGATCAACATTTGATTATCCTCATTGTTTATTATGCTTTAACATAATTTATTCTAGCTTCTTAAATTTAAAGTTATATTAAAAAATAATTAAAGTCAACTTAAATTATTAAACTGCATAATATTACCTCAATGACAAGCTAATATATATATATATATATACAATATATGGCTTTGAAGGTCGTGAAGCATTCAAGCACTGGGGACAGATTTATCTTTAACGCCCATCTTATTATTATTATATTAAAGTTTACAGGAGATAAATATTTAAAAATTATATATTTGTATTTTTTTTTCTCATGCGTTATAGCATCAACCGGAAGTGAACCCGCTAACCTGGGACAACTGCTTGTAAAACAGCTGTCGCTGACCTCTCGACCACTAATGCTTGACAAATTATTATTTAAAAGTAAAAAATGAAGTGGCAATATATTCACTAAAACAACACACAGAAATCAAAGTATATTGGTCTAAAACACAATAATTCAAATGTCATACAAAAGCAAAATAATTGCAGTTTTAATTCCGTTTCATCAGTCTGCTAGAAAAGTTACTTGTCAAATAAATCCTTCATTGCTGTTAAAAATTATCAGTTGGCCCAGATCCTCACCCACACACATCTTCATAATCATAGTGTGATATTTATCCATAACAAGCTATTACATTTAAATTAACAAGTGTGCCATTGAATGCATTCATTTTGATATCATCATTTGGGATAAATGTTAAATATTTATTAATCATTTTATTAGGCTATAAATTATTATTATTTAATTTTTAGATGAGATATAAAATTTAAAGTCAATTAATAATTACTATATGAATTAATAAATTTGTACTCGAAAATTGAACTGCAACAGTTTACTGTGGATAAATCTTAAACTATGGTGATAGAAAGGTGTGGCTAATGACCTGGGCTAACTACTGAAGTGTAGTTCTGCCAGAAATATATATTGGGGATGGTTTTGTAAACATGTCTTTGTTGATTTGTTTTAAAAATATATTAAGTTAGGAAATTTTATATGTATTGAGTATATCATGCATGAGTAAGAAAAAGAGGGAGGTATTAAAAAATTGGATACAAGGTGGAATATAATTGATATATTTATCTTTAATTGAGTTTAAAATTTATACCTGGGATAAAAAATTAAATAATAATTTATAGTCTAAGAAAATGATAAATAATTAATATTAACAATTATTCTAGACAATACCATGGAAATAAGTAGATTTATGTAATGACACAGTACTAAATTGAATAATACTAATGTATTAGATCTAATTGGATTATTGAAGTTGCATACTTACATCAAACCTTCATTAACAAATGTATAAGAATATGATTAGTATGAAAAATAGTGATTATGATTTCTATATTTCTAATGTTAGATAAAGGATAATATTCAGCCAGAATACAAAAGAACATGTAAAAAAAAATATTCATAAAATTAAATAAAAATCCAATATAAATTAACCTTGTAAAATTAATAAATCAAATGTTATTAAATTTTATTAATAATGGGAATGGAGTTCTTTTTATCAGTGAAATTACAATTTCAGATGTGATTTTTTTAAAAAGATGTTTGGACAACAGTCAGTCATAACTTCTTATAGTTATACGTTTATAGTCTAAATTTCTAGTCTAGAATAAATTGTTCATTTATAAAAACTGTGAGATCTAAGAATAGATTAAATCTTTTTAGTTAAATTTTCTTCAAAAATTCTATCAGCTTAACCATACTGCTTTAAGCATGAGTTTTCTGTGACAAATTTTCAATCTTTTTATAGACCTTACAAATTTCATAGTAAACAAACTAAATATGATTAGTAATAAATCTTATTTTGAAAAATATATGTAGAATATATTAATGAATGTTTAATTGTACAAATTATTCCATAGAGCAATTCCCTGGGTGAATCTCACATCTTGAGTCATATTTAGAACAAACAAATGCTGCAAAACTGTTACTAAAAGTCATTTCCCAAAAATAACTAGAATTAGTTCTACTGCCAACTTAATAATGATCCTAATATTTTAATTTACCTTAAATTTTCTATTAAGAATTTTATTAAGTATATAAATTCTGGAAAACTCAATATTAATTTTGATTTATTTTCATAAAATTATGAATGTTAATAAAATTATGTACATAGAAACACTTATATATATATATATCAAAAAATGATCAAATTTTAAATTAAAACTTGTTCACAATGTTGTCTTTGCAACGTAATATATTAAAAATAATTCAATAAAAAATTATTGGTTGTCGTCGAATAGCTACTATATCCCACTCAATGGCGCAGTTTTCACGCTTCAACTATAAAATATGATCATTCCCGGGCTGTTAATTATAATCATTTTGATGTGTTTTTTGTAATGCGAAAATAAAAACAAAAGAAAATCGTCTTTTTTAAATATTATTTAATTTTAAATATTATTTTTTATTAACATATACAAATTAAATGATAATAATAAATGTAAAATAAAATAAACAAATTACAATTTGATTCATCTTTATTAGTTTGCTTTTTATTAGAAAAATCAATTTTCTATCGGAGATTTTTTTACTGGGGTTACGGCTTTTTTTTGTTGTTGTTGTTTACCGCTATTTTTTATTTCAAATAGAATGACAACTAAAAGTAAAAGTTGTTACGGTTAGGTTTAGAGTTAGGTTTAGGGTTAGATTTAGGGTTAGTTTTAGAGTTAGGTTTAGTTTTAGGATTAGGTTTAGGGTTAGGGTTATTTTTCTGTTGTTTGTAATGCTAAAATAAAAAATATCAAAATCGTATTTTTGTAAATATTTTTTTTTACTAACATCTATAAAAAAAATGATAACTATAAACATAAACTATATTCAGCAAAGTATAACAGTAGTCAGAGAAAAGAAAAAAATTAAAACTTTTTTAAACAACGACAAATATATATAATAAAATGTTTATAATATATGTTTTTTATGACATTTAAAAAAAAACATGTACAATTGTACTTTTCTTATGGGATATTTTTGTGTTAATGCTCTTTTTTATTTCAAAAATATACACACGTTACAACTTCTTTGTCTCGTGGAATGTTATGAACAGTATGTTACTTGACCCGTTACCTAATTCCAACTCACTTTATACATATATCTCGTCAACATTTACTACTTAAAACTTCAATACACTATGGTGTAAAAAGTCTGTTAATTATTACTTTACAAAATCTGAACATTTCAATACTGTATAATAAAAAAAAAATCCAATAAAAACAACATTTCCATCCAATTAAAAAAACACACCCTCTCCACAAGCCATAACCATTTTATAAACTGTGCGAATTCGGAAAATGTATTTGCTGCATAAAACATTCATGCTGTACTGCAACACAACATAGCAGCCTGCAATCTGTAGCACAACAAAAAAGTATTATAGAAAATACGGGTTCGAACATGTCGGCCGTGGAAACGGCATTTTTATGTGTTTTAGCATGAAAATGGCACCATCCAGTGGGATATGGGGGCTCTTTGACGAGTACCAAATCATTTAATAAGACAACTTTTTAACAAATATTATGTTTAATAAACCTTATCAACCCGGATTTCGCTTCTATATTGGAGCCTTATCAAGATGTAAATACACAAAGTTATATTATAATTCCTTCTATTTTACAGCAACTTCATCTATAGGCTTCATTTTACATTATACTTAAAAATTATAATCATGTATTTACATTATATAATCACATATTTATATTTTAATATTATTTATAAATTTCTTAATTTTCTCTTTTTTACATATTATAACTATATTTAATAATTTAAACTTATCATAATTAGAATGATAATTATCTATATAAATATATACATATAATTTACTTATAATTATACTTAACTTAAATTTTCCAGCTATCTAATAACACCCATTTTCCAGCCAATTTTACAGGACCTTCAACTATATTCATACATTTAAAGGTCCTGTAAAATTGGCTGGAAAATGGGTGTTATTAGATAGCTGGAAAATTTAAGTTAAGTATAATTATTAGTAAATTATATGTATATATTTATATAGATAATTATCATTCTAATTATGATAAGTTTAAATTGTTAAATATAGTTATAATATGTAAAAAAGAGAAAATTAGGAAATTTATAAATAATATTAAAATATAAATATGTGATTATATAATGTAAATACATTATTATAATTTTTAAGTATAATGTAAAATGAAGCCTATAGATGGAGTTGCTGTAAAATAGAAGGAATTATAATATAACTTTGTGTATATAAAAAACTTTGTGTATTTACATCTTGATAAGGCTCCAATATAGAAGCGAAATCCGGGTTGATAAGGTTTATTAAACATAATATTTTTTAAAAAGTTGTCTTATTAAATAATTTTTTATTGAATTATTTTTAATATATATATACATCAAGTTTGTTTTTTTATCTATTTCTAATTAACAAAAGTTGCTAAAAAACAGCAACAAATAAAATACTGTTAATATTGATAGCAATATTTTAATTTATAGAATGTTTTGGACAAAAAATATGTCATTAAAATTATTTTTAAAAAAGTGTTTAAAGTTGCAATTTTACTTATTCCAATAATAATATTTATTTAAATTGAAATTACAAACAATAGCACATTTTACAAGAACGGTAAAATAGGACCACTACCACCCCTCAACTATTAAGTGAAAATTATTCTTAAGCATACAGATTCTTATTCTAATTATGAAAGTGCAGATACTATACCTAGAGGGTTTTCTATTGATTCTCAGTAGAGGAAAATTTAAAAAAAGTTAATTAATTGAATTTATGTTAATCTTTAATGCTCAAATCATTACACCTGAACAGATAATTCTACAAATGTCATTTGATTTCTTGAGCAACTAACTATTAAATTTTGGTGCTTCAGCATCCCTTAATCTTTCAAAAAACTATCCACATAATTACTTTTAAATGAAGTAATTATTTTAGCCAAAGTTACAAATTATTAAATTATATATATAACTGCACAATAATTTCAATAATTTTACTAATGCTAATTTCCTTACCGAAATTTATTTTTTAATTTTTAAATGTCATTAATTTTAAGAAATATAAATTAGAAATATCTAATTGGTTTTAGTATGCAGTCTCAAACAAATTCCAGAAACAAGAATTTAATATCCAATCAAAAAACCCCAAGAAACTTTGACAGCTCATTTATAGAATAAATAAAAACATGCCTTATACAACTTTATATATACTACTTTATTATATTTTGCCGATAGAGGGATCTTCTAAACCACGACACAAGATAGCGATTTTTATAAGGACAAGAATGACCTTGTCCACTTATATAGGTGAATCTGAAGCATCTTGATTTTGAAGCATGAAGTAGTTGTTTTCTCCACTGTTTAAATCCACTATTTCCTTTACAAATTAACTTACATGAAATCTTGCGATTTATTAAAATTATTGAGAAATAGTAATTAATTTATATAGGGCACAGAAAGCTTATATAAATAGTCTGAACAGGCAGTAATCTGTATTTCATGCACTTTTAAATTTGCAATAATCAAGCATATTTTGCCAATAGAGGGATCTTCCAAGCCACGACACAAGATAGCGATTTTTATAAAGACAAGAATGGCCCATCTTGTCTTTAACCTAAAAGTCCACTTATATAGGAAAATCTGAAGCATCTTGATTTGGAAGCATGAAGTTAATTTGTAAAGGAAATAGTGGATTTAAACAGTGGAGAAAACAATTATTTCACGCTTTCAAATCAAGATGCTTCAGATTCGCCTATATAAGTGAACATTTAGGTTAAAGACAAGATGGGCCATTCTTGTCTTTATAAGAATAGCTACCTTGTGTCATGGTTTGGAATATCCCTCTATCAGAAAAATATGCTTAATTATTGCGATTTTTAAAGCACATTGAATACCAGTTAGTGCCTGTTCAGACTATTTAAATAAGCTTTCTGTGTGCTATATAAATTAATTACTACTTCTCAATAGTTTATAGAATTTCCAACAGTAAAATTGTAATATTATCTCGCTGTAAATCACATGATTTTGCGTAAGTTAATTTGTAAAGGAAATAGTGAATTTAAACAGTGGAGAAAACCACTTCATGCTTCCAAATCAAGATGCTTCAGATTCACCTATATAAGTGGACATTTAGGTTAAAGACAAGATAGGCCATTCTTGTCTTTATAAAAATCATTTTCTTGTGTCAAGGTTTGGAAGATTCTTCTATCGGCAAAATATGCTTGATTATTGCGAATTTTAAAGTGCATTGAATACAGGTTAGTGCCTGATTAAACTATTCACATAAGCCTTCTGTCTGTTATATAAATTAATTACTACTACTACTTTATTATATAATTTTTCATTCATTTTTAATTGATAAGATTTATTACAAATTAAATTTATTGATGTTTTATAAATATTCATACAATTATTTAAGTAAATTTGTTTTCCTTTTGGATCTTTAATGTAATTTAAAGATTTAATATGTTTTGTAGCATATATTTTATAATCCATATGTTAAGTAGTGAATGTACAAAGCAAATTTATCATTTTATTTATTAATTGCATAATGTTTTTTGGGTCTTATATCTATTTCCCAGCACAAATGATTTAAAATTAATGAAACATTAAATATCTGATTTAAGGAAAACTGCATTTAAAACTGGGGAATCATCAACTAAACGATTGGCCAAAACTATGCTAAGAATAATAATTAAAAAGTCTCAATGGAAGACAGGTAAGTAATTAGGAAACCAGTTATGTTTGCCCAAACATTTATCAAGAAAGTGAAATAATTAGAATTACAAATAATTTGACAAACTAAATTTTCACTACATGCTGTGACAAATAAATTTAAAGCAGAAAATAAAAGAGCAATAAATCTAGCAAATAAGGTAATAAAGTTTGACCTACATTTTTATAAGTTAATTTATCAGAGAGTATATATGAGCTGAAAAATATGAAAACATTAAATTTCCTTAGCAGAAAGAAACATTCTATCACCTGGAATTTAACTGGACATTAATAGTATCTTCCTGCTGGCGATTTATGAAAGAACAACAATTCTAGTTTTCTGATTCAGAGATATGAAAACAATACGGTCTTGTAGGAAATTAACAAAATGGTGCCATCGAGTACTTCTTGCCCAAAATATTGTGAAGAGGCAAGAACGTCATTTTGCTGGCAGGGCAGCACTATGATTACAACATTTAATGCAATTCACGGCTGATTTACACATACAAGACAAAAGAAAAATATGATTACAATCTTATGTAATCTAGAAAAGAAGAAAAGAAATTCCCAACTCCAGAAAAACCAGAATAACAAACACAATAAATCGCCAGGCAAAATATTTGCAGTCTATCAAAAAGCGCAAACACAGTAATTCAAATTAATTATTGGACAATAAAATATTCACAGGTGAGCAAATTAAAATTATAAAAAACTGCTAAAGCATTTAGCACTAGTAATAAAATAAAGGGAGACATATTAAGAATAAAAATATATTCTCATAGTACACTCTCCAATAAACAAAATTGAAAACAAACTTGGAATCTTAAAACTAAGATTCCAAGACATGCTATAAACACAAAGAAAAACAAATGCATATAAAAATTATTATATTAAATAATTAATATATATATATATAAATAACAAAGATAATAACAAAATCAAAACTTTATTAATGTACATACAATAAAAAGTTTTAAATTATCAATTATTCTGTTTTCATTAACATATTAATCTTGATTTGTAGAAGTTGTCTAAAAAATAAATTTTAAACAAATTATTTAAAATTTTATTCTAATTTTTATAAAATGAATGCATCACAAATTTTATACCAGATATTTCTATTTTAAATTAATTTCATACTTGGCAATGAGATTATTTTCATATTTATAGATAGGGCTCATCCATTATCTTAACTTATAAACATATTATTATAAAATTTATACTTTAGGTCTCAAAAACCATTATTTTCTGCTCATTAAATTACAAAAATGACAGATTTTAGATTCTTCTGTTAAAACTATATGCATTGCATATAATTCAAAGATTTGAAAAAAATATTAATAATTCATAGTACACTGAAAAATTCAAAATGTGACCCATCAAATGGACAATCAAAATGAGTTCACACTGCTATGTAAAGTGCCTTTATACAAACAACTTTCCAATTTCTCATCAAAGATCTAACTGAAAATTTAAGCCATTGCATTCAAAAACTCTATATGAGTCATTATTTGTGAAGAATAAAAGGCAAAAAGAAAAGATGTTGATACTAAGTATAAACTACAACATTTTTTTATTACCTATAATCTTTGATATTAAAAATAATAAATAGGTACAAAAAATAATTTTATTCATGATTATAATGATATTTCTAACATTTTTCATTACAATTTTGGAACTTTTCTGGCCATTAAACAATTTATAAATATTAATAACACAAACAATATTTGATAAACAAAATTGTTTATGTTTTTACTTTATGAACTAAAAATATCATGTAAAGACATAAGATCATTGTACATGGAAATACTTTATTACTATGTGAATAAACTGGAAGAGGATGGGCTTAAAAACTAGTCTGGGGCAAAATGTTTATAAACTGGAAGAGGATGGGCTTAAAAACTAGTCTGGGGCAAAATCTTTAAAAGTGATAAAATAGCATAAAATATTATCATCATTATCATCATCACCATCAACCATTATCCATCTACTGCAGAATTAAGTTCTCTCCAAGTTCAATGCATCTTCTGATCTTTAGCTTCTCTTTTCCACATCACCCCTGCACACTTTCTTATTTAATCCATCCATCTCACATGTGGTCTCTTTCTAGGTCTTTTTGGAATTCAGTTTAAGATTTCAATTGTTCATCTATCATCATCTCTTCTAGCAATATGTCCAGCACAACTTAACTTTAGTCTTTTAATTTTTTCAATGAGGTTAGTAACAGATGTTTGTTCTCTTACCAATATATTGCATTTTCAATCTCTTCTTGTTACTCCCAACATGCATCTCTCCCTACTTCTTTTTTTTTTTCATGTGTCAAAGCATCAGCCAGGAAGCAAACCCGCAAACCCGGGACAACTGCTTGTAAGGCATCTGTGCTGATCACCCAACCACCAACGCTTGACCTCTTCCTACTTCTTTGATTATAAAAACTTATATTTCCAGATAAAAGATGTACGTACTTGAAATTATAAAACACTCAAATTAAATTTTGTAATCAACTTTTTACAATCAGTTTCCATTTTAACACTTATTATAAATTCGTTTAAATCTTGATTTAATTAATTCTTTCTTCTTCCATCGTATAACTTTAAGAGTAAAAGAAATACAAAATATTTTTTCTTCTAAATGCTTACTTACATCAATTAAAAATTTAAAAGTGCATTTTTGATATCATTTTGCTAATAAAATTTAAACAAATGTGTCAAACGTTGTTAGCCGAGAGGTCATCACGGCCGCCTTGCAAGTAAATAGTTGGTTGCAGACGGTTGTGGGTTCGCCTCCCGGCCGATGCTATGACATATATATATTGTAACATTTTTCGTTTTACTAGGCCTTTACACGCTAATATAAACTGCGCGTGAGTTGATCAAGCTATGTCAAAAAAGAAGAAAGTTGTATTTCTATTCTAAAAACACAGCTATTTTTCCTGATCAACTTCAGCCTATTAATTGTTACGAATTGTGCTATTGACAAAATCAACTTTTAATTTTATTTAATATGGGCGCCAGAATTCCTAAGAATCCGCTGAAATATGTCGCCAGCACCTCTCGCAAGTTGTAAAACAAAAAAAAATAAAAAGATTTTTATTATATTTTTTTTTAAGGGGCGGTAATTCTACCGTAATGAGAATTAATGATTTTTACGATTATTAGTCCTGGGCGTATTGAAACATATTGGCAAAGGTAACTTACGTTTAAATCTTATTACACTAAAAATAAATTTAATAATAAAAAATAATAACTATTATTAATAACGCACAAATGAGAATTGATATTAGAAATATTTTTAATTTTGACAAACTAAAATACTTCATGTTAAGTAGCTAATTAATACCTTGGAGAGAACACATTTAATTCAGGTGGGAAATATCCAGAAAATATAAATATCAGTTAAAATAAACAAAAAGTTCTTGGTTAAATAAGAGTCTCTCATATAGAAAAATTAAAGTCACTATCGGGATTCTTTTATACGTATATTTTTACGAGTAGTTTTAAATAGTTAACTTTGTCACAATCAGGATAATTATTCTTACCGGTAAGTTTCATGAATTCAGTAGTAGATAACTATGCATAGTTTTTTGGTTATAATGAGCTCGGCCTTTTGGTTATTGCTTGATCTTGTGGTCCATTTCCCCAGTCGGTCACGAAGGCTTTTCCTGGTGTACATCATTAGGTCCGATGTCTTCAGAAGCTCCGGTTCACTGCGACATGCCGAATTCCTTCAGCGAAGAGCGATCTTGGATATATCAATGTTATCCAAGACCAACTAGAGAAACAAAACGAACAAGACGTTCCTTCAACCGGATCCCTCCTTTTTATATCCAGTTTTCAGGACTTCTGCGCATGCTAGTACCATGCCTTTTTAATCTTATCCAGTCTTTATAAATTTTATGTAATAAAGTCTTTATTTTCTTCAAGTTTTCGGCCATCTTTAATTAATTTGAGTATTTCTACTTTCAGCTTATCTTTTTTTACTTGCTTTTGGAATTCTTTTGTTCTCTCCAATTACTGTTATTACTAATCACATAAAAAAAAATAAGAAGAATAATTCAACCCTCATTGTACGTTTTTTTTTTTTAAAAAAAAAATTACTCAACAAAATTTTAAATCCACTTTTATCTTTTAGTTTTTTTTTACCCAATGCCAATATATTTGTAACGTATATAAATAAACGTTACAATACCACCAGTGCCAGGAGATGAGAATAAAATAGGGGTTTACACTAATTTTATTCTTAAGTTTTTAAATTCATATTCGTATTTTTTTTTCTGTAGTAGCGTGCTGATATATTGTGTAGACTCATTCACAAGCGACGTTCGGCTTTAACGCCCACTTTTAGGTCTAACACGGTGGGAATGGAAAATATTTCAACATTCATCTGTGTCCTATCCGCTTTAGTGTAATATTAACGATAAGAAGCCCAAGTTATAAGCACAAACGAGCGTTGCTCATCGTTCTGAGTCTTACAGGCTCGTGGCAACTTGGTCCAACTTGATCCGCCTTCCCCTTTATTGGGATCTCTGCTAGAAATAGTCTGACGAGCATTTAAAGACGGTCTTATGTTCATATACTGCGGATAAGGACTCGGGGCTATGTTATTCCCCTCTTCAGTAACCGCCTACCCGGTCAAATACTTGTGACTTACGTCTACATCAGCCACGATCGTGTTTTTAGACATATATAAAAAAATATACATATATATTTTTTCTTTCTGGAAGTCATATTAAAAAAATATCTTCTTTCATATTTTAATAATCAGGGTTTAATTAGTTAGTTTTTTTTTTTATAATTTTTTTCTTTTTTCAAAAAAATCATAATTTATTTTCCGGCTGTGAGTTTCTTTGAGTCATCATTGTAATGTTCTTTATCATTACAACTCATCTCAGGTTGTAGTTGTTAAATCGAAGCCCGAGTTGGGTCGCCATTGTAACGTTTTTCGTTTTGCTAGGCCTTTACACGCTAATATAAACTGCGCGTGAGTTGATCAAGCTATGTCAAAAAAGAAGAAAGTTGTATTTCTATTCTAAAAACACAGCTATTTTTCCTGATCAACTTCAGCCTATTAATTGTTACGAATTGTGCTATTGACAAAATCAACTTTTAATTTTATTTAATATGGGTGCCAGAATTCCTAAGAATCCGCTGAAATATGTCGCCAGCACCTCTCGCAAGTTGTAAAACAAAAAAAAATAAAAAGATTTTTATTATATTTTTTTTTAAGGGGCGGTAATTCTACCGTAATGAGAATTAATGATTTTTACGATTATTAGTCCTGGGCGTATTGAAACATATTGGCAAAGGTAACTTACGTTTAAATCTTATTACACTAAAAATAAATTTAATAATAAAAAATAATAACTATTATTAATAACGCACAAATGAGAATTGATATTAGAAATATTTTTAATTTTGACAAACTAAAATACTTCATGTTAAGTAGCTAATTAATACCTTGGAGAGAACACATTTAATTCAGGTGGGAAATATCCAGAAAATATAAATATCAGTTAAAATAAACAAAAAGTTCTTGGTTAAATAAGAGTCTCTCATATAGAAAAATTAAAGTCACTATCGGGATTCTTTTATACGTATATTTTTACGAGTAGTTTTAAATAGTTAACTTTGTCACAATCAGGATAATTATTCTTACCGGTAAGTTTCATGAATTCAGTAGTAGATAACTATGCATAGTTTTTTGGTTATAATGAGCTCGGCCTTTTGGTTATTGCTTGATCTTGTGGTCCATTTCCCCAGTCGGTCACGAAGGCTTTTCCTGGTGTACATCATTAGGTCCGATGTCTTCAGAAGCTCCGGTTCACTGCGACATGCCGAATTCCTTCAGCGAAGAGCGATCTTGGATATATCAATGTTATCCAAGACCAACTAGAGAAACAAAACGAACAAGACGTTCCTTCAACCGGATCCCTCCTTTTTATATCCAGTTTTCAGGACTTCTGCGCATGCTAGTACCATGCCTTTTTAATCTTATCCAGTCTTTATAAATTTTATGTAATAAAGTCTTTATTTTCTTCAAGTTTTCGGCCATCTTTAATTAATTTGAGTATTTCTACTTTCAGCTTATCTTTTTTTACTTGCTTTTGGAATTCTTTTGTTCTCTCCAATTACTGTTATTACTAATCACATAAAAAAAAATAAGAAGAATAATTCAACCCTCATTGTACGTTTTTTTTTTTTAAAAAAAAATTACTCAACAAAATTTTAAATCCACTTTTATCTTTTAGTTTTTTTTTTACCCAATGCCAATATATTTGTAACGTATATAAATAAACGTTACAATATATATATATATATATAAAATTTAAACAAAGAAAAAGGATAGTTAATTAGTTGCAACTTTATTTGTTTCTCTCAGAAAATTGATACAGTTATCATATCTATCATTAAAATGTTAGTGTAATCGGAGTATAAAATGACAATGGAACATGTAAATAGAACATCATTGAAGTTTTATAGACTGATGTTGAATTACGCACATCAACGAGCTTTTGTATTTTTTACTTTTTCTCATTCTTCCTGCAGGAAATAATCAGGAACATCAATCAGCATTTAAAAATGAGAAGCAAATTTAAATATTGCTTTTGTTTTAGTACAGGTAGTCAGAGAGTCAGCTAACCATAACTTACCTCTAAAAACTTAATCTATTCCTTTTATAATTACAAGTTGATGCCAAAAGTCAGTTACATATTTTCATCTTACTTAATGCAGGAAACATGTTTATCTTTAATTATAAAATCTATAGATGGTTTTATAATAATATGAGTTTTTGAAATATTAATCCATCTGATTGTTTTATGTATATATAAAATAGAATTATTTGTATAGGGGATAAAAATTAACCTTCAAATATTTCAAATAAGTTTCAACATGAAATTTATTTAATTAACTATTTGGACCAAGTAAATCTTTAGAATGAGTATTACAATTTGCATATAATTTTTTAGGCACTTGAGAAAATATATTCATCATAATTGATTTATGTTAGCCATTGCACATATATAAATAGTAGTTTCAAACATTTATATTGACTAGTATTAAGAATTGACAACTTATGTTAAGTATTAAATAGTTAGTGTAAAAAGCTTCTTTTTTTTTCATATGTCAAATGCATTAATCGGGAAGCGAACCCTGGCCAGCTGCTTGGAAGGCAGCTATGCTAACCACTAGGCCACCAACGCTTGTATAACTGAAATATACAAATCAATTATTTTTGAGAGTAAGAATCTATAGGCAATTTGATTAGATATCCAATATTTTGTCTCTAAGTGAATAATAAAAATAGCTATGTTCAACTATTGAAAAAAATGATTAAAAGATTTTCATTAACCAACAATTGACTATTTCAATTTGTGAAAAATTTTTAGAAAAAAAAAAATTACTTTGCGTTGACTTACTTAAAACTTTGTCTATTTTACTCTTATCCTTAATATAATTATTAATATATAAAGATTAATAAACAAAGGAAAGATATATATATATCTTTAAAAAAATTGAAGAATAGTTACATTACAGAGCAAAATCTTGAATTCGTTTTCGGTTTTTATTTAGAAGCAAATACAAATCTTTACGAAAGCTTCTCACGTATCATTCTAACTTATTTTGGTGAAAATAATTTATCAATAAAATACAAAGTGATATTGAAAATCATGAATTTTGTTTTCAATTGAAGTAAGTTTATTTTTCAAATAGAAACTTAATAGCATATGATAATTTTTGTAAAGTCACATTATTTTACTTAATATTACTAATGCCAATAATAGAGAGTTATCACAGAAATCCATTTACTATCGCTCACACACACACACACACACACACACACACAATATTAACTTTATTAATCAAATTCAGGCAGAATATGACAAAACCTGCAGATACTATTGATGATAGTGATTGGAATGTATCAAAAGTGGAAATATAAATGAAAGAGATAGTACTGGTTAATTTGAATTTAAAAATATGATTAAAGAAAAAGAACAACTAATAAATTTTAATGAAATCAATTATATATTTTTAAGCAGCCAAAGCTCACGTTATAATTATAAAAATTAACATATGATATTTATAAAAATTATGCAAATTATATTCTTAAATTTCACTCAAAAAATTCTTCAGTTTTAATATCAGAACCATTCTCAGTAGCAAGTATGTGAATGCCTCCCTCCACCCCAAAGAAAATAAAAGCTAAATCTAATAAATATTTAAATGAAGCATCTAAAAGAAATGTCTAGAAAATATAATGGCAATCACAAAATAAAAAGGAGATGGCAAAATTAAAAAGTATAAAGACTTTTGAGGGCACTGAATATAAAATTCCAAATAGTAACCAGCAAAGGAAAGAGCATTATTTGAAAAAAAAAAAAAGAACATTAGAAATGAAAATAAGCTTAGATCAAAAGAAAATTTCAGTCTTAAATAAATTGACTATAGGTGAAATAATTGAAATCAAGAGAGATAGAATAAATCTAATTAAGAAATGTGACATAATTAACATATCAATCATGACAGTACTATCTAAAGTAACCTTTAATAATGAAAATTAGTCTTCAAATCATTTCCAAAAAATGAGGGCAGAAAATATAAAATGCTGATCAAATTGTGCTCACTATCCTAGAAAAATGAGCATTGACAAAATGCACAATATCTTTTATACCATAGTCAAATAAAATTATATTGAAATTTTTTATTCACTATAGATTATTAATACATTATTAAATATATAATCTGGTTTCAATAAAAGTTAAAACAAAAAGCATCATTAAATTTGCAGTGGATAATTCAATAAACATTAGAAATAAATTTACATATGATTTATTGGTTGCTCTGAGGCTTTTGATTCAAACTAACTATTCCAAATTAGGAAATTTCTTAGAAAAAAGATGGGTATAATAGATTTCATTGTTCTTATAAGAAATCTTTATGTGAATTAACTACATTTAAAGTATGAGTTAAACATATTGATTTCTATCTATTCAAAGTTGCATATTAAAATTTTGATGAGAAAATTGAGTTATACTAAAATGAATGTGGTTCTGAGATTAGTGAAAAACTACCAATCTTATATATATATATATATATATATATATATATATAAGATCACATGTCTAAAATTGAGAAAGAGCTGAGAATATTTGCTAGGAAAATTAGAACAGAATGAAAAGAAATAACAGATAAATGAACAAAAAAAATTATGACAGCAAGGACTCCTTGTATCATCCCTTTTTCCATATAATATTATAAGTAAAGAAATTAATTTATAAAGATAAAATTATATTGAAAAATATGGAAAGATTTTTTATGTAGGAAAATACCTTTAAAAACAACATCAGAATTATTCAAAAATAGTATTTTTTTTGTGATTTTTATAGATGTTAAAATTGAATATAAAAAAAATTAAGAAAAACATCAAGATAAATAATAAAAAAACAAACAAGTGTATAATTGATTAGATTAAATCTGAATTCTCACTTGAAGCACAAGTAATGTGATTTAAAATTGTCTTAATTTGATTATAAAACAATTTATTTATTAGAAAAATGTATAATGTTCAAAAAGATTGATATTGATCAACAATGAGGATTTTTATCATTGTATCATTGAGCCATTAAAAATTATAAATACCAGAAGTTAGCATTAACTTGATTATCTAATAATAATTTAATATTACAGTTGGTTTAAAATATAAAAAATGGTTCAGAAAAGCCTTTTTATGCAATTTCTAGATCTACATGTCAAACTAGCAGTTATTCCACAAAAATATGCATTGAGTTTTTTGAAAAATGCCAGTCTTTATCTGAGATAATAATATTATAAAAAAGCCTTGTGTAATATAGTATAATGGGATGAAATGTTAACACTCCGGTGCTAAAGTCCTAGGATCATATTCTACTTCTGGAACTTTGGTAGTTGAACTTCTTATGAACTCTGAGCAATAAAGCTATTAGATTTCTTGTTTATTTATATCTTATTAAAAAAATTATTTATTGTAAATTAAGCCTATTATATTGCTTGCTTGAAGATGTGTGATGATATTATTTAATAATTATTATATGTTGGACTATTTTCATCTTCTAATATTAAATATTGAATATCTTTATAAAAATTTTAAACCTTTTAAAAATCTTCTTAACACTTTCAACTGTTAGTAATAACACACAAGGTAGTAAATAACATATTTTGAATGCTATTATTCTTTCTCTCCCTCAGTGCATGGGATTCAAACCTGGATCTTTAAATTTTGAATAAATGTGAAACTATTTGATAGGGAGGAAAAAGTATAAAGAAGAATATTCAAAGAAACGCTCATATGACAATAGCAAATAACCCATAAGTCATCTCAGTATGATAATCACATAATGTCTGGAAGCCACTAATTAACCTTGCTCTTAAGAAAAATGTAGAGAAATCTGAAGGATACTTATAGATAAATATATGAGATTCCTTCTGACTATTACTTCGGCAGAATAACGCAGCTCGTTAGTGTGTTATTGTAAATTGAATAGCCCTGAATCTACGAGGCTAAGTTCAATTCCAGTGCTACTACTGTCACTGGTCAAGCCAGCAACATCCGAAGAAGAGCGAGAGAATAATTACTCAAATGTTGTGTTAATTTTTCTAAATATTCAATATTTAATATTAGCTGATGTAAGAAATCTAATATATAATAATATTAAGTTTACTATATTTTTTTACAAATCAGCGAGTTAGTATTAAAAGAATTATAATTACACACTCAAATTATTTTAGTTAAGGCAATCTTTTTTTTTTTTTTAAAAAAAAAAAAATTTACGACTAAATTTCTTTTTTTAAATCACTTGTTATATTTTTATAATTTAATTAGAAATTCTTTAATACAGTTATTAACAATCATAATTTAAGATATATATTGTGAAGTCATTCTAACTCATAAGAAGCCTACCTTTAGATAATTGATTTATCCAGACTACAATGTTCTCAAGATAGGATTGAACAGACTATAAGGATGACCAATGAAATAACAGTAAAAGTAAATAAATAGCTAATGGCATAAGTAGGCCATGGAATCCGATTGTTTTCAAGAAGAGGGATCTTGCTGCATATTGTGGTTTCCATCTGAAAAGTTAATTCAGACAATTATCAGACGTTAGATGGCAGACCACGTTGGCCTCTATATGATAGAAGGGAATGGAGCATGCTTAAATCTTAAGTTACTAACGACGAACATCATTGTAAACCTGCACACAAGGCAAGCCACCTGTTAGTTAGAAAATGTCAGGGTTCAAAAGAGTAGTCGTAGCAGTCCTTCCCAAGCAGTAATTGTATCGCTAAAAATTACGTAGTGGCAATTCGCTAAATGTGATAAACATTTTATATATTCGGTTAACGAATTGTGTGTTATTATTGAATGATCAGATAATTATCCCGATCACCCTAAAAATAAACAAACAATATAATACAAAATTTTGAAATAATTTTTGTTTGAATCTGTGATTTAATGGAATGATAGAGTGACAGACTCGATAGGTAAACCTTCCCGCAGGATCGAAGCTCAACGTGTCACTATACGCAAGTGTTTATCTCTCTCTCCAAAGTGACCTCATTTTTTAAAATACTAATCAACTTTTAAAATGTTGATAACTTGGGATAAGGAATCACATAAATTAAATTTAAAAAATTAGAAATAATTATGATTACTAAATATAGAAGTTACCAAAATCAATAACAAAACATATGAAAAAAATACCGTTAATTTAGATGTTTTCCGCTGCGAATTCTCGTAGAGAAGTAGCTCAACTAAATTTTGAACAAAATAATTATTAAATATCAGGATATCATTTGTTAAACTCATTTATACTTTTGTTATTTTTTTTTTTACTGATGAAAATATTGTTTCGTAATTTTTGGTAGAAACCATAAAACTACGTCTTTCGTCATAATATTTAATTATACGCGCTCCTAATTTTGAGTTTGAGATTTTTACTATTCTTTAAAAAAATCAAAATTAGAAACATACGTGCGTAAAACACACACACACGTTATCCAGGACAGATAAAATAATTAATCTATATATATGACCAAAATAGTAAAACTTAATTACCATTCTAAGCAATTTGCCGTTGCTTTTAATCGCTAGCTCAATTTATTCTAGCATTTTAATTTTTTCTGAGATTTTTGCATTATTAAGATATATATAAATAATAAACAGCCATTTGTAAACGAGTAGATTATGATCATGCCAATTCCAAAAAAAAAAAAAAAGAGATAGATAGATAGATGGATAGATGGATGGATAGATAGATAGATAGATGGATGGATGGATGGATGGATGGATGGATGAATGGATGGATGGATAGATAGACAGACAGACATATAGATAGGCATGCAGACAGGCAGGCATGCAGACAGGCAGGCATGCAGACAGACAGGCAGGCAGATAGACAGACAGGCAGACAGACATGCAGGCTGACAGGCAGACAGACAGGCAGACATAGGTAAATAGGTAGATAGATAGATAGAAAGAAACTATTTCAGAAATGAGTTTTGCAATGACTGTACAGATCAATCTGTGAATCATAATACTTCCATATATATATTTTTTTTATTTGATATTTTAGTCTTAATTTCTTCAGCAGAAAACTTTTTTTTTAAATATTTCAACTCCATGTCTAGTTGTAACTCTTCAATATATTTTATTCTCTGCCATATCTTCTTAAAAAAGACATTATTTTCTTTAGAATGTCTGGGATAGTTCTTATACTATAGATGATATGTATTCTCCCACAAAATCATACTTAACTTCATCATAAAATGTCCTTTTAGAAAGTCTTCTATTATTCATTAATTTCACATTCTCTTTCCAACTATGGCCTAATTTTATAGTAATGGGCTCAATAGTTCACATTCGGCATTTTGATTGCATGATTTCTCAGGGTTGTGGATATTAACTAGCATATGAATGTAAAAAGCATAATATTTGAATTGAGTTACAAACCCAAACTAAATGGATTAGTAAAAAAAAGATGTAACAATTTATTAATAATGAATAAATAAACCTATTGCTATATACTCATAATTATTAACCCATACACAAAATATTAAAATTACAAAAAAATCAAGATATATGTCACATGACCTAATTTAATAAGCTTGTATTTACAAATGTTATATATAGAGCTCACAAAATAAGCTCTTAACAAGCTTTGCAGAATATCCCCAACCCCAGACCAGTTTCTGCTACTGACATCATCAGTGAGGTTCTAGGATATTCAAGCATTAGATTAAAAATACCAGGACAAGCCCAGCACTTTATCTAATACATAACTATTAAGTAGAAAATCTGAAATTTTCAGACATCTATATGTCTTCCAATCCAGCTATCTAACTTAAATAGCCATATGGGGCTGAACTAAGTTCAGATACACCATATATTAATAGCTTTAGCTATATAAAATTGCCAAAGCCTTAATAGCAGAAAATAAAATTACAAAAAAATCAAGTCATATGTCACATGATCTAATTTAATAAGCTTGCATTTACAAATGTTATATATAGAGCTCGCAAAATAAGCTCTAACAAGCTTTGCAGAATATCCCAACCTCAGACTGGCTCTGCTGTGGGCATCATCAGTGAGGTGCTAGGATATTCAAGCATTAGATTAAAAATACCAGGACAAGCCCAGCACTTTATCTAATGTATAACTATTAAGTAGAAAATCTGACATTTTCAGACATCCATATATCTTCCAATCCAACTATCTAGCTTAAATAGCCATATAGGACTGAACTAAGTTTAGATACACCATATATTAATAGCTTTAGCAATATAAAATCACCAAAGTCTTAATAGAAAAAAATAAAATTACAAAAAAAAATCATATAGGATGTCACATGACCTAATTTAATAAGGTTGTATTTACAAATGGTATATATTCAGCTCACAAAATAAGCTCTTAACAAGCTTTGCAGAATATTCTAAACCCCAGACTGGTTTATGCTACTAGAATTGTCAGTGAGGAGCTATGGCATTCAAGCATTAGATTAAAAATAGGATATGCTTATTAAATTAGGTTATGTGACATCTGACTGATTTTTTTGTAAATTTATTTTTTGCTATTAAGGCTTTGGTGATATTATATTGCTAAAGCTATTAATATATGGTGTACCTGAACTTAGTTAAGTACCGTATGGCTATTTAAGTTAGATAGCTGGATTGGAAGACATATGGATGTCTGAAAATTTCAGATTTTCTACTTAATAGATATACATTAGATAAAGTGCTGTGGGCTTATCCTGGTATTTTTAATCTAATGCTTGAATATCCTAGAACCTCATTGACAATGCCAGTAGCAGAAACCAGTCTGGGTTGGGGATAGTCTGCAAAGCTTGTTAAAAGCTTATTTTGCGAGCTCTATGTATAACATTTGTAAATACAAGCTTATTAAATTAGGTCATGTGACATCTGACTTGATTTTTTTTTTGTAATTTTATTTTTTGTTATTAATGCTTTGGTGATTTTATATTGCTAAAGCTATTAATATATGGTGTATCTGAACTTAGTTCAGTCCCATACAGCTGTTTAAGTTAGATAGCTGGATTGAAAGACATATGGATGTCTGAAAATTTCAGATTTTCTATTTAATAGTTATACAGTAGATAAAGTGTGTTTTGTCCTGGTATTTTTAATCTAATGCTTGAATATCCTAGCACCTCACTGATGATGCCAATAGCAGAAACCAGTCTGGGGTTGGAGATATTTTGCAAAGCTTGTTAAGAGCTTATTTTGTAGCTCTATATATAACAAAATATTAAATATCATAGTACTAAAAGATATTTTAAATTTAAGTTTAAGGCCTTATAGTATTTATAATAATAAAATCTTGTCATGTCAAATATAGAAATAATCACAAACCATGGTTTTTGTAGATATCATTTTTTAAATACTTTACTGCTGTCTTCCTTAGTTCTTCCAATGATGATATTTCTCTTTGGATGCTGATGAAGTTAGAGAGTAAATATAGCAGCACTGATGGCATTATGTAAGCTATAATATCAATAGGCCATTGATAATTTATACAACATGGTTCATTTCTTCTTTCATGGTATTATAAAGGCCTTTGCACTGGATTGTTTTGCAAACTTCATTGTTAGTTTTAGGACCTGATTGCATTTTCCAGATACTTTGACTGGTGTGGTTTTTCTTTTGCCTAGTCACACATTATATATATTCTTCTGCCAGATAGTCATCATGCTGACTGCTATAATGAATATTGAAAAATACCCAAAAAAAAAAAAAAAACAGTCAGTAAATAATGGCAATCCAAGTTATGACAGAAAACAGTTTTAACTAGCAGTTGTCCCTCTCCTCAGCATAAATCACTGCAACACTCTTTCAAAAATGGAATGCATTGAAATGCAAAGTAAAATGTTATCATAATGCTGGATTTCTGGAATTAAAATCTCTAGTTTCTTGTTTCAGACTTATTTATACCTATGTCATGTTATTCAAACAATAAGTTTTCAAACAATGTATATATCATTAGATAGGAAAAATATAACTGTTGCATCATTACAAATATATATATTTTGAAAAATACCATCTTTACTCTCTTCAAAACATGTTGGTGATACAAATTTTACATATATTATATCCTCAATTTTATATATAAATAAATGAAATAAAAAATATAGAGAGAAAAGAATTTTTTTCTCTTTTTTTATATTTTGTAACAAAGAAAGAAAATTCACTGCTGACCTTTAATTATAGCTCAATAATTTATTTTTATTAAAATTTTAATATTATATTTAGCTTTGCCATTCAGTTTTATTATGAAACGTATGAAATTTTATTTGAAATCCAATTCAGGAAAATCAAGCTAGAAAAGATTCAAACTTAGATTCTTAGAAACGACACTATTCAAATTCCTTTGTGCATCAAAAACATTTTCCTCTTTTCCTTTACAATGCAATTCACCATTATGTTTTTCACATATTACAAAATTAATTTATAAAATATGACCAAGTGAATAAACTAACTTTTATTTTAATTTTTTAGCCAGTTTATTCAAGTGACACATATATACATCATGTACACAAATGGTACTTTTTATATTTATTAGTCAATTTATATGATTTCTTATTAAACAATTTTTTTTATAGCTTTGTAATATAACCACATTTGAGCTGCATTAAATTTGTTATAGTTACTATATATATATATATATATATTACAAGGAAATCAAGTCACACATCACATGATATAATTTAATAAGCTTGTACTTATTAAATTATGAGCATCATAAGAATATTCGGAAAAGCTTGTTATATAATATATATATATATATAATGGTTTATATAGAAATATATAGCATGATAATATATATGATAAGAATTACCTTTAAATATTAACCCCTTTTTTATTTCTAATCATGTTTAATAGATATTTATAATTTATTCATTCTATTTTATATATTTTTTATATTTAATATCAGGTGTTATTTCATCCATTCTATTTCATATATCATACTTCCATTCTGGAATATTCTGCAGTTGTACGAATTTTACACTTTTAAAATATCCCTTCTTTTAAATACTATTTTTTTAAAAATAGAAAGAAAAAAATTTAGAAATTAAAAGGATTCTTTTCAATAAATATAATTTGTTATAGAGAATAAGCAATTTTTTAAAGACTCTACAAAATTAAACACAATCAAACATCGGATGTATGATTAAATATGTTTAAACACATGGACATTTACTTGCATGCAGACATGCACATATGTTACTTTTGTAATTTTTTTAAAATAATATTTCTTACAATTACGGAAATAATTTTTTTTTAAAAAATCTCTAAATAATAGTTTCTGTTTTGTTTTGTATTTATTAAGCTTTCAAACTTATTGAAAGCTAATAACTACTTAAAGAAAATAAAGGACAAACTTCCTTAAGTGGAGCTTACAGTAAACAATGTATTTCCTAAAGATAAACCAGAAAATAAAAATGAAAAGATTGGTTTCAAGGCAATAATACCAGTAATATATGTATTGATATTATAAAATTGGATGGGATATCTTACAGGAAAGAAAAAATATTGTATTCCAAAAATATATAGTACAGAATTTTTTTTAATGTATAAAATATAAAACAGAGTATATTTTTATTATATTAAAGTAAGACGAAGAAAAGAAAGCAATAATCTGGGATAATGATATTAAAGAAAGAGATCCAGGTCAAGCATTGGTGATCGAGAGGTCAGCGACAACTGCTTTACAAACAATTGTCCCGGGTTAGCGTGTTCGCTTCTCCGCTGATGCTATGACACATGAGAAAAAAAAGAATGAGGTCCAGCCAAAATATATTTCACCAGAGGAAATTAACATTGTCATACTCACAGAAAATTCTGTTCTAATATTCACAATAATCTGTATGAGACCTGCAATGATTGATATTAAATACAGCAAGATTTCTACTCATAGTAAAATGGATTCAGAAAAAACAACAACAATATATTAAAAAATTAAGCAATAGCAGATCAAAGGTAAACAAACACAAATAATTAACACGAAAAAATCAAACATAATGGTATACATATATAGTAATAGACCATGGACAAAAAATGTAAAAATAGAAATAAAAGAAGAATTTCAGTTACAAATTAATAAAAATAAAGACGATTTTCAAGTTAACTCTAACTACTGTTCATCAAACCAAATTTTATTTTTCTATTTATTTAAATATAAACGATCATTTTAATGGGACATGTTTAAATAAAATGATTATATGTTTAATACATTTAAATTGAAGCTTTACTATAAAACTTTCTAATGAAGTAATAAATATCTAAATGGGAAGTAAATAGTAAATCGGTAATATTCAGTTATGTTCAACTTAATCGACAGGTCGATTGCGGAGGGATTTTTGTTCGATCACTTGTTTATTCGTCCTTACTTACAAATTTAATTTAAACTGAAAACATAATATTTTATTTATCATTATTTTGTATTATTTTTGAATTCTCTTTAAGTGTATTGTTATTGTTTATTTATTTTTTGTTAAAATTGTCAAATCAGTGTAAGTCCGGGTAAGTGACTTGGATCAGTGCAGGTGAAACAGCGAACTGAGTGAATACGATTATAATATAAGAAAAGCAAATAGTATACGTTTAATTTATAATCGTATTTACTCGTAACTACATCACTCACTTCCCACTACCCACTGTTAGGATTTAAGCTGAGTTTCAGTTGCTGATTGATAAAAGTTATAAACATTTTTTATTTCAATAAAATATTTAAAACACCAAACATCACATGATCACCATTTCTTGTGCTTGCTCATAACTGTTATTAAAACAGACAAAACTCTCCATACAGTAGTGCCACTCAGTGCAAGCCAGAGTAATTTCAACACTGAATGGCACTACTGTATGGAGAGTTTTGCCTGTTTTAAAATATTTAAAAGTTTTGTTTTTTTTTAATTTGAGGATAATCATGAGTGTCTCAAAGAAATCAAAAATATATCATTTTTGCAAGGAATGGAAAATGGATTATTTCTTTACAATGCTAAATGAAAAGCCTTGTTATTTGATTTGAAATTTATTTGCAGTAATTCCAGAAAAGAGTAATATTGAGAGACATTTTCAATTGCTATGTGGAAAATATGAGTAAGATTTCCCCCCAAATTCCAAATAGTAAATCATAAATTATAAATATAAATGCAGGAGTTTCTGGTCAGCAAAATGTGATTTTGAAATAAATAAATAAACTAATATCAAGCATTATTGCATTTTTGAAAGTGTTTCATTTATTAACAAAAGCAAAAAAGCCTTTTACTGGTGGAGAGTTAATAAAAGAATGATTTCTTGCAGCAGCAAAATTTTTATTTTTTGATTTTAAAAATAAAAATAAAATCAATATTAAAGATTACAACTTTCCAGAACAATGGTTATAAGAAAAGTTGAAATGTTAAGTGCTAATCTGAATACTCAGTTAATGTCAGGCATTCAAGTCTGTTTCATTTTCATTACAGTTTGATGAATCAAACAACTTCACTGATACTGCTAAGTGCTTTTTGCATGGTATTCCAAGATTATTCAAGTAAAGAAGAACTTTTGAAAATTATATCTCAGGGGAGGACATTTTTTCAGAATTTGATGAATTTGTGAAACAACATAAACTTCTGTTTTATAAACTTGTGTCTATTACCAATGATGGTGCTCCTGCAATGATAGGTAATAAATTATGCTTCATTTCATTCTGTAAAAACAATGACAAATATTCAGATTTTTAAACTCACCACTGTATTATCCACCAACATGTACTGTGCAGTAAAATATCAAATACAAAAGATGTTTTGGATATTACATTTAAAATTGTAAATTCTGCTCAGATGAAAAGTCCTGCAATGGTGGTTATTTAAATTGCAGGCAGATGATGGAAAAGGAAATATTTATGCACAATTGAGTAATAAAAGATATTTGCTACTATCAATAAATACGCCTTTTAATTTAAGTTCCATTATCAGATGTGTGGAAAAGTGTGACTGAATGCTACAGAATAGTGGTGAGCAATTCTAGACGAATGCAGCTCCACTTAACAATATCCTATGCTAAAACATATCCCAAATAGAAAAAGTTCATCTCTTTAAGTATAAACCAGATTGAAATTTTATAATTACATGTACATGTCTATTAAAATGAATATCTTTGTCTAAGCAAAAATTAAAATTTTAGATGTCAAAATAAAAAATGTATGTAATAATAATCCATTTGTATGATAGACAGGTTTTTTATTATTTAATTTAAAATAATTTATAGTATTTAAAATTATCAAAAAATATTATTACTTAATTTTTTCCATGCGTAGCCCATTCTAGACTTTATTTCAAATATTTATTTAAAAAAAAAATTGTCTGCTTTGAATTACTCTTTTCCGTTAGTCTTAAACATATATGTACATGCATTATTAAAATTATATATTCACTATGTTGTATACCATGGGGTAGCGGCTTTCTCAATATTTAGATAAAAAAACAAAAAGTATCTATCTTATCAGTATCATCTCTTTAAATCCATCAAAATGACTAAATGTGTCAAGCGTTGTTAGCCGAGAGGTTATCGCAGCCGCCTTGCAAGCAAGTAGTTGGTTGCAGACGGTTGTGGGTTCGACTCCCTGACGATGCTATGACATATGAAAAAAAAAAGACTAAATGTGATAATTTTTTCTTTCTTACCTAACACTAAGCATAATATCATTAATATTATAAGTATGTATATAGACATAGAAATATGTACAAATATTTTTTTTTAGAATACAAATAAATATAATTTTAGTACAACTAAAATTATTCTTTATAAGACAAAATAAATTAGTTTGTCAAATTTGGAACAAAATAGTGATTTTATAGTCAAATATGATTTCACTATATTTCCTGTTGATTAAATGAACTTTTAGGATATCTCTAAAATGCTTTACAAGATATTAAACAAGATCAAATAACTGATTAAATAAGTATGTTGTTATTCATACAAGCCTTTAGATAAGAATTAAATTTATCATCAAAAAGAAAACTACTTATCAAGATAATAAAGTATTTTAATTTTTCAATAAAAATAAGTGATATCTAAGAAGTAGAATAAATGAATATTTTAATCCAGGGACTCTTTCTTATGAAAAATAGATATATATGTAGGTAAAGGTAAAAGTCAAGTAGTTTTAAATAATTTACTGCAAGAGAAATACTTTTTAACATTGTTCCTTTATAGACAAATGTGCTCATCAGTTAGTCAATTACTGGATTTTTTAGTTTTTTCTGATCAATAAATTGAATAGCTCTCGTTAGATTGGCTATGAACTTACTCTTAAAAAAAAAAATTCTAAGCTTGCCAAAGAATTCTCAACTTCTTGGAAAAATCCACATTTTCCAGATTTAAATTTTCTGCCAGATGGCTTTAAGGGTATATGTATGAACATATATCTAAATGTGTGTATACATTTATGCTTGATATATGCCTTTTGTGTATAGCCTGTATATATAGATGCATTGAATTGGGCAGTATATAATGAGTTTTATTTGATAAATTCTTCCCACCCCCAATCATAATGCACCAGGTTTAATAACTTTTATGTGATGAGGGCTTGTTTTTCATCTTTAATTAACTCGATTAGATCCGATACTATTATTAGGACATAGTCCATCAATGGTAATTAATTAAATACATATATAAATTTCTATAGCTATGTGATAAAATGGAATGGAAAACTATTCAAACTCTCACGCTCAAACAATTGACCATCCTGATGAATCATGGTTTCTCTTTTATTATTTTTTTATGGTGATTTGATGAAGAGGTGCTTTTTTCTTGATTACATAAACGTTAGCTAATTTTTTACCTTTTGTTTTATACTTTTAGGGGGAAAATATTTTTAAATGAATATGTATTAGAAAAAAGTATGTAATGTTTTTTTTTATTAAGTTTTAATCGAAATAAGAGCCAAAAATGATTGAATATTACTTTTTAATTTTTTCTACTTTTCCAAATAAAAATTAGTATTACTACGTAAAGCATTGTTTTCCACACAGCTTGCAATGAATGAAAGCTAAGAAAACGATTTTTTTTTATCACCACACACCTTTACCAGGATATATGATGTTGAAAGTATATAAATTATAATTTTTCTAAATTCTATTTTTTTTTATATAAAAAACGAAAACTGTATAGAGATTTTTTTTTCGAAAGAATATACTTTTATCATCAAGTTTATTGCAATAAATTTACTTTCGTATTTATTTATATAAATTATTTTTAAAAGTTACAATGATTATATACAATAAAATAATAATTACATAAATTAATTTCTTCTCAATTTATTCATTGAGTTACTTATATTCCCTAAAATTATTCGAACAGATGATATCTGATAGATAATTGCCATTTCTAAGAGTAGCAGTAGACGTGAATAAGCATCTTATGAATTTAGTAGTGTGGTTATCTCTATACTGTCAAAAGTTGTTTTCCTTGAACAAAAACTAATTCAAATTGTTTATTTTGTTTGAAAGGTTTTTTGTTTTAATAATTTCATTTCAGATTAAATCATTTTAAAGTACTTATTTCTATATACTTTTTTATAATTATTTTTTAAATTATTTACGACTAGGTATTTCAAGGTTATATATTGTTCTTAATAGATTTAATACCGGAAAATCATCGATTAAGAAGATGTAAGATGTGTGTTAATGCAAAATTAGAGAGACAAAAATTATCAAAAAAAACAAAAAAAAAAACCGTGTCAACTCTTGAGAATCACACTAATGAATTTAAATTAGAACTTGAATGAAATCATGCAGATAAGTGATACCGTATTAAGAATTGTAAAAAAAATAGTTGGTACAAAAAACAGCAATTCCCTATTATTTCTTTTCGTAAAACAAGGTAACATATAAAAAAAAATGAATATGAAAATTTTAAAAAGTGATCAACTAAGGAAAAATTGAATATCTAGAAGTTGTAAAATAGTATGAAAAAGAATTAAAAATGATATAAGAAAATAAAATTGAGAATTGGCAAGAAAAACTATAAAAGAAAATTAAAGCCTCAAAAATGTAACACAGTATCTTGGTATTGGAAGGAAAATCGTTTCTGCAAGATTAAGAAACAATGGAACTATTACCATAAAAAAATGATATCATAAAATGTATGGAAGATGACTATAAAAACTTATATAATAACAAAAAAAAATCCTTACAATTATTTCCTCTTCAGTTGCCTAGCACTTTAAATAAAGTTGTGTGCCATACAATTAAATCTATGAAAGAATGGAAAAGATTTAGAAAATGATAGATATACAATAGATATCAGAAAAAATAGGAGAAGAAATAGAAAAATGGTTGGCAAAATTATATATCCAAATATGTAAATGATAAAGATGTATCAAATGATTGGGTAAATATAGTAATAATATTGATATTTAAGAATGGTGGAAAAGAAATTCTTAGACATTACAGATTTATCAGTCTTCTATCAATTCTATCCAAAATCTTTATCAAGATAAGTACAATTTGTTCACAGCAAACTATGGATTTTAACTAATCCAAAGAACAAATTGTATTTAAGACTTCTTTTAGCATAATAAAACACATCCAAATATTGAGAGAAGTTACAGAAAGAACCAATAAAAATGAGTTTCCATTATACTTAGGGTATATTTAAAAAAAAAAAAAGCATTTCTATGGCTATTAAAGTATTGGAGCATCAATATATAGAACTAGGATATTGTCATATTCTGAAAAATATATGTCAACATAGAGCAGCAATGATTAGGTTAGATAATATTAAGAAGATTATCATTGAGATGGATGTTAACATAACAGTTTTATAAGAGGTATTGGGCAGATTAAAATGGGAAGATAAGAGAGTAAAATTAAATTGAAATTATTTAAGTCATCTAGATTTTGTAAATGATGTGATTGTTCTTGCAAGTAATGCTTTAGAGCTTCAGGAAATATTGCAAAAGTTATCAGATGAAAGTAAGAAATTAGGACTAAAGATAATTGCTAAAAAGATTAAAATAATTATTAAAGAATTTTCTCAGAAGAGGAAGATAAGAATTGATAGCATAGAATAAGTTAACAACTATAAAAACTTGATAAGATTGTATGTGAAAATATTGTATGAAGTTCTTTTGATAGAAACAATTTAGTATTAAAATTGAAATATGCTTTGAGTATAAACAAAAAGGCTGTTAATAAATGGGTTTTATCATTCTTATTTAAGGATTTGAGACATGGACACATAAAAAAAGATCAGTACAAACTCATCAAATCATTCCCCAAAGTATAGAAGTACATGTTAGGAGGAATAAGAATAGATCAAAAACAAAATACATAGATGAGAGTACAAACAGGTATCAACTGATATCATTAAATAAATTAAGAGACTGAAATAGAATTGGGATGGACATATCATTAAAAGAGATGATAATATGTTAACAGTTAAAATCTTGGTTGTTTTCTCTTAGCGTGTTGAAACCGCTTGAGGGCATAATTTCTATGTAAACAAACAGAATTATAATGTTACTGGGCTGTTGTTCTTTTTTTTTTCAAGTTTATAGTGCTTTTTTTGATTTACAATAAAATAAAATAAAAAAAGAAATTTATCTAAAATAAATAAAAAATAAATTGGATAAACCTTTTTTTTTTTGTTAATTTTTATTTTCCTAAAATGAAATTTGTAATTTTAACAAGAATAAAAAAAACAATATCGTGGTGATGCAAATCAAATTTTAATATGAAGAAAAATAAATAATTTCTCCAAAACAAAAACTTCGTGGCCACAAGCAAATAAAATTGTTAATTTTAACAAAAATAAAAAGAAATAATTTTCCCAAAACAACATCGTGGCCACACAAATATAATTTGTAATTTTAATAAGAATAAAAAGAAAAAATTTATTCAAAACAACATCGTGGCCAAAAATAAAACCGGTATTTTCGATTGGTCTCATGATTTATCTCATGCAAACATGAATTTTAGCATGATTTCATAAAAAGCATGCTTACACCTCCCCTTTGATAATTGGTTAAAGTGTCAGCCTTGTCTAGAGAAGGGGGCAAAGTTTTCACAATTTTTATTACCTCATACTTCATCATTGGATTTGGAAAATAATGACTTGGGCATGTGAATTTGAAGACTTTTGATAATCTCAATTACAGACACCCTCACAAAATATCATTGCAAAATTTAAAATGGGACTGTTCATATAAACTGCGTAACACAAAGTTCACCAAAGTTCACCATAAGTGGCAGCGGACACTGCGTGCAGCAGAATAAACATCCTACTTCTGTGCTGTAAATACTTGTACCAAAATATTAATAATGGGATTGTTCATATAAACTGTGTCAGAATAATATGTCCTATTTTTGCACTGTAACATAGAAATAGATTCCACAGGCAAGTAAATGCACTATTTCTATGCTTAACCATTGGAATAGAACATTATATCGTGGTGCGGCCACTTAAACAGCATATTTCTCTGCATTTACATAGAAATTATGCCCTCAAGTGGTTTCAACAAGCTAAGAGAAAACAATCAAAATCTTAAACTAGTTACAAAGAGATTGTAAAAGACTATAAAGAGACCATATGTGAGATGTATACATACAAAAAGTTTACTGGTAAGTTATGAAGAACTAGAGATAGAAGATATGATTAAATTTTGAGACATCTTCATCTTTCTGGAAAACAATAATGGTCAAAAATGATGTTTATAATTTGAATTAAATTGTTGAATATGAATAAGAATTAGTTTAACTTAATTATTATAAACCATCATCATCATTTTCAAAAAACTGAAAATCCATTATAAGATTAAGAACTTTCCAAGTTTAAATTGCTTCCTTTGACTTGTAGTCTCTTCTTTCTATATCACACTAGTAAATTTCCTTATTTTAGGCAATCATCTTATATGCAATTTTTTTTAGATTTTTTTCAATTTCTTGAGATCAAGTTTAAAAATTCAATTGTTCATTACTTATTATCTCTTCTAGTAATATGTCCAGTCCACCTTTATTTCAGTTTTTAATTCTTTCCAAAATACTCAGAGATATTTGTTTATTCTCTCATCCATGCATTTTATTTTTGACCTTTTCTTGTTACTCTATCATAACTGTTTCTTTGTTAAGTGATTTGATGTCTCTGTATTGCTTCTGTTAAGTGTCCATGTCTCAGATGCACATCTCAGATAAATAAAAATGATAAAACATATATATTAAAACCTTTTTCAAACTCATAGCATATTTCATTTTTAAAACTAAATTGTTTCTACCAGTAGAACTCCATTTAAGTTTAATTCTATAATTAATTTCATTTATTTTTTTCCTATATTAATATTCTGACCAAGCTATTTGATTATCAATCTTTTTTTCTGAGAAAATTAATCAGATATTAATTTAAGTTTTTTTAGCATTTATCTTTAATTTTCTTTCTTACTTATATTAAATATATCTTGAACTTTTCTGGAAACTCTGAAGCACTATTTGCAAAAACAGCCACAACATCTGCTAAATCTAGATGACTTAAATAAACCCCATTTACTTTTACTTTCTCAGTTTCCAATTTTAATCCACAAAAAATTTCTCATAAAACTGCTATAAGAAAGTTTTAGACATATGGAATCACTCTCTGATTTATCATTTTCAATTTTAATCTTTTTAGTATGTAGTATGTGCAATTCAATCACTGTTATTGCATTTATATAAATATTTTTTACATTATGATACCATCCTGGGTTTATATTTAAATGACCCAAAACTCTAATCGCTGTGGAAATGCTTGCAGAAAAAAATATCATTTCACAATTTACAAATCAAAACTATAATGGCAATTCATATTCATTCATCTTTTCTTTAACTTCTCTCAGTATTTGAATAATTCATTATGTTAAAACCACTTTTCAATCTAGCTTGTTTTTTTGATTCGTTAGACTCTAAAGTTTATTATAGATGAGTTGTAATTATCTCGGTAAAGATTTTGTATGGAACCAATAGAATACTGATAGGCATGTAATCTCTAATATCCTTTTTATCACTTTTTTTTTAAATAATAACATTACTATTGTATTTTTCCAACCATCTGGTACCATTTAAATATTTGGTATATAGTCATGCCAAAAAAAATATTTCTTCATTTGTATTTCTTAAAATATCAATAATAATTCCATCATTTCAGGGGACTTTTCTTTTCATCATAGATTTAATTGCATATCTCACTTCTTAATTCAAAATATTTGGCAATCCAGAAGATATAATAATTGTAGGACATACTTTTTTTCCTTATTTTTATTACTATATAGAATTTTTTCTTTTTTAATACTGACTCCATCTTTTTTCTTATTGCTCAAACAATTTTTCTTCCAATACCAAGTTGTTGTTTCCTTTTTTTATTCTCTTCTAGAGTTTTCTTTGCCAATTTATAAATATATTTCTTTATATCACCATTAATTCTTTTTGTGCCATTTTATAAAACTCTAGATATTCAATTATTTTAATAATTAATTTTTTTAATATTTATTACAAAGAAATCAAGTCATATGTCACACGATTTAATTTAACAAGCTTATATTACAAATGTTATATATAGAGCTCACAAATAAGCTCTTAACAAGTTTTGCAGAATATCTCCAACCTGTTTCTGCTACTGGCATCTTCATTGAGGGGCTAGGATATCCAAATCAACTTAACGAGGAAGCCAGTAGAAGAAACAAATTGGGGATATTCTGCAAAGCTTGTTAAGAGCTTATTTGCAAGCTCTATATACAACATTTTTAATATCTATATTTCTTTTTGCAATGTTAAAAATGTACTGTTAAATTGTTGCCTTTTATGTACTAGCTATCTTTCTTCTGGTTTTGAATAAAGTATCAGTTATTTTTTATTGATTTCAGTCAAGTGTCTACCATCTTCAAAATCTGTTAATATTTTTAAATAATTTTCAAACTATGATTTCATTTTATTTTGAATATTTCTAAAGGTTAGGAATATCAATTTTCAATACTGATTTACTTAATAGTCTTCTTTTCTAGATTTGCATTAACACATATCTTCCACATCACTAATCTATTACCATTTACTGTGTTGAATCTATTATGAACATTATAATTTTAAAATATTTATTTTCTACTAGTTTAAAGTGCAATCTAATTCTGTTGTATTTTATTTGGATGCTTCTATATTCAATTTCATTTAGCATTTTTATCAAAGAAAGAATTTGTATCCTTTCTCATTTTTGCCACTATATCCAAATTTACCACATAATTTTCACTTTTTAATTGTTTACCAATTCTAGCATCAATGTCTCCTATGATAATGTTAAAATAGTTTTTTCTCATCAAAAGCATAATATAAAAATCTTTTATTTCTTCATCACAAAGTGGTTGTATTAGGGCATAACATAAATTATCCACACTTGGTATTCTCCAATAATTTGAATAATTAATAATTTTGCTATTCTGTCTGATTTATTATCAATTTTTGATTCCTTTTTGAGGAGTTAAAGGAATTGAATGGGATTTCATAATATTATAAATTCAGCCATATTGTTTTTATTGATTTTTAATTTAAAATCTGAAGAAGTCAGTATCTTATGGATAGCTAAAAATATCAATCATCTTGACCCTATTGTTCTCTGAAGAAAAGATTTATTTTAAAGCTTTCTTTCTTTTTTGATGGTGCTTTACATGAAACCCTTTGATAATGTCATCATCTGTCCAAATTGAAATGTTGTTAGAATTTTTTCAAATATTTTAATAATTATAAAATAAATAGTGGATTTTAAAGCAGAATTTATTAGATTTATCATATTCATTCACATAAAAAACAAATAAGTTCATTTTCAGACAGAATGTTTTCATTAACTTAGTTGATGACATTTATAGTACATTGCTCTTATTTACAAGTCTGTTTTTAAATACTTAAAAAGATCGAATGTGATTTTTTAGAATATTATTCATTTATAAAATTAAATTTAAAAAAAATCAAGTTCAATTTATTTAGTTTTATTATAATAGACTTTATATAGAAATGTTGAGTATTTCACCAGTTGGAACAGTAAAAAATGTCAAATTGTTAAAGGGTTAATTATCAAAATGGATGGAATAGTGAGAGAAATTTCTATTTGGTATTCAATACATAAAAAAGTCGAAAATATAATAGTAAATATTTTTTAAATATAAAAATTTCTACTAATATAAGAAGACAGTTAGATAAATGGAGAAAATTATTACAATCCATGAAAAATTGAATTTAGATAATAATAATAATAGTAATAGTAATAATGATGATGATGATGATAATAATAATAATAATAGATAGGAGTGCACATGCGCCAGCTGGTTTGGTGATCATAGATATCGGTAGGATACATAATATATTTCTAGTAATAATAAAACTTAAAATTCTTTTATTTAAAATAAACCGCATTGACTCTAAGCAACCCAATATTCAATATACACCTGGGTCTCATTTTACGCGATAGATAGGTTCCTCAGAAAACATGCGCAAACAAAATTGTGCAAAAATAGACGTAACTTATATTGAAAAAGGGGGGATGCGGTCTGTGAATTTTCAAAATTCACGTAAAAGCAAAGCACGAACATAAAATTACCTTAAAATTCGCGTGCAAAAAAATAAGGAAATAAAATATGACTAATAAAAAATTTCAAACAAATTTACAATCATTTGTTAAGGGTAGCTACCCACATATTCAAGCAATTACTTTTATATTATTTACACTATGGTGTACAAGATGCTCCTTCATGTACAACAATAATCCATGAAGACATCCAAACACATTCTGGAACAAGATGGAACAGCTCCGCTTAAGGGATGAAAAAATTGTATCCCAAAAGATGTACACAGCCACCTGGTCTATATTACAACAGCGCTCAAAATTATAGATGGAAAAAAGACTAATAAAAAACAGAACTAAGAGCCTTACCATTGCACAAAACTAATTGGATATATATATATTTTTAAAAAAAATGTAAACTCAAATTTGTAAACCACATGCATATCCTTTGTCTTTGTTGCCCCCCCCCCAATTACAATTTTCAACTTATTTATACTAACTTCAATTCATCTGCATGTGGTAAAATAGTTATAAATGTAACCTTTTTCTCGTTATATTCAATAAAGTCCTTTTGAAAGATGATGATGATGATAATAATAATAATAATAATAATGATAATAATAATAATAATAATAATAATAATAGTAGTAGTAGTAGTAGTAGTAGTAGTAGTAGTAGTAGTAGTAGTAGTAGTAGTAACATTAAAAAAATTCCACTGCTCAGAATATATCTTTTATATATATATTTATAAATTTGAATATATTTTAATGATCAACTACATTATATTCTTTGATACTTCTATTTTTATTATTATTATACAAACGCAAAATCTTTAGGTACTGTCAATGATTATATAAATTGATTTATTTGTTTTATGTTTAAAGCCTAATGTTAATTTATTTGAGTACAATCAACTTAAAAGTAATAAATCAAAATAATCTAATGTTAATTTAATTGAATACAATAAATTTAAAAGTAACTAATTAAAAAAAAACAATACATATTTTCATAACTATTGTTTTTTATGCAACTTTATATATTTCAAGATTGTAATGTTCTTAATAAATTTAACACAGAAAGTGATCATCGATTAGTAAGATGTAAGATACATGTTAATGCAAAACTACAAATACATTGGTCAGATTATTAATACAGATGGAAACATAATGGAAGAAATTAATCATAGAATTAAACTTGGTTGGAGTGCTTTTGGTAGAAATAACTTGATACTAAAAGGAAATATGTCTGTGATTGAAAAGGAAGGTTTTTAATAAATGTGTTTTATCAGTTCTTACTTATGGATCTGAGATTTGGACACTTAATAGAAGAGCAATACAGAGACTTCAGACCACTCAAAGAAGTATAGAGAGATGCATGTGGGGAGTAGCAAGAAGAGATTGAAAATGTAGTAAGTATATGGGTAAAAGAACCAACAAGTGTTATTGACCTGGGCATATTGTTAAAAGAGATGATAATAGATGGACAATTGAAATCTTAAACTGGATTCCAAGAGATTGTAAAAGACTCACAAATAGACCAAAGATGGATGGATGGAATAAAAAAGTGTGCAGGGATCATGTGGAGAAGAGAAGTTAAAGATTGGAGAAAATGGATTGAACTTGGAGAGACCTTCATCCTGCAGTGGATTGATAATGGTTGATGATGATGATTATATTATTTGACTGTCATTGTTATAAAATCCTAATTCATCAAAAGCTTAATCTCAAATAATAGACTGATTCAGACAATAATGTTATCAAAATTATACTGAATTGATAATAGAACGGACTAATAAAATAACTATATAAGTAAATAAACAGAATGGCATAAATAGCTTAATTTAAAAGCTAGATCAGTAAATCCAATTGTTTCCAGTAACGACAAGGATCTTGCTATATTGTGAGGTTTATTTGAAATAATAATTCAGACAGCACCAGACAAATGTCAGACATTAAACAACAATACATGTATTGTCGACTATTTAATAGAATATAGTGAAATATGCTCAAGCCTGGAGCAGAAAGCTGCTAATTACTAACATCTTTATACCTGCACTCAAGGCAAGCCACCAGACTGAAAGTGCTAGGATTCAAAAGGGTGTCCCAGCATTCCTTCCCTAGTACTAATTGTATCATTAACAACTATACATTCGTCAATTGTAACCAGGTTAATTATTGTATTATAAATATTGGATATATTTTATTGTTGTAAATATTTTTAATAATAACTTTAACATTTAATTAACGAGTTGTGTGTAATTATTGAATGATAGTAATATAATTCCAGCCACTCTAGATATAAACACAAAAAGATATTTTTTTTCTTTTCTTCTTCAAGTGTTGTTAGCCTGATCAGTAAATGTTTATCACAGAGATTAAATAGCCAATCGTTAGAATCCTGAATACTCAATTTAACTTGATGCTATAAATTAATTAGGCTATTCTTCAAAACTGTAGCCAAAAGAAATTTTACATATTTATCTATATGTTTTTTTCAATTTCTCTATATTCCCCTCCCCTCCCTATGAATATAAATCTCCTTGTTAAATTGTTAACGATCAGATCAATAATTAAAGAAAAGAGAAAAAAAAATATTATTCAAAACTTCAGATTTTATATTAACCTATAGGTTATTATTATCAGTTGAATATACTATATTGAAAAGTTTAAGTCCGATTTTTTTTAACAATTCATTTAGGTGATGAAAATAATACAACATATAATTACAAATTTCCTATAACTTGAGAATTAAAATAACTGTTAAAGTCTTGCATTGGTGGTCGAGAGGTCAGCGCGACTGTCTTGCAGTTGCCCGGGTTGCGGGTTCGCGTCCCGGCCGATGCTATGACACTTAAAAAAAATAATAATAACTGTTAAATGGCTCAGAAGTGTAGCCGAGTATTTTTAGTCAATTGACAACGACTGAGAATTTTATAATCGTTTATTTTATACACTGCATATATACGTAAAACAAATATTTCCTCGACAAAATCTGTCAGGCAAAATCATAACTCCTGTATAGTTTCGATTAACATTTCATAGATTAAAAAGTACGTATATAACTCGTTATGACCATTTTTTTTTTTAAATATTATTTATTCTTACGTAAATAAAAAAATTACTACTTACCGCAGTTAGCGAGAACGCACTTTTATCCGTATTCTTCTTTTCTTTTTTGTAATAAACAATTTTTTTTTAATAAATAAATTATTCGAAACTTCTTTTGCTCATAAATTCCTTTATTTTCCGCTGTTGTTACTTGAGTTCATTTATTTCTTTAATTATTTTCAATTTATACATTTTCAAAAATTAATTAAAGGAAATGTTTCTGATTTCAAAGAGAAATTTTGACGTAGGTTCACTCCTTAGATTAAATCGTCAGAATTTTTTTAAAAAAAAAAACCGGCTTGTCTTTTTATCCATATTTAGATATTTTTTTGTCATTGTTATAACTAACGTACTAATTAGTGGCTTTTATTTTATTAAATGCTTATATAATACGTTTAATTAGCAATTCTTTTATTTACAAAAAATGTTTTTGAACATTTCGTACATTTTTGATTCCTTTACTAATATATTGGGGGGGGGGGGGGTCCTGCATTTTGATACGTGTAGAGTGAAAAAATTTAGAGCTCAAAGTCCAAAGATCGCTGCCCGGTTCTGACTCTTCCGGTGCTCCAACTTCTTATGAACTGCCGAACAACTAACCAGTTGATTACTATTATAATATAAAAGGATGTATGCAAACATATATATAAATTGGTCTGGAACATCTTCTAAGAACCAATAAGCCTTTAACTTTATAACCATATTCTTTATATAGTAGTTATAGACACTTCTCAAGAATATTTAGGTATGTGTGTATTCGGGTGGCAGAAAGGAGTTTATTGATAACTGAAAGGAAGTTCTTTGATTCCTCATTGATATCTTAAAGTTATCTAGAAGGGAAATTCCTATTGTCCATTCCCTACATTCTTCTCAATGCAGCTCTTATTACTATGTGATTATTTACATAGAAAAGAAACATAAATAAACTGCTTACAACACACATCAGTCAGAGTGGTGAATTTATTGGATTTTTACTCCTGAGTTTAAGATTTAATAAAAAAACAGACATGGACTTTCTTTTCAATAATGTGATAATTCGTAAGTAAATACTAGTTGAGTTTTCTTGAAGGCAGGATGAATGTATGTGAGTATGATCCATTTTTAAAATACAAATTTACAATTATGACAGAGAAAACTATATTAAGGTATTTATTTACTATAAGTTATAAAGTTGTCAATCAAGGCAACAATTGGTATGTACATCAGAGGACATTAAAATTCCCCAGATTTTAGAACAAGATGTCATTTGACGCTCTTTTATTTGGTACTTATAATTGCAATTCATTTTCAAATAAAATATGAATTGAAAGAAGAATGGTCTAATATTAAATGAAACATTGTGAAACTTGGTGTAGTTAGAAAAAAAAAATAATTAATTTAAAAAGTGGTCATATCTTTTACTACAAAAGCATAAATGTTAAGAGCACAAATGAAGTGAATTCATTATATGTAAAAAATGGAAGAACAACATTGTAGATATTGATTGCATATCAATCTGAGTAACAAGATTAAGTATTCAAATTAATGGATGATAACAAACATAACTGATTCAGATTGTTCCTCAATATTGTCTCATAGCAATGAAGAAGTAGGGGATTTTATTTGAATGTACAAAATGCTTTTGGTCAGATCAAACATTTTAAAATAGTCATGGAGACGTTAATTCTAGAATTTGTAAATGATTGAAAAATGAAAGTGCTGTCAGTAAATTTTGTTATGGTGATAGAAATAAGTAAAGCAGAAAAAACATTTCTATATATTATGAATTCTTTCTTTGAGAAAAATATGAAACATCAATGAATATCATTTCATATGTTGAAATATTGTGAACTGTTAAAAAATCCAGTATTTATAATTGATATTTCCAGCATTCAGAAACACTTCAATTTGAGTGAAATCAATAATAAGATTAAAGAATTGCAAGATAGTTGATACGAAAAAGCAGCACTAGTAAATTCTCTAGTGAGACAAAAAAATGTGTTAAAATATATGAAAACTATAAAAAATGATTCATTCAAATGTATTGAATATATAGAGTTTTGTAAAATGTTAGAAAAAGAATTAACATTGATATAAGAAATATAATTGCTAATTGGCAAGAAAAGTTATAGAAGAAAATAACTTTCAAAAATATGTAACATCTTGATATTAGATGGACAGTTAATTTTACAGTAAAAAGAAACAATGGAACTATTATTAAAAAAAAGAGATGACATCAAGAAATGTCTTAAAGAAATCTACAAAGAAGTATAAAGTAATATAGAATAAGAATACAATGCATCCATTACAGTTTCTACATCTTCTAAATTGCCATATATTTTAATTGCAGCTGTGAGACATAAAATCTATAGAAAACCAAAAAGCTCCCAAAAATAATGAAGCTATTATTGATATTTAAAAAAAACAGGTAAGTTTAAAAAATGTTAGCAAAGCTATATACCAAGTATTTAAATGAAAAAGACATCAGATGATTGGGAAAATGCAATGTGAATGCCAATATTTAAGAAATATGTTTAAAAATGTATTAGGAATTGCAGATAATATCAATCTTTTATATGATCCACACAAAATATTTGTCAAGATAATTTATCTATAGTAATGTTTGGATATAACCAACCAAAAGAATATATTGGATTTGAAAGTATTTTTGCACAGCAGATAATATCCAAGTATTGAGAAAAGCTATAGAAAGAAAGAATATAAGTTATCATTATACATTGGATTTGTAGATTATGAAAAGACATTTGATTCTAAAAGCATTCCCTTGATGATTAAGCATTATATCATCAATATGTAGATTCAGAATATTGTCATATTCTAAAGAATATTTATCAAAATCTAACAGCAGTGATTAGATTGCATGATGATCTAAGAAGATTAACCTGGATAAAAGTGTGCAGCAGAATGACTCCATATCTTAAAACTTTTTATAAAAAATACTTTGTGAATTAAGATAGATCATCAGGAATAAAAATATAGGAAAATTATTTAAAATACCGATGTGGTTGTTTCTTTAATGCTTCCGAATTTCAGAAAATAAAAACTTATTAGATAAAAGTAAGAAAGAAGAACTAAAGAAAATGCCAAAAATACCAAAATAATATTCAATACATTTTCTGGTAAAAAAAAAAAGATTAATAATAATGAATTGGGAGAAGTTAACAACTATAAATACCTTAATCAGATTATTAATAAAGATGGAAAAACAATGGATGATATTAATCTTAGAATTAAGCATCAATGGAGTGCTTTAAGTATAAATAACTTAGCATTAAAGGAAAATATGTCTATGTGTTTGGAAATGGCATTTTTAAATATATGTGTTTTATTAGTTCTTATTTATGGATTAAGACTTGCAAATTTAACAGAAAAGCAATATAGAGTCTTCAGATTACTCAGTGAAATATTTAGAGATGTATGTTAGGGATAACAAGAAGAGATCAAAAACAAAATATATTATTAAGAGAAAACAGGGTCACTAACTCATTGAAAAAAATAAGAGATTAAAATAGAGGTGTGATAAACATATTGCTAGAAGAGGTGACAATAAATGAACAGTTGAAGTTTAATTTGTATTCCAACTGATGAGTGCTGGTTCAGCATGAAATACATATATTTAAGATCATTTATCCTTTCACATGTTATGTGTATTGGTTACGTTAGATAGAGTGAATGACTGAAGAGAACTTAAAATTCTGGATTCAAACCCCTTTAATTTCATTTAGCTTAAGTATATATACTATATTTATATTTTAATATCTCAAGATGCTGTAAAAGCTGTAGAAAGTGACCACATGTGAGATGATGAATAAAATAAGATAGTTTGGTGGTATGATGTTGAAAAGTTTAAATTTGGAGAACCTTCATTCTGCAATGGATCAATGATTATTGAAAATGATGATATATATATATATACATTCCTATATATCTAAATATTGATTACATTTAATTAACTACTAGATAATTTTATATTCTAAGAAGAAAAAATCAATACAAAATAAACTTTGACAAACTCAGTATTCAAAACCAAAACTGTTTGTTATTTGTAACTCTAGAAGTGTAATAATCTGTTTTTAAATAAATAAGCTGTGGAGATTTGAAATTTAATTTTTATTTTAAATTGTCGTAAAGGATTTGAATGTGTGCATGTGTGCGTGTGTTTTTAAAATAACTTCAGAAATCAAACAGTTACGTTGGAAAGCATATTTGAAAATTTAAATCGTATTTTTTTAAAAAAAATTGAAATTATTTTAAAAAAATTTTAACTTCTGTAAAAAAAAAATTCGGTTATTATATCTATTTAAAAACCAGTGCCAATTATTTTCAATATCGATCACTTTCATCATTGTCGAGATTGGTGGATACAGATCAATTTGTCGCTTCTGAAGTTCTAAGATCACATGACTTTCTAAATACTAAAACATTTGATTTTTTTTTTTGCAGAGCAATAAATTTTGAATATATGTGTTAATTTAAAACTTATATTATAAAATAATAAAGATTTATATATATATATTTATACTTAAATACAAATAAAATCTGTAAGTTTAGGATTAAAAAAACTATTGAATATGCAGAAAGTTTTTTTACCATTAAAAAAATCAGAAAAACTATATAACACTAATAAAATTCAAATTATGCAGCCAGGAATTGTGTTGACAGATTAGTTGCAAAATATAACAAAATCAACTAGATACTTGATAAACAGTACAGTGGACCTTTAAAAATATTAAGTGATATGATGGTTGTTATCATTATTCAGTGTGTCAGAAGTTTAAATGCTCTCTTTACTAATGATTTTCTAATAATATCAAAATGCAGGCGTCCAACACGTTACTAAAGTTCACAAATCATACTTTAATAGATTTTAGTGCCTTTGGAAATTATGCAAAGATGGTTCCTTTCCATGGCTGTGTATATTTATCATAAAAAAACTAGAAATATAGAGTATTTGCATCAGTACATTTTTAAGGTATACATGTTCTTACTTTTAACATCATTAAGCTTGACTTACCTGGCATTTGAATAATTTTATCAGTAATATCCTCTTTTTAATATTTCTGTTCTGGAAGTATATTGGAAAGATATTTACTTGCAGTAGATATTTAAAGACTGTTTTTTATTAAAAACATATTTGTTAATTTATTTTATATTTTTTAAATATTCATATTGGGATAATCTTCTTCAAATAGTTTTTCAGAAATATGTTTTCTTTTCAGACTAACCATAGTCAGAAATGAAATCCAGAATTTATAAAAAATGCAATTTAGAAGATACAGTAGTCATTAACTTTTAGAAATTGTGTGCAACAACCTATATATTGTTTTAATGTTACATCAAAAATAAATTTGTATTGTGCTGTATGTGTGACACTTAGTGTATATATTAAAACATAAGCATCCTGTGAGTTGAACTACCCTATGAAGCTTGTTCTTTTTAGATTTTTATTGTATTGTTCAAAAACTTTTTTCATATGTCATAGCATCTGCCGGGACGCGAATCCCCCCCCTTTTTAGATTTTTATTGTATTGTTCAAAAACTTTTACTATGCATTAAAACATTTTACTTTTTTTTTTTAACAGCTTCTTGCAAACTGATTTAATTTTTATTTTTTAACGATTATTGAAATGAAAATTACTGCCTTGGTAAAAGATTTTATTAAAGACAACCGTAATACTTTGATATTTTTTTCAAGCTTGTTTTTGTTAGTGAACAAATCCATTGAACTATTTAAACATTTTGTTTTTCGTTTTCTTATAAGTTTTACTTGATAATGGTGGGGTTTTGATAATCCTACAATTCTTTATAGAATATGGTAAATTCACAAATTAAAACAAAAAAGGATAATAGATCATCTTAGGGAAAAATTTATTATAGTTTACAGATAAGAGCATTTTTGCCATTTGTTTTTCATATAAAATGGCAGAGTTTAGAAGTTAATTCTGTGTAATTTCCAGCACTCTAACTTCTTATGAGCTCATGTGAAATAAAATTATTTGATGATTCATTTTATTTAAAAATTATTTTATTCTAATATAAATAATAGTAATTTTTTAAATAAAAGTTCAAATTAACTAAAGTGAATAAGTAGAAGAGCATGTAAAAAAAAAGTATATGGAGTGACTGAAATTTATTCTCTATAAGTACAATTTAGGGCTAGCATCAAACTTGCTATGATTGTTATTGCAAACATGTCTACATACATACAATATATATAAATACATATACACCTGGGTCTCATTTTACGCGATAGATAAGTTCCTCAGAAAACACGCGCAAACGAAATCGCACAAAAATAGACGTAACTTACATTGAAAAAGGGGGGATGCAGTCTTTGATTTTTCAAAATTCGTGTAAAAGCAAAACACCAACATAAAATTACTTTAAAATTCATGCAAAAAAAAAATAAGGAAATAAAATATGACTAATAAAAAATTTCAAATTTGAAAAAAATTGATACAAGACAAACATTTTTTAACTATAATATTTAATTTTATTCAAAATAATATATTTTTATGCATAATTTACAGTATAGTAATTGACATTTTTTATACATGTTTTAATTATTATCGCTATTTGCCGAAACACACGTTCATTTGCAAACTGGTAAAAAAATCAGATTTTTCTCAAGAGGAAATGCATCTAGTGCCAACTTCACACTCATGTTGTGTCAATGGTTTTCTGGTGACAACGTAATTAGTAATTAATCTTTAAGATGATGATTTTATTAATTGTTTATGAAACTAACAATTAAAAATTAACTTATTTTTGTCTTTAATTTTCAATTCCGTTTAAAAATCAAATTTTACATCACATTAATTTCAAGTCGCGTAAGTAATTTTTAAATTGTTAATTACAATTAAAAATTAGATTTTAATTTTTAATTGTCAAATTTAATTGTGCCCACTGTTATTACTCACCTTTTAAAAATAAACTTGTGGACACTAAATGATTAATAATTGATTACATTCTTTTTAAAAAAGCAAAAACAGAATGTGATTTCAAATGCAAAATTGACATGCACAATGTTTGAACAAATTTACATTATAATCTTGTAAAATTTAATGTGTGTATACATAAAATGTGGAAATCATAATTTTAATTTTATTATTGCATAAAATCTTACTATTATAAAGCACTGAAAATATTGAAATTACTAAGATGAAAGTCGAATTCCAATAATGTGCTATTACTTTCAATATAACGTAAGTGTATAAAATTTATTATTTAAAGTAATAGCGCATTATCAGAGTTTGACTTCTGGTGAAACATGAATCGCATAACTTCAAAATCGTGTTAAATAAGTCCACGTAAAAAGAGACCCAGGTGTGTATATATATATGATAATGAATAGAAATAAGAAAATAATTCCATTAAATAAAGAAAAAACTTTTAAACTTTTTATGTTACTAATAAATTATCAGTTATTTCTAATTAACAATTCCTTAGACTAAGCAAGTTTTTCTCATAAACCTACAATAGCTCTTTTGTTTGTGGTCTTTGAAATAAAATGTCATCTTTTACTTCAAATTCAAGTTCTTATATGGATTTAAACCCAGAAAGATATTTTTTACAGGTATGAGAATGTGAAAAAATAGCATCTTTCTTGAAATTTTGCAAATAATATTTTTAACTTCTCTAGAGTGTTATGTATGTTGAATTAAATATTTATATGGATTCCAGAAGCTAACCAAGTTTTTCTTATAAACTTATAATAGCACTTTTGTTGGGGGTCAAGAAAGGTGCTATTCTTTCACAATCTCACACCATATAAAACAGCTTTCTGGGTTTATATTCATAAAAAAACCTGGGTTTGAATTGGAATAAAAGAGGACTCTTTTTACTTCATATATATATATATATATATATATCATTTTAAGGTTTGCTATTATTGAGATATAGATCTTTAAACAGAGGGCGTTACTGGATATTTGTAATTGTATAATGGTTTGTATATTTTCTATAATTATTTCAGTTAGTGTTAACAGTAACTTTCTTTTCATATATATATATATTTGAGATTTACTATATGACTTAATGTCCTGCTCAATTTTACATTTGAAATAATCAACAAAATCAAATAAAATACACAATTATTGTACAATATTTAGAGATTGTCTGACTTTGTGATTTCCAATGCAGAAAATTTGAGTTATATTAAAAAGTCATATGTGATTTTAAATTTTCTAGAATAATTATGGCCACTGAATATTTTGAGATGAACTGAGAAATGATACCAACATTTCATAATGCTATCACTTTGACATAGTTCTCAATGAATGAAATATAAAGCCTTTAAAGTTAGAGGTTTCAATACATTCATGATAAATAATAATACTGTATTTAATGTAAGTTCTTGGGAAGAACTATTCACTTTGAATGGAAGCTATCAGAGTTCATTTATGAAGACTGAATAAATGATTTGAAATCACCTCTACTATATACAGCTATCTGATAATCTATGCTTAAAATAATTTACTAGTTGCAACCAACTAACAAGGGCTAAAGAGGATTCAAGTTTATATATACTACAAAGTAATCTATCAGAGCAAATTCTTTAACAGGGAACTACTATCTCTGTATTAATATATTAAAATAGATAACTTTATTTTTTGATTATTTGGTAATTTCAGAAAAAAACTAGATTGTTTGGGGGATATTTTTCAGGGTGGGGTGGGGGAGGGAATGGATTATTCTTGTGAAATATTTAAATTCATTTTCTGCAATTGTTATGTAGCTTAAATATTCAAGACATTATGCATCTCAAACATGTGAATGTTCTAAGTGCATAATGCTATTTTAATAAAGAATTGTGGACTATCTTTTTAAATGTAAAATTCAATATTCTTTTATAGCATAAAACATTAATTTTTAAAAATACATTATATAGTATATTGGTTGTCTTCTCTTAACTGTGATGTTCCTTGCTGATATGCTTCATATTAGTCCTTTTAGCTGGTGTGAAGCAAGATATCAATATTGAGCTCTTATCCCCCTGATTATCATGTAATATATTCTATGTTTAACTATTATCATGTATTGTAATCAAATTTCTGAATAAAAATTCTATATTTTATAAAAATAAAATAAAAACTCTAATCATTGTGGTATTTGTTCAATTGTTTTTATTTTCCTTAAATTTCTTTGAACTCTTCCATTTGTTGAAGCTTTAAAATTAATTGAAAGAAAAAGAATAAATTTCCATTTTAAAATAATAATAATCAATGATTTGTTATTCAGGATTGGATGAAGTTCTAGTGAATTTCATTAGAGAGTTATATGGCAATAACTATTACTTTATCAATTAGAAAACATAGCCGGTTACTATTAAAAGAAGTTTGTATTTAAAATTTGGAGTGTCTTTCATCATTACCATCAGTAAATCAGTCTTATGAATAACTCAAAGAAGTCATAATACACCTTACTACTGACAGTCTTCTACATAAGTATCTATTTATGTGTCACTCACCTGCATAATGACAGAATATTTCAGTTTTATTCTTACCGACATTGCTTGTTATTCTCAAGAGTACCATAAAAGAATACCATAATACACTGTGAACCATAAAGAAAGTCTTCTCCTAATAGTCATCACAATATTCATTTTTATATTGTTTTTTATAGAATTTGTGTATTTGATTTTTCATCTGTCTATTATATATTAATAATATAAAAAAGAAATATATAGTAATAATAATAAGAATAAGAAGAAGAAGAAAAAAAGAGGAGGAAAAAAAGAAGAAGTAGGAGAAAAAACAGAAAAAAAGAAGGATGAGGAAGAGTAAAATAATAATAACAAGGAGAAAAAGGAGAAGGAGGAGAAGGAAGAGAAAAAAGAGGAAAAGAAAAAGCTGAAGAATGGGGAGGAGGAAGAGAAAAAGAAAACAAAAAAGATAAAGGAAGAGGATGAGAATAAGGGAGAGAAAATGAAGAAGGAGAAAGGGGAAGAGAGGGAGGAGGAAGAAAAAAGAATAATAAGGAGGAAGAGAAAAGAAGAAGGAGAGGAAGAGAAAGAAGAAGGAGATGAAGGAAAAAAAGGAGGAAAGGAAAAGGAGAAGGAGGAAAAGAATAAAAAAGTGAAGAAGAAGGAAAAGGAGAAGAAAGAGAAGAAAAAGGAGAAGAAAAAGATTATATATATAGAACTGTTTTAACCAATCTGATTTTTTTTTTACAATTTTGTTAGTGCCTAATTATATCTTCACTTTGAGGGGATCACTTTTATTTATTTTATTTATATCTCCTTGAGTAACAGTAAATGTTACATGGTTATATGTTTAAAAAAATAGTTAGAAATATAAAGTTTTAGAAAAAATATTAAAATACTTCTAATGGATGCTGAGGATTTATATATACATTACTACAAGTTAATCTGTAAGTGGCAAATGCTATGGACTCACAATGCTTTTTAGGTTTATGAAGTCATATCATGTGACCAAAAAACTGAAATTCACTAACAACTGCATTGCAAATTATTTTCAAGACAGCATTTGATCTGCTTAATGATATTTTGTATTAAAATTCTAATAAAGATAATCTTTATTAATTATTTGAAAATATTTTTATAATAAATTATATCTATATATAAGACTATCTGAAAGTATTAATTTTTTTACTGTCTCTATAAATCTTTTTGATAAAACTAGGCCAGATTGCTGAAGGAACCTCAGTTGTGATGTTAAATGATTTAATGGTCATATTATCATATATTAAAACTTATCAAACTTCTAATTAATAATCAAATTGTTTTAACTTCTCCACACAGCAAAATAAGGGATGGGTGGGGTGTATTTGGAAATTAGACTTAATTGAAAATTTCTATCATATCTTTTATACAATTTCTATTTATACTGCAGTAATAAAATATTAAAAAAAATAGTTATTTTAATAAAAAAATTTGAAAAATAATATCTGTAAAAAATAATAATGTGGAATTTTTTTCATTTATACAAATAATCAGGGCTAAAATTTATAATAGCATTATGATGTGTGTTTATAATATGAGCACATGGCATTTCAACTATCATTAATATCAATAAAATAAATAAATAAACAAATGGTGTTATTGGGTAGCAATTCATGAAAAGTTTGAATACTGGAAGTGGCAGGGGTAGTTCATAAAACTTGCATCCAAAATAAGGGAGATGAACTGCAATCTATGAATCTTACATTGTCCAATCCATCAAAATACCATTCCACTAAATAATGCAGGACAAAAAAAGACTCTATGTAAGTAAAAAAAAAAAAAAATTTTTTTTTTAAAAAAAAGAAGCTACAGGTCAAAAACACTGAGGAAAAATTAAAAAATACCTTTCCTATGCTGTGATTCAGTGATAACTGAAAATGATAATTTTTGGTACACAAATCATTCTTCTTCTTTCATAAGACTGTATTTGCATATACATATGCATCATCATCTTAATGTATTTATTACTTCCCACATTAGGCTCTGTGTTCTCAATATAACAAAAATATATTTTGTGACAGAATTATTAGTCAGAGAACTTTTAAAGGTGCATAGGTGTTTGGATGACATAAGTAATAGATTTGATTTTGCATGCTTTAAATGAAGTGATTAACCATCCATATCTCAATGTTATCAAACATTATATTTAGTAGAAACTATTAATGTAGATAAATATAATTTGAAATGAGAAGAAAAAAAAAATATGTAAATAAAAAAAGCTGTAAAATAACCTTTAATTGACAATAATGAGAAATAACAGATGGAAAACAGTTATTTATTTATTTATTTTTGCATTTCTTATTAAGTCTTTTAACAATATTGAAAACATGCCAAAATTAGTATTTGGTAATTTAAATGTTTATATCTGATTAAATTTAATTAAAAAATACTAAAAAGAAGAGAAAACAAAGACACGTTTATTTTTTGCAAATTTTATTTATAAAAAAATAGCCACCTTAGTTATTTTAAAGACTTTTTATTTTTTTTAAAGTTTTGTGTTTTACTTAAAATCAGCGAATATATTCTTTTCAGCATATACAATATTTAATGCTAATATAGCCATGGCCTAGTAACCATTTAAATAATTAATCAATAAAAAATAATACGTCTGAATTTGCAATAAAAATAATTTAATTACAAAAAAAAAACCTGAAATTATTTAAGAAAAAGTAAATTAGTAAAAAAATGAAAAAGCAAGTCTATAATAAGTGAAATTTTCAAATAAAAGCGTAGCAGAAAGTTTAACTAATAGAAGCAAGCACAAAATATATATTAAAAAAAAGAAGGCAAAAGATAGCATGCAAAGTTAATCAAAGAAAACAAAAGGTAGATGATTATTTTAAGCACAAAAAGAGTCCATAACAAATTAAATGCAGGTATGAGGCCAAATACAAATCCATAAAATACAAAACCCCAAGAAGAAAACCATTCACAGCAGCAAATTATCAAATAAAAGCAAGCACAAAATGTATATTAAATATTAAAAAACAAACAAAAGATAGCCAATTACTATAGATATTTTAATTAAGCAATCTATAAAAAATCTAACTGAATTCAGTTGTAAGATTAATGCTTTATTATTTTCAGACCATGCTATTGGATGGCGCTATAACTTTGAACTTCTTAACTTAAAACTGATTTCAATTTTTAAAAAAAATGCTTTTACCTGCATATATTTTATGATGAATATGTTTTTCATTATTCCCCAAGTAATTTTTTTTTTTTGCCTCAGCATTTTCGTTGGTTATAAATTGTTTTTGCTTAAAGCCCCAAATACCATGAACTATCTTTTGCTTTTTTAATTTTATTTAATACACATTTTATTCTTCCTTGTACTCGATTGACTTCTGCTAGGAATTGTTTTATTTTTTAAATTGCATATACTTTATTTATTGTCAATATAATTTTTCTTAAATAAATTATTTTTTAATCACAAAATACATTTTTTTGATTTTATTTAATATACACTTATAGAAATATATTCAAAAATAAATACAAATATTATATTTGTTATCAACTAGTTACTTTGGAGATTATTGATAAGATTTATGGAATACTATCTAGCAAGTACATAATACACTTTATTAACATTCAAAAATTTTAGAATTAGGCACATTTATTTGTTTATAATGATATATCAAAATACTTAAAATTAACTTGTACAAATTTATTACTAATATATAATTTGCAAATGAAATTTTAATAAAATATTTGTCTAAAGTATTTAGAAATTTATAAAACTGCTATCACATTTTTACATTTACCCTATATACATAAAATCTTAAGTCAAACGGAAATAAAAACAAACGTCATAATTTGCAAAAAATCCTGAATGTATATATTTCCACTCTGACCACCCTTATAAAAAAATAAACTGTTAGTAAAAATTCCTCAAACAGAGCATCTATATAGTAAAAAATACAATACTCTGAAAAAGTATTAATAATTATTTATTTAACAAATAAACTTGCTTTGATCCAATTAGATATGTTTTAAACAAAAAAAAAAAATTGCATTTTATAAAATAGATAATGTGGATTTACTTAATGCAGGGAAAAATAAAACTTAATTTTGTATGTAATTTTTTAGTTTTTGTTCAAATATATGAGTATAATTCACTAAGTTTTTTTAAAAAATTCTTTAAATTAAATATTCTTCTACAGTCTTTATTACTGAGACTGAAAATTGGGTAATGCTTAAGATAATTGAATCTTTCATCATTTTTTTTATCTTTGGGAAAAAATATTTTGAAAGCATTGGTAATAGACTCTTTGTTATTGTATTTTTTCAATCTTTCCTTTTTGGACAATAAATAATCTGTTTTCAGAAATAGAACTTAGAAATACATATCTACCCTAAGAAGTTTTGCAAAAAATCACAAGTGAAAATTTTATGCAACATCTTAAAATGGGGGAATATATATATGCATTTGGTATTATTTTTTATCCAGTCTTGATGTAAATACTGTTGAAATTTCAAAAACACTCTATATATTTTATGAAAAGAAGTATCAAAAACAAATAATTTCTATAAGCTCTGCTGAAAAGGTATAGGTGAGCAGAGCCAGTCCTGAGAGATTGTGCACTAAAGGTATCAGAGGAACAATGCCCACCTAGTGTATATATATATTATATTGTAATGAAAAATGGGAATGAAATAGCTGCTTATATATAAACTTCAAATATGGATAGCTCCACATTTAGCTGCCAAAAATATCAGAGAATAGGAAATAAATTGGTTAATGGTGTTGCCCATGTTAGGAAATCAGATACATTTACCAATTACATTAAAATAACACATGATCACTATCTCATACTAGCACAATAATTGTTATTAAACAATTCAAAACAAAACAACACTCTACTATATGGAGAGTGTTGTTTTGTTTTGAATACATTAAAATAACATTGAAATAGTCATAACTTAAAATATTTTAATTACAAGTATTCTTAGACAAAAAATATTTATTTTGGCTGAAATCTAATCTCTAGACATGGTAACTAATCTATAAGTATGCACATACTTTTATAATTATTACAACTACTCTATAAATGAAGATATTGTAAATGAATTCTTTCAGCCTACAATAATACAAATTCAGTATGTTAATCAATTGCAGCACACTTGTATAGAATGATAAATAAATTAAGAATAAAGATTTAAAACTATATTTTAAGTAACAAAAATAATAACAAATTTTATTAAATTTAACAATACACACTGTTTTGCATACATATTTCATTGAAGTGAACAAGCATAAAATTGAAAGGATTATTCAAAATATTTTTACAAGAACACTTTTTTTCCAATCCTAGTTTAAAGCAAACACAGCTTGTGTTAAAATATCTAATCAATAAAACAAAGTCTGCAATAAGAAAAATGGTTTTATTTAATATCAATTTAACATATTGTATAGAAAAAACATTTTAGTAAGAGATTCTTAATAAATAAATATATTTGATTTGCCATTAAAAATTATTAAATATAAATAAAATATAAACAAACAATTTGAATAAAATAAAATAATAAAGTGCTTATCTTGTCTCATCTCAGGCATTTTTATGAAATAAATTGGATGGAAAGATTGTTTGCTTGGCAAGTTTTAAGGGCTTATCTACATTTAATTTGATGCCTTCATTTTTTGTGTGTTTTTCAAATATAGTAATAAATTAAATTTGTATATATATATTGTAACAGTATATAAAATGCCGTTACATTATTTTAAAATGAAAATAAAAAGATCGTAAATAAAAATTGATTTATTAAAAAAGAAAAAAACAACTTAAAAACTGAAAATTAAAAGTTGTTTAACGTATATATATATATATCATACAGATGGGAAACTTTAAAAACTATATTAAAAATAAAAGTATTTGAAAGTATTTTTTTGTATAAGATATAAAGATTTGATATTTTTGAAAATAGAAATAGTGTTGATTTCTATAATCTTAGAAAATGGAAATGATTGGTTTATTAATTAAATGATTATTCTAAAGCACACTAGCCCTTGGAGCACTTGAATAATTAAATGGTCAGATAAGAGAATAAAAAGAAATTAAATGACCAATGCAAGCACGAAATGACAGCACAGACCATAAATGAAACATGAGAGGATTAGTGACATCTTGCTTGTTGAATCCGAAGATTGGATGATAAGAGGCTAATAAAAATATAAAAGCCAAATGATTATTATAATTGTTATCTTAGAGCTATGAATATACCATTATAACTAGCTATATTGCAGATTTCATGATGTAGAAGTCTGCAATAAATTTAATTTTCCAGACAACCAGCTGAGGCCTCTGGATGACAGTTCCTGACCAAATGCATGGCAAGTAGCGGTTTTATTTCAAAGAAGGACAAACAATCTATGAAAGTGATCATGAAGATGGACCTCTAAATCTGCTCAATCCAGTAAAGTATGAATTCTTGCATTTATCTAATAGAAACTTTTCCTAAATTTGCAATTAATATCTGAAAATAAGAACTATTATCTGGCCTAAAGAATTCAAAATCAATTATTAGTAAAAAAAAAAATTATGTATCTGTTTAAGCAATCATTTCCATTTCCTTTTTTTTTTGTGTTAAGTGTTAATTAAAATGTATCAAATTAAAGTTGGGTATGGATAGCTGCATGACTAAAAATTAATAACTATGTTTAAATTTGTTTGTTTATTTTAAGGGTTTAATTTCAGGCTATTTGTTTCATAGTTAGGACGATGCTTGTGGAGAGATATATGGGTGTCTATATCAATGTAATGTGAAGTGTGTTTAGCATACAGGGCAATGTGCCCAACTGAATGCATGACCCCAAAGAGGCAGTCATATCATTGCAATGGTTGCAGATGTATTTCCTGTGCCATTGACCCCTTCTAGCTCTATGGACAGGGATTAATAAGTTGGCAGAAAGACCGCTCTCCCCCATACATAGCACTCTTTAATTAATTTATATACATGATTCCTTAGCCAGACAGATGCACATTCCTGTACTGGATGAGGATCATGTCCTTCAAATAATATCACGCTGTCAGATGCACATTCCTGTCAGCGTGATTTTATGCTAGCATCTTCATATTGCATTGGTTGCGACTATATATCTGGAAGCAGGCATTGGTTTGGCTACAAACTTTTAGTCTGAGATTGAATGAGTGTTTTGAGAAGTTTTTTTTAGTGAGAAATCTATGTAGCCTATCTATACTCAACATGCTAAAGTAAATATTATTAAAATGTCCATCTGTGCGGTCTATTTAAAATAGTAATTTAAATTTAAAAATTAATGTTAAAATCTAAATATAAATTTTATTCCTCAATTTTAAATGTGCGTTAATAAAATCTGTTGTGTTATTAGTACTGGCAGTGATCTAGTTTATTTTTTTAATAAATATAGTTTAAAACCTCTGCTACTCCATGAGCTAATGGCAAGGGCAAATGGTCAATAAAATAAAAGTTGGATTTTTAAGTGCATATCTGCCTACTCTATAAATTTTCTAGGTTCAAGTAACCTAGTGGTGCCTTGTATGGCAGATATGGTAAGACTCTTTTGATCACCCACACCATGACCATTATAATTGGACTCCCAATGACACACGATGTTTAAGAAACCACGAATACCCTGAGCAAATTTTTTTTAAAGTGAAATATTTTTTATCTATATTATATAAAGCTATAGTTTGAATATCTTGTAAAAAGTACAGCCAGTAAGAAAAATTGCGCATATATAAGAAAATAAATGCGAGGAATAAATAAATAATTAAAAAAAAAAAAAGTCTTATTCGAAATCCAACCATTTAACTTGCCTAAGTTAATAATGAAATATAGGAAAAAGGGAACTCTTGAGGGAGGAGATGTAATCTTAGCTGGGGTCGAAGGGAAAGAATAGTCAGCATTTTTTTTCTTTCTTTTAATCACTAACCAAATTTTGTCTTTTTAATTACTAACCAAAGTTTTGTCTTTAAAAAAAAAAAGTTTAGTATAATCAATTTGTGAAACATCATTACTAACACGAAGTAAATTCTTTTTTTTTTTTTAATGTTTTTGTTTTTTGAGGAAGTTTACTGATATGTAACAGTATATAAAATGCCGTTACATTATTTTAAAATGAAAATAAAAAGATCGTAAATAAAAATTGATTTATAAAAAAAGAAAAAAAAACTTAAAAACTGAAAATTAAAAGTTGTTTAATGTATATATATATATATATATCATACAGATGGGAAACTTTAAAAACTATATTAAAAATAAAAGTATTTGAAAGTATTTTTTTTTGTAAAAAAGTAAAGATATAAAGATTTGATATTTTTGAAAATAGAAATAGTGTTGATTTCTATAATCTTAGAAAATGGAAATGATTGGTTTATTAATTAAATGATTATTCTAAAGCACACTAGCCCTTGGGGCACTCAAATAATTAAATGGTCAGATAAGAGAATAAAAAGAAATTCAATGACCAATGCAAGCACGAAATGACAGCACAGACCATAAATGAAACATGAGAGGATTAGTGACATCTTGCTCATTGAATCCGAAGATTGGATGATAAGAGGCTAATAAAAATATAAAAGCCAAATGATTATTATAATTGTTATCTTAGAGCTGACTATGAATATACCATTATAACTAGCTATATTGCAGATTTTCACAATGTAGAAGTCTGCAATAAATTTAATTTTCCAGACAACCAGATGAGGTGTCTGGATGACCGTTCCTGACCAAATGCATGGCAGGTAGTGGTTTTATTTCAAAGAAGGACAAACAATCTACGAAAGTGATCACCTCTAAATCTGCTCAATCCAGTAAAGTATGAACTCTTGCATTTATCGAATAGGAACTTTTTTTAAATTTGCAATTAATAGCTGAAAATAAGAACTATTATCTGGCCTAAAGAATTCAAAATCAATTATTAGTAATTTTTTATGCATCTGTTTAAGCCATCATTTCCATTTCTTTTTTTTTTGTGTTAAGTGTTAATTAAAATGTATCAAATTAAAGTTGGATGTGGATAGCTGCATGGCTAAAAATTAATAACTATGTTTAAATTTGTTTATGTTTAGTTTAAGGGTTTAATTTCAGGCTATTTGTTTCATAGTTAGGATGATGCTTGTGGAAGGATATATGGGTGTTTATATCAATGTAATGTGAAGCATGTTTAGCATACAGGGCAACATGCCCAACTGAATGCATGACCCCAAAGATGCAGTCATATCATTGCAATGGTCGCAGATGTATTTCCTGCGCCATTGAACCCTTCTAGCTCTATGGACAGGGATTAATAAGTTGGCAGAAAGACCGCTCTCCCCCATATGTAGCACTCTTTAATTAATTTATATACATGATTCCTTAGCCAGACAGATGCACATTTCTGTACTGGATGAGGATCATGTCCTTCAAATATCATGCTGTCAGATGCACATTCCTGTCAGCTTGATTTTATGCTAGCATCTTCATATTGCATTGGTTGCAACTATATATCTTGAAGCAGGCATTGGTTTGGTTATGGACTTTTAGTCTGGGATTAAATGAGTGTTTTGAGAAGTTTTTTTTTTAGTGAGAAATCTATGTAGCCTATCTATACTCAACATGCTAAAGTAAATATTATTAAAATGTCCATCTGTGCGGTCTATTTAAAATAGTAATTTAAATTTAAAAATTAATGTTAAAATCTAAATATAAATTTTGTTCCTCAATTTTAAATGTGCGTTAATAAAATCTATTGTGTTATTAGTACTGACAGTGATCTAGTTTATTTTTTTAATAAATATAGTTTAAAACCTCTGCTACTCCATGAGCTAGTGGCAAAAGCAAACAGTCAATAAAATAAAAGCTGGATATTTAACAGTGCATATCTGCCTACTCTATAAATTTTCTAGGTTCAAGTAACCTAGTGGCACCCTGTATGGCAGATATGGTAAGACTCTTTTGATCACCCACACCATGACCATTATAATATATATATATATTGTAACAAGCACACATGCTGTTACATTATTATAATAAATAAAATTAGAGATTAAAAATAAAATGTTTACAAATAAAAATTTGTTTTTAAAAATTGAAAATTAAAAGTCATCTAAACTTATATATATATATATAAAATTGCAGAGATGGAAAATTATTAAAAGAAAACTTTATATAAAAAAAGGTATTTTAGAACTAAATTTTCAGAAAAAAAACTGATTTAAAGATAAAAATATATTGTTAAGAAGGTACAAAATTTAATTTCTATTGTATAAAAAAGCTAAAAATGGAAATAATTATTTTTAATTAGTCTTAAGTAAACTAGCTCTTGGGCAGCTCAAAATTTATAATTAAAGGTCAGATAGGAGAGAAAAACCAGGACGCTCTGATACCTCTCGGCTAACAATGCAAGACAAAATTTATAATTAAAGGTCAGATAGGAGAGAAAAACAATAAAAACAGAATAGCCAATAAAAAATCCCTCAGGAAACAAACCACAGTGAAAGAATCATCATCATCATCATGTCATGTTCATTCAGTTAATCCGCAATTTTAATATAAAAAGGAAAAGATTGGAAATTAATTATGTGTGTTATATGTGTTAGTTCCAGGAGAGTTGAAGGAGAAGGGATTGAAAAGATGCACTTTTCATTCACTTAAATTTTTCCAAAAGAAGAAATGAAATATTGTTTTCCTATATTGCAGACCCCAGAACATCAGGGTCCTGCAATAAAATCCTGCAAAGAACTATACTAGCTAGAGTAAAAGACCTCCAGAAAAATACCAACAGAACAGCTAATGGCACACTGGTCTCCCCAGGATGATGTGGGAATTAGAAACAACATGAGATCCAAATCACAAGCAACAATTAAGGATGGACTTTTAAACTGTAAGAACTATATATATAATTTATGAACTTTAACTATAAAACTTTTCCAATATTTAAATAGAAATATAAATTCCTATCTGACCAACTAAATCATTTATTAATAATAATTTTTATTATATGTATTTTTAAATCATTTCCATTAATTTTTTTTGTCTTCTGAGTGTTTATTAATGATTTTTTTTATTAAGCTAAAACTTTTAAATCATATTAAATTTAAATTGGTGGAGATGGCTATATAGATTGTAAAGTTATGTTAGTTTAATTAAAGGGAGGGTTAATCTTAGGTTATTTGTTTCACAGTTAAATTGGGTTAATGGGTTGGATGTATTGGTGTAATTAGTAAATGTAGCATGAAGATCCACTATGTGCAGAATCACATTATATGCCACACTTGGGGGGAAAAAAGTTCTATTTCTTATTGACCATTGAAAGCAGACAGTATTCCTTGCTCCTTAGATCACCCCTTTAGCCTATGAAATGGGATGGTAAGTCGGCAAAAAGGACCACAATTCCTTCCTATGGAGTTTTTTTTATTGTTCTTCTCTCCAGACAGACAAAGTTTTCCTGTACTAGATGAGAGCAATTTCTTCTAGATAACTGTCCTGTTCAGATGTATTGTTCTAACAGTACACTATTGTACTGTCATATTCATGTTGCATTGAATACATCGATATATCAGATAGATTGGCATTAGTTTGACTGCAGACTTTTGGCCTAGGGTTAAATAAGGGATATAGAATATTTTCTTTTTTGAGTGCAATCTATGTAGTCTATCCATACTCAACACACTAATAAAACATTAATTAATTCATCTGTGCGAACTTCTAAAATAAAAAGTTAAAATGTAAATTAAATTAAATTATAAAGTAAAAGTTATACTAAAATAAATAATTCTTAGTTTTATATATGTGCAAAATAAATGTTTTTGTGTATTGTTTATTCAGCAGTGGCTTATTTTATTTTTATAGTCTTAAAAATTATCTCTGATGCTGCACAAGCTAGTGACTAGGGCATTTCGGTCGTATTTATTTAAATTCTGGATCTAACTCTAAGTATCTGTCTACTATATAATTTTCCAGGTTCAAATGGCCTGGTGGCACTCTTGTACAGCAGATACAATAAGACCACAATTCACCCTGATTGTTATAATATATATATATTTGTAATAGTAAACCTTATCTACATATTAAAAGATGCACTTGTCTTAAACATTGGGCAGCAAATGTAATAGAATGTATTTAACCACTAACCAATTGATTAATTGAGCTCACATGTGATAATGGTATACTGCGCAACCACCAATCAAATAATCAAGCATGCATGGCAAGGCATCAAATGTAATAGAATGCCTGATTGCCTTAGTTGGTAGTGACAAATGTAATAGAATGCAATATCCAAATAAAGAAAGATGAAATTGTTCCAATCATTGGACAATAAATATAACACTATTTACATATGATGAGAAATGAAATCAAATGTAATAGAAAACCATATTTGTATAAAAGAAATGAAATGTAATAGAATGCCCTAGACTAACTACATGTGAAGTAAACATGAATCCTACAGAGCACAAACAAAGACCTATCAAATAATTTATTCTCAGGATTAACTTGATCACTTACTAGAATATACATTGGAAGCAAAGGGAATTTTGCTGAATCCAATATATATTTACAAACAAGATTATATGTGATTTAATATTTCAATTAATGATGGCTTAAATAAATAATTAACTAAAACACAATATTACCATTTAGTTGATGGTGAATTTACCAAATTAACTAATAACTGCTGCAATAAAAAGAGAAAATAAAGATATTAATAAATTTTAAATGAAAACTCAAAGTTATTCTTTATATATATAAAACAAATTATATAAGCTTTATTCCAAGATTGTGATTTGATATTCTGAAATAGAATAAATATATATGTGGAAAACACAAAAATTGATTTGTTTTTCAAATGTTCAATTTTTTTATATAAATCAAACTAAAGATTTATTGATAATAAACATAAATTGAAGTTTATATTTTGCATAGGAATTGTATAAAACTGTTGTAAAAATAAATAAATAAATTAATTAATTAGTAGTATCTTTTTAAATTAATAATTTAGGTTATAGATGTATTTCTTTGGAGCTGGATCAATATATAAGATTCTACAAAAGACAATGCAAAAAGCTTCTTATAAGAATTTATTTACTTTACTTATTTTGAACCACTCTTTTATTATGAACATCAACTACTTGGGCTTCTTATTAATATAAGGCTTATATCCTAGTCTGCTAAAATCAACATTTATTTCATAACTTTATCAACTCAAGGTTTTATTAAGCACCTTAGCACAAAATATATATAAATATCATATCATATGAGCCTTTACATATAGGCAAAATACATACATATATATATATATATATATATATATATATATATATATATATATATATATATATATATATATATATATATATATATATATATATATATATATATATATAAAGACAACTTCTAAATAATGAACATGGAATATTAATCTATAACTCTAAATATTTAATACCATACCTTTCAAAATACATCTGACATTACAATTAAAATAATTGAAGAATTAAGACAATTATTAAATAATGGTAGAATTTGTAAATATGATTCTATTATATTTTGCATATTCATATATAACTCCTATGCAAATGAGTGTACTTTATTTGTTTTCCAGGTTAAGTTATACATGACATTTATCATTATATATATATATATATATAAAATGTGAATGAAATGCAACTATTTAATGATATTAAAAATATATAATTACAATTGTTATTTGAACTTGGCATTTACCAATCTATTTGCACAATTTAACATATAAATTTTTTGACAATATATATATTAACCCTTGACTTTCATTATTAAATCAAAACATTCAAAAACATTATAAGCTAGTCTTAGGCATCACATATGTATATACTTTTGTAAAGATAAATTTTAAAATTTTATAAAAAAAATATTAAAAAAATATGTTTAAATTATAATGATTGATCAATTCCAAATCTCAATACTTGCAACTTTTATTCTTAAGATAAGTTTTATGATTAAGAAAACAAAAATAAAAAATAAAAAAATCAACAAATGAATGAATATATTGACTAATTTTAATTACCACCCGCCCGTAATCCCAAACTTTTCTATTATTACCAGTCTCTTGTTTACTTTAAAAATATTTGAACTCAACTCTATCCTGTAGATGTAAAATAACTTTAAATATGTATACATATTAACAATGCATGAATTTATAGATCTTCTGCTGAAGCTATTAATTCCTGGCATATTTTTTATATTATTCAGATTGACAAATTAGCTGAAAAAATAAATTGCTTTAATATTCAGGTTAGAATTATTAACAGAAACTTAAAAGTTAAAAACATAGCTATTTTTTATCAGATTTCAAACACTTTCCCAGTGATTACCATATGTTTTCATAAGCTGTAAAACAGGAATAGAATAAGCAAGTGAGGCAAAAATGCCCTGCAAAGTAATCAAGTGTTAATCTGCCATTATGATGATGAATTTCAGTTCAATAACTTATATAATTATGCCAGAAGAAAAAAATTGTAAGTAGACAAAGTACAGCTTTTACTTATTCCTTTCAATGTTTTTTTTAATGGTGATTTTTTATATCATTTTCATAGTGATCTCTTTCTATTGTTTTAAATAATTTTTCTTTTTCACGTGCTGATCTAAAATCTTTAACACTGCAATTGTTGATATGAAAACATTTTTTAAAACACCAAAAAAATAATATCAATAAAAAATAAATAAATTACATTGAAAAATTTATTTTTGCAATTTACAAAATAAATAAATAAACAACCAAAATAATAACATTACATCCTAAATAATTTTCAAAAATAAAAATACAATCTAATTATAACTAACAATTTAAATGCTACTGCTGATAATTATTTATATACACATACACTTGCAAATTTATATATATTACTATTCCAAAGTCTCACTATTGCACAACAAAGCACATACCACAATAAATAAATAAAAATGAACCAAATAACAATAACAACCTTAATGGAAAGGATGGAACATTTTGATCCTTTACTCAATCCATCTCTGATCACAGAGGGCACCACCAGATTATATTAAAAGGAGAAATGGAGGGGAGAGAGAGATAGTATTACTAGATGATGAAGGAATATAGTGTAGCTCTAGAGAAGATTTAGAGAGAATTTTAAATAGATATGTAATGAATATAGAAATGATGTTAGATGTGAAGGATAGAGTGATAGAAAACATGAAAGCATATAGTAATGGGAATATTAGGTTTACAAAAAATGAACTGAATGAGGTAAAGAAGAAATTGAAAAGTGGAAAGGCAAGAGGTTTAGATGGATGGGCAGCAGAGATGGTAATGAATTTAGGATATAGGGCAAAAGTAAAGTTATTATCTTGTTTTAATAAGATGGCACAGAATAGAGTTTTCCCAAGGAGTTGGAGTAATACAAGAGTAAGATTATTATTTAAAGAAAAGGGTAAGGATCATAGAAAGTTAAATAATTATAGACTGATAGTGGTAACATCAGCTTTATATAAAGTTTTTTCATATATGGTGGCTAGAAGAGTTGTAAAATAGATGGAAGGGAGTAATGTAGTGGGGGAAATGCAAGGAGGTTTTAGATTAGATATGCGTATAGCTACACAACTTATGATATGAGTAGGAATTCAGGTAAACAATTATATATGAGTTTTATAGATATAGAGAAGGCATATGATAGAGTAAATAGAAATAGATTATGGATAAGTTTAGTAAATTTGGGAATGGATGGAGCTTTAGTAGATATTATTAAGAAATATATAAAAATAATTATTATATATATCAATTAGGGAATATAGAATCAGTTAAAGTTAAAAATGGGGTGGGACTAAAGCAAGGATGCCCTTTGTCACCTATTTTGTTTGTACTGTATTTGAGTGAAATGGAAAGAGCAATAGAAATATTACAAAGAGGGACAGAGATACTGTTAATATGTAGTAAGGGAGTATATATTTTGTCAGGTCTTTTTTTGCAGATGATATATTTTTGTGTGCAGAAAAAAGAGAAGATATGAAAGTTATGTTGAGGACATGTGCAAGAGTGGGTAAAGAGATGGGGATTAAATTTAGTGAAGAAAAATCAAATATAATGATGGTTAATACTGGGGAAAGAGAAGAGGTAGAATTTCTGTTGGGAGATATTAAGTTAAGTATGGTGAATAGATATAGTTATTAGGGCATTATTTTAAGTAATCAGAAAAATTATTTAAATGAATGGGAGAAAAAATTGATAAATGAAGCAAAGAAAAGAAAGGGATTGATAAAGAAATTAACAGGGATTTCATATAATAAATATGATGTAGCTAGAATTATATGGAAAGGAGTTGCAGTAGCTTGGTTAACATATGGTAATGATGCATTATATGTTAGTAATGGGGTATTAAATTACTTAGAAAAGTTCAAAGGGAAGTAGGAAAACATGCATTGGATGCAGATGTATGGAGAGCAAGGGAGGCAATTCAAGCGGAAATGGGATGGTCAAGTTTTCATATGAGAGATGCAAAAAGTAAAATGAAAATGTTTGGTAGATTGCAGTTTATGGATAATAAAAGAATAGCTAAAATAGTATTTAATTGGGTTATGAGTAAAGGGTGGATAACAAGATTGGTGAGAAAGGTAATACGGTATGCAAAAGATTTGGATAAAGAATTTATATCTGTATATTTGTTTAAAAGATGGGATGATTGTATTAGGAGGATTGTTGGGTGTTATAGTGGTAAGGAATGGGATAAAAGAATAGATTTATTAATAAAGAATAGGGAGTTAGAGAGATAGAGAACTAGTATGGAGAGTAAAAAGAGTTTAAATATATATAGAAATAAACAGAATATTAGGTGTGAGTTAATTTATGATAATAGTAAGGAAAATAGTTTATTGTTTAAGGCTCGAACAGGATTTTTAGCAACAAGAGAATATACATGTAAATGGAAAAATATGGGTGATTTAGTCTGTAAAATATATAAGGAAGTAATAGAAAACATTAGACATTTGTTAATTGAATGTAAATGCTTGAAAACAGAAAGTGCACATATAATGAAGTTATGGAAAAATAAATATGAAAAAAGTGATTATAATGGTTTTTATGCTGGGTTTGGAAAAAGATAAGGAGGATTTAGATATAAAGGCTGTAGAGTTTACAAAGATTATGTTGTGGAAATGGGATGGAGCAGAATATGGGAAAAATTAGACTGGGGAATGTAAAAATAAGTAGCTAACAAGTTTTTCTTTTCACATCACATCACTTCACATGGAAAATTTATTTACTGTGATCAAAAATGGATGAGGATGATGGTCTGTGCCAACTAGACATGGGGAAAAGCAAGAAATCTTAATTATTGTTCAGACAATTGAAAAATAAAAGTACTAAGACAAATATCAGCCAAATAAATTTAAATAATTTGAAAATTTTATTAAGAATAATATAAGAGTTTAATAAAGTATAGATTTGCACACAATAAATACGGTACTGTCAGGCATGTACTAACAAAAAAAATTAAATATCATCACTCTGGCAGATAGACTAATTTTTAATATTGAATTAAAAAAAAGGGGGGACAAATTTCTTTCAGCTGAGAATAATAATTAAAAGTCTCAAGAGGGAACAGGTAAGTAATTAGAAAACCAGTTACATCTGCCCATGCATTTCAAGAAAGCAAAATAATTAAAATACAAATAATTGTACAAACCAAATTCTTAGTACATGCTCTGACAAATAAATGTAAAGCAACATGTAAAAGATAAAAATAAATTCAGCAAATAGAATCTGAACATTGACCTAGATTATTAGCAAATTTATCACAGTGTATATGAGTTAAAAATAGTAAATGCCTTCATAGAACAAAATGTTCTACCACCTAAAATTTAAAAGGGAATTAATATTATCTTCCTGCTGGTGATCTAAAAAGAACAAGAATTCCAGCTTTCCAATTCAGAGATATGAAACAATACGATCTTGTAGGAAACCAACAAAATGGCACCAGCAAGCATTTCTTGCCCTGGAATAATGCACCAAGAATGTCACATTGCCAGTAGGACAGCCCTTTAATGTACTACATTTAAAGCAATTCGAGGCCAATTTACATACAAGACATGAAGAAGATGATTACGGACTTACGTAATATACAAAATAAAAAAAGAAATCTCCAACATGGAAAACCAGAACAATAAACATGATAAACCACCAGCCAAAAGATGTACAGTTTACCAAAAGCACAACACAATAATTTAAATCAATTATTGGACCCTAAAAATAACTACAGGTGAGAAAATTAAAATTGTAAAAAACTGCTAAAACATTTAGAAAGAGTTAATCATATAAATAGAGACATATTAAGCATATAAAAATATAATCTCATGATACACTCTCTAATAAATAGCATTGACAGCAAACTTGAAATTTTAAAACTAAGATTCTGAGACACATTATTAATACAATGAAAAGCAAACCGAATACATGCTTTAAATATTTTAAACTTAATAAAAAAATGATATAATAAAATATGTTACTTTTAAGATTAAGCTGAGACTTAAAATTTTGCTCTGGAAAGAATAAAGAAACATGTTACCTCAAGGTATAAATTTACAATTAGCTGCATGTCTTCCAGCATGGCAGATATAGTTCATTCCTTGGAGAACTCTGGAAAATACTTTAGGTTTTCATTTTTATGAGAAGGCAGGAGGCAATGTTAGGGAGCAGTTCAGATTTGAGTTCTTATGGCATGATTTTGCAGGACAATTTGGCTCCAGGATACATATTTAAGTTGGCCTAGTCTGGCATGGCAAAATCCTATTGAAGCAGTTCTTCACTTGCATATACTTTTGGCATTGAAGAAATTATAGCAACACAGCAATTCAAACCAGTCTCTAAAATGGTGTACTAAAAGTTGCAGAAACACTAACAAGCAGCACCAACAACAACAGCTGGAGAATCTTCAGCCTGCAAACCTAAATCTATTTATAAGAGCTCTTATCTTTTCGAAAACTTTTTTTTAATTAATGGATTTTCAACAGGGCAAATTTAACTGTCTTAATCCTATTTAAGGATTCTCCCCAGGGTTAATCTTGTTTATAATTAATTCAAAAATATTTAAAAACAAGTCTCAGCTTAGTTAAGATAAATTAGAAATTAATTATAAACAAACAAGCATGCAATTGAAAAGTTTGCTTGCATTTAATTAATTTGAAAAAAAAAAATAAAACAAGTGGTAAAAGAAAACTATTTTAGAAATCAATTTTATAACAAAAATAAATAAAAAGATATTTTTTTAAACATAAATGAGTATGTGTGTTAATACACGTACTCTTATAAACAAATTTTTAAATAGCTTTCTTGTTCAAAATTTAATAAAACCAAAAGTTAGTTTTATTTTAGGTGAAGCAACTATTGAATTGGGTAATGATCTGTCTCAACTGCCTGATCACCCAATAAAAAAACAAGAGCATTCCAGTGATATTTTTTTTAAAACATTTTAAACCCTTCTAAAAATCCGGTTGAATGTTTGTCCTATGTGTTAACTACAACCAATCACTTTATTACTTCTGTGAAAATTTTTACCCCTCTTATTGATCCTTTGTTCAGCAGGTCTAAGACTATGAGTATCTCCTGAACTCCAACTTGTCTTCCAAAAGAAAGGCATTCTGGCCATATTTTTTATAGTAAAAGGTCCCCATCATGTATCGGGAAAAAAATTTTGTATTGATGCTGTGTTGGGTTACTCACATGAGGTTTTCTGACAAAAACCAAATGAGGATCAAATTGGCAGGGATGCCAGTTTGCACGCCTTATGTGCAATTCAGCCATGTGCTTTAATTTTATCCTAGCCCTTTCCTTGCCACTTTCTTTATTAATATTGACACAATTGATGGGTAATGGAGCTTTGATAAGTATAGGATAATTTCTTCTGAAAGGCAACCTAATGGATGTAAACTCTGTGAATCCATTTATCATCCAATTAATGTAGTTATCAATGTTCTCCAGCTGTTTCACCCATTCACTGTCTTTCTGGTTGATATACAGCCAAAGCAGATGGTTAAGATCTCTCATAACACACTCACATGGGTTAGATTGAGGGTTATGTATGAACATTAATAAATGTTTTATATCCTGTTGCTAAATCCAATGCTTCCACTGGCAGGATGTGAAAGGGGTTCATGGTCTGAGAGTATACATTGAGGATTGCTGATTCTAGGAATTTGCTGCTCTTGTAAAACTTTGATAGTACTTAAACCATCAGCTTTTCTTAATGGATAAGTTGTCACATATTTTGAAAAACCATCATACATGACAACTAAGAACCAGTAATGCTGATATGCTGGTAATGGACCATAAAAGTTAATAGCTAGTAATTCATTAGAATCCTGAGCCAAAATTGGTTGCAAGACTCCAGTAAACTTTTTATTTACAGGTTTTGTTTGGGAAGAGGTGTGGCAGGTTCTGAGAACTGATAAAATATTAAAATACATCCCTGGCCAATAAAATAATTCTCTTACATACTCAACCTTAAAAGTGGTCAAAAATGTTCATAAAGACAATGCATTATTCAATAAAATGATTCCTAAGCTTTTTAGGTATGAGGGTTCTCCAGGAACCTTCTTCCATGGTAACCTTGTATTGAAGGATACCATCCTCAGTACAATAGGCTCCTTATTGTTTTAACTTAGATAGGTCCATTAGTGAGGGATTCAGTACTCCTTTCTTGTATGCTGCTATTGGAGCATAATCTGGATTGTTTGCCTGTATTTCTGGTATTTTCCATAAATCCTGCTCCATGAAATCATCTATAACCAATGTAATCGCAGCGATACTTTAAATTATCACAGCAGAAGTGATTTTGAGAAAGATCTATGGAGTGCTATCTTAAGACATTGGCCACAATGTTATCCCAGCCACAGCAATAGACCACTCTATATTGAAACTTCTGTGAGAACAAGCTCCACCAAATCAGCTGATCATATGTCAGGTAGCTATTGTTCAGAAATTCCAAACACTTATGGTCAGTAATAACAATAATGTTCAAGCTCAGCAAAAATTGTTTGAACTTTCCAAAAATCCATATAATAGCCAGAACCTCCCTTTCAGTAGTCATATAATTATTTTCAGCCCCATTTGGAATAAGACTATCCCAACCTATGCCAACCACTATCTGTTTGTACATAAAATGTTTGAAAAAAATCAGGATAAGTCAGAACTACTTGTTTCAGAAACTTCTTCTTGATGAGCTGAAACTCCTGCTCCTGTTGTGAACCCCAAACCCATTTCTGATTCTTTCTTAATAACTGAACAACATTCTACAGCAAAATTTTTATAGAACTGTTGGTAAAAGTTGCAGAGTCCCAAGAATGACCTCACCTGATGTCTGTTGACCAGTGTAGGGAAATGCTCAATTGCAGCTAATTTATTCAGATGAGGTTTAATACCATCCTTCCCAATTAAGAAGCCTAAAATTGACACTTTATCCATGGCCAAGTAACTTTTCTGCAGATTGATAGTGAAATTTTTTTTTGATGGAATTCAGTCAAAAATATCTCCAAATGCTCCAAGTGTTCTTTAATATTTCTGGAAGCAATAACCACATCATCCATGTACATTACAATAAAATTTTTAACTTTCTCTGACAATATCTGATCCAAACACTTTAACAGCTCTGACCCACTATTGAACAACCCAAATGGCATCCAGTGGAAGACATATGTATACTCTTCATACCAAAAGCCCCTACATTGGTGATCGAATAGATGAAGAGGTATCTGTCAATAACTAGAAGTCAAGTCCAACATACTAAAGATAATTTAATCTAGCCAGAATTTCTGTTATTGTAGGAGGGATGTCTCTTTCTGGAATCGTAATAGCATTTAAATGATGAGCATCCAAACATATTCTACCCATCCCATCTTTCTTCTTTACTACCACCAAAGGGTTAATATATGATGATGCTTGCTTGCCAATAACACCCCATTCGATCATCTGTTGTATCTGACTATCCATCTCAACTTTATATTGGAATGGGGTAGAAATGACTTTGAAAATGGTTTTCCTTTACGTTAATTATTCATACCTTCAATAGCCCAAGGTCTATTAAAAAAACCCATATAGCACTGCATTAAAACCTGTGTTAAAAGATGTTGTTGTTCAGTCCCCTTTAATATGTACTGTTCCACCTTATTTTTGATTTCAGTAGTGTCTAAGACTGAATGTATACAGTGTACTTGCAACTACTGATAATTTTTCAATCCCTCTAGAGATATTATGCTTTATCTACAATGAAATAAGCATCAATTATAATCAAGCACACATTTATGCCCACTATGACATCTTGTATCAATCTGGGCATTATCAAAAAAACCTGGTCTATTTCCATGTCCCCAGATGGAGCTGGATCCAAACCTGTTTGTCTCTATGTTTGCATTTTTTTCATTAGCCAATGTAACTTGCATTCTCTTTAAAGGAAGCATATATAGGCAAGTCTGCTGTTTTAACTGTGAATAAAAATGACTGGAAAGCAGAGGTGTCTGACTCCCTGAATCAATTAAAGCCTGTGCTGTGATGTATCCAACTTTTATTCTTATGAAGGGACAATTCTGGTTAGCTCCAACTAATGTTGGTTCATCTTTATCCATCACCACATTGGATACTGTTCCACCATCTCTTTAGTATATGCTTTCCTTCTTTACTCTATCCATACTATAATCAATCTATGTCAATAATGTTACTATTTCTTTCATAAGCATTTTATTATTAACCAACATGACTTGTTGTACCACCATTGGCAGATTGCTTTTTATTATTGAGATTATCTGGCTTTCTGACAAAGACAATGCTATCAACAACTTCAATATTGCAGCTTGATTACAGAAAAACTGCATATAAGTTCTTCCCTCCCCTCTGGAATTCCTTGCTGCATGACTCTTCTAAAGATGCAATATTGTCTCTCTTCACTCCAAAAACAGTGCATGATAGTGTACCTATAATTCCCAAATGTCTATCGTTTTATACTTAAAGGATGCCACCAATCTTTGGCCTCACCCTATAAATAATTGCAAGCCACCACAATCTTTTTTTGTTCACTCCATTCATAAAACTGAAACACTTGTTGAAGGCTTTCAAGATGTGCAGCAGGACATTCTCTACTATCTGCCATGAAAACTTTTATCTGGATCAATCTTATATTTCTAGGTTTAATTTGCCTATTCTCAACTTCCTTATAAATTTGCCTTCCCATCTTGGAATTCTTTAGCAGATCTCCTGTTTCTTTCTTTATTTCCCAACTCTATTTTTTTATTTTAGAAATATGACTACTAACATTTATTTATTTATTTATTATTCTCAGTCTTACAAACAGTACAACCTCTTGCTACTTATTCAACACTACATTTGAAAATCAATCTAAAAGAAAAACACTATTTAACTATTAATTTATGTCACACAAAAAAGACTTTGCAATATTTATTTATTTTACTATTTTAAATTCAAAAATTAACTCAGAAAGAAAATGCTTTTTATTAGTTTTATTAATTAACTCACGTGAAAATGAAAACAAACTATATTATTAACACTTTTTTTTTATAGATTTCTCACAAAAATGGTATTGAACTGTTTGTATGTTATTTTTATCATATGAAAAAGACAAACTATATTTAACACTTTTAAAATATTGGTTATATCTAATATGTGTGTGAGAATGTTTGTGCATATGTCTTGAAAAATTGCAAAGTTTAAAATAGGGTTATTAAAAGTAATGTATTTTTAAAAAGTACTTTTAAACAATGATAATCTTAAAGAACTCTTAGAGAGAGTGAGAAAAAAAGATTTATATTTTAAAAAGAAGATTTTATCTTAATTAAATAAATATTTTTATTAAAATTAAATAAATGGTTTATTTAATAACTTAATAGAGTTGATAAAAGTTAATTATTTTACTGTCTAGACAATCACATGTTTAGAAAGTCTTAATTAGTATGTTCAAGCTCAAAAATCTATAAATAAATGATCTAGATAATTAGAAATGGTAAAAATCCATTAATGTTTGAAGATCTCACCCTCATACTTCAATTGGATTGGTGGAATAATACCATATGATGACATTGCAATAAAAATTTTGAACATGCACGTGTCTAAAAGAGGAAAACAGAAGAAATAAAAACACATTACCTTCATTATTATTCACACATTTATTAATTTAAAATTATCTTTATTATCTTTAGTATTTTTACTTAATCAATTTTAAAAATTTTTAAGTTCATATCATTTTAAATTGCTTATTGAAAGATGCAACAATAGTATTATTTTAAAGAAAATTATAAAGCATCTGAATGGAAAAACTTATTGGAAACCAATAATATATCAAAATATTTGTATATTTATTTTATCCTAGTATAAATTTTTAGTTAATTCAAACTTTTGGTTTAGCCATTGCTTTTGCTAGTTTAATTTGTGCCTTTTAAATTCATTATTTACAACAATTCTAAATATTAACAAAGTTACCTGTTATATCTCAATGAAGTTCTGACTTTAAAATAAATAACTTTTGCAACCAATATAATCAATGAAAGACAATTATTCCTAACTTTACTTGAAATAAATTTTAGTTTAAAAACCATTATATGTTTATTGTCCAGAAGAATTATAATAATGAATTATCTGAAAAGCATTAGCAGTTTTTAAAACAATATAAAATATAATAATGTTAAACTGCTTTATATAATTTTAACAAAGAAAAAGGTCAGCTGTATCAATTTCTTTGATACTTTAGAAAAGACTTTATCTGCTTTTTTATTAATACAAATGACATGATATTTTAGTGGTATTTCCTGAATTCATCTATCTATTTATTTAAAGTCTATTTTATTACTTTGATAAATAAGGAAATAATACAAGTTCCCTTCACGCTTTAATATTAATAAAGTAAGGTTTAACCTTATAAAGGAACTGTTTATTATTGTTATTGTCAATCCTACTATTCTTGCTCTCAGCTCATTTTTCTCTAAATATATATCTTTCAATGGTAGACATTGCTGGCAAATAATTTCTTTTCAGGACTGTTGTGTACATATTCATTTTATCTATTGTAATGAAAGACTTTATTATGGTATATTTCATTAAGGAAAATAACAAAAGGACTACTCAATTAAAAGGATTAGTTTCATTTTAAAATGAAAGAAACTTTTAATCCTTATTTTAAATGGATAAATTAATATAGGGTATATTTATGTTTTACAAATTTGAAATTATTCTTTTTATTATGTAATTATGAGTTATGACTTCTTATCTATTATTATTATTATTATTATTATTATTATTATTATTATTATTATTATTATTATTATTATTATTATTATTATTAATAATAATAATAATAATAATAATAATAATAATAATAATAATAATAATAATAATAATAATAATAATAATAATAATAATAATAATAATAATAATAATAATAATAATAATATTTCAAAGCAAATTTTATTAGGCAAAAAAGGGTTACATTCTTATCAAGTAATACATTGTATCAAACATCATATGCTAGGATACATCTTGAAACACAGAAAAAATACTTGTGTTTTTCTTAACCATTAGAGTCTTTTGTAGTTCACATCTTTTAGATATTTCAGTTCTTATTATGAGTTCATTTCAGTTTTCCATTTTTCTGAGGTTGTATTTGGTCTATCCATTATAAGGCTGCTTTTATTTTAAATAGAGACCAAGTGGCAGCATAAATGTCTGGTGGTGTTAGAAGATTGTCTCTTTCCTTAAGTTTGTCTAGTTTATTGTGATATGTGTTAGGATGTCTTCTTGGATTGTTTCCTAAAGTGAAAGCACATCTGGTACACCATAAGGCATATATACTGAAAGTTGCTGCACATATTATAGGTATTTTGTTTTCATTGAAAGCTTTTAACATTTTTTCTATTGTGGTTTCCCTTTTCCTATAATTATTCACCATCAATTGTCTGACTTTCTCTAAGCCTTTACAGTGATATATTAAATGTTCTTGTGTTTCTTCTTCCCAGTGACATAACGCACACATTGGATCAACATTTAGGTAAAATCTTCTGAACCGAATGAAATGTGCTGTAAGTAGTGCATTTAAATTCAATTTGAGGATGAAGTCAAACAATTTAGGTTCTAAATACCATGTTTTGTGCTTTTTGAGTAATTGACTGTTATTTATTCCTAGTATTGTTAGCCTATTGTTTTCTTGGCTTTGAGTTAGAAAATCATGAATTTGCCAATAAGTATATTTAATTGGGTTCTTCAGTGCTATTTTATCTTTAATGTTTTTAATACTTGTCAATAGTGTATTTATATAATTGTCCGTGGGTGGGGGTCGGTCCGTTGGTGTGATTTCCACTTTTGGTTCTATGTTTGGAAAATATCTAAATATGGTAATCAGTAGATTTACTGTTTTTGGGGTGTAGAAAGTATGTATAGCATGCAGTCCAAGGCCATTCCATTTTGTTGGTTGGTTAAGTTGCTTTAAAGAAATTGCTACTATTTTTCTGTTCCATAATAGTTTATTACAGAGTGAATTAATTGACTTTGTAAATTGTTTTGTAAAAGTAATTATTGGCAGGTAGTAAGTTATTTTGGTCATTATAAGTTGATTAAATAGTGACACTTTTGCATAGAGTGAGAGATATGATCTGGAGAGTGATGCTATGATTCTTTCTGCTTCGATCTTGAGTTTATTTTGTATATTCCTTCTCATCTGGCTCATTCCCAAGTGGAAAGGAAAACCCAGGAAATTACTGGCCTTACCTTGATAAATTTGTGTGTCTGTTTTGCCTGAGTATATTGACCATGCTACCGATTTATTGATGTTAATTTTTAATTTGAAATTTTTTGTGTATTCTTCTATTATTTCCTGTAGTATATGTATTTGCTTCTTTGAGTTTAGAAATACCGTGACATCATCCATATAAGCTATGCAGGAAATGTATGTATTTGTATTTGGTATTTGAATTCCTTAAATTTTTTTATTGATTTGCTCTAGTAGTGAGTTTAAATAAAAGGTAAATAGCAGTGTGCTTAGTGGAGAACCTTGTGGCAATGATTGCCTGGGATTGAATGATGATGTGGATCTTCCATTGAGCGTGATGTGTATTTCTCTATTTAGAAGCAAATTGCCTATTGTATATAATATTGTTTTAGGTATCTGTGTTTTTTTTAGCTGGCTCAATAGTGTTTCTATTGGGACAGAGTCAAAAGCACTTTCAAAATCCAGCTGGACTACCATTGGTGCATATTTTTTCTTTTTAATAATTGAATTGATTAGCGTTTTATATATTAGTGCTGCCTGCCCTGTAAATGACCCCTTTTTTGCGTATTGATGCTGTGATATTATTGGTTCTATGTATTGTTCAATTTTATTCTTTATGACCTTTTCCAGTATTTTTATCCCCAATGGCTCCATTGAGATTGGTCAGAGATTGGCTAGTGTGGAAATTGGTTCTTGTTTTTTCATAAATGGGACCATTGATGTTGGATATAATCCTTGTATATTGTATAGTTTCTGTGATAATTGATTTGCAAGTTGACATAAATATTTATTTGTGAATTGGCTGAAATGTGAGAGTACAAATTGTGGGATCCCTGGTGGCCCTGGATGACATGTGCTTGGGACTGAGTTTAAAACTATTGCAAAATCTTTTATTTCAAAAGGTGTTTTTGTTTCTGGCTTGCCAAAATAATCTGCAAGTGGTTTGACATGATTATGATTAGTTAGCTTTTTTTTGAAGTAGTTATATATAGGGTCTAGCATATTATAACCAGCTGTCACTCTATTTTCCCATTTTTAGCACCATAGGGACTTTGTTTGTGGATGGATAACCTAAAGCCCAATGAATATATCCGCGGGTCCAAGTATGTTGTTGTGTGAGACAAATTTTCTTTTTCTTTATTGCTAGATATTGTTTAAGTTTATCAACAGTTTGATTGTATAACTTTGTTAGCTTTATTATATGTGCTTGATTATTCTTGACTGGTTTTGCCTGTATTATCCTTTTATTCATTTCCTCTGCTAATGTGATTAATTTTGAAAGGGGGGGGTAGATTTTTGTGTAATGTGATTTATGTTAAACGAGAGTGTATTTATATGTGCTATATATTTGGAGATCGGATCCAGTTCAATTTGATTTATTTTGTTTAACATTATATACATTTCTGAGAAAAGAGCCTCGGGAGTACTATTTGGAAGTAGAATTCTTATTGTTTTTTGTATGCTGTTAAAAGTATTGCGGTGTGTGTCTAAATTTAGTTTCATTATTTGTGCTGCATGATCAGAAAAATTGGTGGGAGAATGTTTTACTTCAATTGCGTGGTGTAACATGGGAGAATAAAACAGCAGATCAATTAAAGTACCGTGTCTGTTATTATAAAAAGATACTGAGTCCAGTGGAAGAAAACCTTCCCCACTCATTAGTGGTATTGTAAGTTGGTGTAACCATTTCGTGACAAACTTTTTATAGGTCATATTAAAATCTCCAGCAAGAATAGTGGGGTGAGGATTAGTTGCTAGAATTGAATTTATTGGCGAAATTATTCTGCTAACTACTATTGGTCCTGGAGGTATATATACAAAAATATCATTGATTGAAAGTTGTCTATTATTGAATGTTGTTATAAGGAGATTTGCATCTATAAAAATTATTTTAAAAGTAGTGAATGGGCATTGTTGGTTGATAAAAATCCCTGTGTCATTTGAAGGCATTGCTGTGTCCCTGGAGTATGCACAAAAGCCCATTTTATTCATATGTAGCGCTGGATCAAAGTGGGATCCGCTATAAATTTTTGTTTCTAATAGCCCTAAAATGGATGTTTTTGTTGTCTGTATCCAATATTTAATTTGCTGCATTCTTTTAATGGAATTCAAACCTCAGATGTTTATTGCACTAATATTTATCTTCATTTGAATTGTATATTTTTGTATGTAGGGGATATTATTTATATTTTTTTCCGATTAGAGTGCTGGAATTTTATCTCCTACCTGCAAGTTAAACGTTTTTTCATTGCAGTTTTTTTTGCTGCTGGTAGACTCACTATTTGCATGTTTAACTATTGCAGTCTCTTTGTTTTCGTTTCCAAAGTCATTTCTTCCAGTAAGAGTGATTATATTTCCATACAGTCATCTGATGATTGGTCTGGCATGTCTACTTATGTAAGTTCATGCTCGTTTGTTTTAATTTTTTTGCTTTCTCTAGTTTTGTTTTTTTTTTTTGGGGGGGGGGCTTTCTTTTAATTTCCAGTGGTGTGCTTCCAACATTTGAATAAAACTCTATAATGCTGACCATGATTTCTGTTGTGGTTTTATTTATTATTGTGTGTTCTGTTTGATATTTATTTTCTTTTGGGATTTCTTTTGCTTCATTTTGCATGCTTTCATTTATTTTCTCTATTTTTTTTTGGTTTTGCTTGTTTTCGTTTACTTTCAGGAGGTGTGTTTTCAATTGCTGGAAGGGATTGTGTGATGGTATCCATTATTTCAGTTGTCATTTTGTTTATAATTGTATGCTCAGCTTGATTATTATCTCCGTTTGGCAGTTCTTTTGTTTCTTTTTGCATGTAATTATTTTCATTTTCTATTAACTTATCACTAAATGATTTTGCCTGGGGTTCAAAGTTTTCCTCTTCCTCATTCATGTTTGTGTTAATTGTTATTTCCATTGACTTGCTTGGGGGGTGGTCTATAGTTTTATTTTTATTAATTTTAATTTTTGATATTATTCACTTGAGTGGGGGGAAAATCTATGTTTTCCTGCTCCGTGGATTTGTGTGCTCTATTTGGTTTCTCTTCTAATCTTTGTGAGGGGTGGTTATTTTCTTCCACTAGATTTACTTCTTCATTGCATTGCATTGCTATGTGGCCTCTTTTGCCACAGGTGAAACAATGTGGCTTTAGTCCTCGGATATATAAGAATATCGTTGCCTCTTGGTCTGTTATATGTGTTGGAATGTTTTCTGGGTCTATTTCTTTGTTTATCTTGACTTTGTATTCAAAACTATTTGTGAATACGGGTACTGATGTTTCTTTGAGATATATTTGCTGAAAAAAAATAACCTTTCCGAATAGATTCATCATTCTTTGGAAATCGTCAAAGCTATATCTGAAGTAGGCATTTTTTAATACTCCGGTAATGTTTTTGTATTTGTTTTCATCAACTCGTACGATTGCAAAATTACCTAGAGTTTTAATATGATTTTTGAATTGATCCCTTTGTGCAGCTTCACAAAACTCAACCGCTACCTATCTACTATTTGGATGGTTGCCTATGCATTGTACTGTCTCCAGTAAATTATTTTTGTTTAGTGCTTCAATAAGTAGCTCCTTGGGGAAATGGTAGAGAGTGCAGTGATTGTCTGTTACCGCCAACACTATTGATTTTTCAGTAAAAAATCTTTTGAATGTTGAAAAAAGGGTTCTAGGTATCATATTATTGAATCTGACCCCAATCTGTTCCAGCATTTCATCTGTCCATCGTGTGTGGGGGAGCTCAATTTCATTTTGGTTTACTAGATCCAAGTCTTTAAGATCGTCTGACGTAGTTTTTCTAAATCTGGGATTTTTTCCCGTGTTTATGTTATCTTTGTAAGTTTTTGTGATAGTTGCATATGTTTTTTTTGTGTGGTGTGAAGGCCCAGCTTCTTGATCTGACAACTGGGCAGTCACCATTTTATTATTTACGCAAGTAATTTTTCAACAAGGTAAAGTTTTGTTTTGATTTTTTAAACTATTTTTTTAAATTTAAAACTTATTAACTTTTTCGCTATTTTTTCTTCTACTCTTTTTACTTTTTGTTCCTAAATAATGTTATTAATTATATTTGTTTGAATTTTCGTCTATTCACCATACCAGAGAATTAATTACTACTGGTAGCTATTATTGATTTTTTTTTTTATCGTTGTTCACTAATTATTTTAGGACATGCACATTTCTTAAAACATTCGATTAAGCATTGAGTATAGCATATTTAAATATTAAAGGTAAAAAATCCACTTTTATAGCTATTTAATTTGAAAAAAATCAGGAGACTTCTTTCTTACCTGCAACAATGTGAGTAACTATTATTATTATGATGATGATGATGATGATGATGACGATGATGATGATGTTTCAAAAATAAATTTTAACATATAATTAACCTTTATATTTTTACGCTGTAAAAGTATAGTATGCCCTACAATTTGATTACAATAATTTATAAGAAATTTTAAAAATTAAATTTATTTGTATCAGATAAATAATTTTTTATCGTGTTCGGATAGTAGTGGTCACACATAAAATGGTCTGCAGGTGCCATGGTGCCCACAGGCATAGGGTTGGGGATCCCTGAAGTAGATTTATAATGGCGCACATATGTGAAACGGATTTGGTAAAAAATATTTAGGTAAAATGTTTATTTAAAGAGCTATTATTGTTATTGAGAGTTCTCATGGTGTGTCGATTTACAGATATTGTTATTATGCTTATAAATGTGTGTGCAAATTGATTATTCATTCATTTATTATTATTATTATCATCATCATCATATTTATGTCTTCTAGGATAGGAATTTTATGTGAATATTTTTATTACTTTGATATGTGTTAAGTCCCTCCTTGAGAGAGAGAGACTTTCTTGCTTTGGCAATGCCTGCACAAAGTTAGCCAATGACTATTTATATATTTTCCATAATCCATTTTGCCTGTAACTCAATATTATTGTATATTTTTAATATATGAAAATATTTTAAGGCATGACCATCGTTTAGATTATTTTATTAGGTCTATTATATGAAATTCTAACATCTTCCATATTAAGAAGATTCACAATGTTCAGCACAAATTCCAAAACTTGATATTATTGAAAAAGAAATCTGTAAATTTAAATAATTTATTTAATAGTAGACTTATAAGTGACATATTACTATTGCAAAAAATAGTGAAAGGGAAAATAGATATTTCTGAACTGCAGACAAATACATTATATAGAATTCTCAAACGGGCACAGCAAAAATGAAGGATTTTATATATCTCATTTTAATTCAGACTACTTGAAAAGCTCAATGTTAATTAGACTGAATATTTGTATAATAAATGTTTACACAACATTGATATTTGTAATTTATCAAATAACTTCTTAAAAAAATCAATTCAACAATTATTGAACTGCAATATATAGCTATTTAATATAAACCTTTTTTTTTTGGGGGGGGGCTCTTTCATAGTACTATATGTTTGCACATAACTGAATTATAATTTTTATTATTATTATTTTATAATTAAAAGATTATTTTAAGTGTTTCAAAGAATGAATTCAATTAGACAAACACACAATTTTATTTCTTTGTACAAACACATATCTGTTCTACAATGAGAGTGGAATTTTTAAAAATAAAATATTGTCTGCTTGCTTAATCATATTTCATTGACATGTTTTTCCTTGTTTGAAAAAAAAAATGTGTTTGATTATAAAAGTTTAAAATATTCAATATCTATTTAATAGTCATAAAGTTCTATTATGATATATGTAAATTAATAAACTGAATTAATTTTTCAAACTATATAAATGTTATTGCTTTTCAATTATAAATTTATACTATTTTATTTGAACCTTTTCATTAAAAATCTGATTTACTATAACATTAAAATTTATTTGGACTGCAAGAAGATATGAAGAAATAAAGAAATGTAATGATCCAACTATTTATCATCAATTTACTTATGCTCCAAAGACGTAATCTTTTCAACATAATTGTAATTAAAAAACTGTTTACAAGGAACAGGTATAAGAAAGACTTCTTAATTGAAGGAATTTTCATGAAGGCATCAATCCATTTTATAATCAGTCGAAAGTCCTACAGAAAGATTAGATTTTATTTGCCATTTGAATACATTTATTTCAAAGTAAGATCAGATAACTTACACACACACAACATCAAGAAATAAATTTTTTATAAGATAACAAATCAATCATGATATTTAAATATAAAGTAATAAAAATGTTAATACAATAATATATATTAAAAGAAAAAATAAATAAATAATGTGCATATAATAAGTTGGCAGATTTTGGGACTCAAGTCCCATAGTCATTTTTAGTACTACTTTTTTTTTTTTTGTGAATCCCAGAGCAAAAGTTTTTTAATCATTATTATTATAATTCCTTGATAATAATAGCTACAACAACAATATATACATATGTAGTAATTAACTATTATGTTGAAGAGAAATATGTAAATAATCAAATCAATTCACAGGTTCCTGATTTGAATTCAATAATATCATAAGCTAAGGAGCAGTGAAGAAAATATCAGACTGACATATCTCACTTTATATATATATATATATATATATATATAGTGAGATATATATCAATATAGGTGCAATATATATATATATATATATATATTGCACCTATATTGATATAGGCACATATAATTTTTATCTAAAATTATTATTAAAGTAATCTTTCGTAAAAGAAAAACATAAAATTAAATGTTGAAGAGTTTGTTCAGTTTGTTTTAGAAAAAGATGGGAATTAAATGGTTTTTATTAGTATTCGTAAAAATATAAATATACAAATCTCTTTTCATTCAAGTTTAATTAAAGAAAAAATAATGTTAAAACTAAATAGTAAATTGTATTAAAAATATATGACCGTATATATGTGTGATTGTCAACAATAGAATAAATGTTATAAAGTTAAAGAAGATTATTATTAAAAAACACGGCAATGGTTATTAATTAAAATATAAATAACATCTCTGCATGGCTATTACTAATTATGCAATCTTCCAAAACACGTTTATCAAAGGATTAATTGATAAGGAATTCGACAACAAATCTTTGCCGGAGATATGAGAAAGACAACAAGGCGCAGGTATAAATAGACCTTTTTTTTATTGGAAAATTCATTCCACAAATTAATTGAGTGAGATCAGTTCACAAAATTATTGAGAGAGTGCAGTTCGGAAATTAATTGAGTCAGTTAAACAAAATGCAGTACTGAGAATATTTTGGAACGCACGTTCACCTCCAGCCCAGATGTCCGAGAAAACAGCAGATCTGTCCGTGAAATAATGTCAGCTTAACATCTTAGAAAATCTCCGTCAGTATCTATTTGTCTTTGATAGTAATAATCGTGAAAATCAGGAAACTCAGCAAGGAAACGTCCCAGCCAGCTGGAAGCATTCATACTGGAACCATTCATACTGGAAGAAACAACAAACAAGAAGAAAACAAAGTGTTAAATCTACGTTCAAAATCCTAGGTAAAACATTTGCTTATTTTCGTTTATACTGTAATAGCCATTGCATTTCATTAATTCGTGCGAATCCTCCAAGAGTCTAATTATATGAACTCGATATCATACATAAATGAACTATTGATGTGTGTGATTAAATTTCAAAAGCTATGTAGTCCTTTATTATCATTATTATGTGTGTGCATGAGTTAATATGTGCGTGATCATTATATCAATATTTATTAGTTAAATTAAAGTGTTCTGTTATTGAATCTATAGAAATATTTAGACTATTTAGAAATGTCAATTTAAAATATGCGTGTGCTTTATTAGAATTATAAAATGTTTAAATTTAGAAAATAAATGTTAGTTAATAAATTATCTTTACAATTAAACTTTATTTGTCGGTCAATTCTTTTTAACAAATTCTTTTATTAATTCTTTTAATCACTAATTAAGCATAATCTATTAGTGATTACAAACAGCTGAGCTACTCGTGGATTTAGCGTTGGGTTAGTGGCCACTATTCAAAGTGCATTGTCTATTCTTTTAGAATAAGCAGCTGGCGCCCGTGTTTATACACAAACAAAAAAAAGTGCTTTGAACTTGGTGTTGAACTCAACAGTCGAGAAGAAGTTATGTCCTGGAAATGTAACGTTAGTTATATACTTTATAGCTATCGTTTGAGCATACATACTCTCCAAGTATGTTCTTCTCTGCCTAAGAGGCCGGTGTTTCGAATCCACATATTCGAATTCGGTTCAAATGGCGCCCAACGTGGGGCTGAACCTAAGAAACAATAGTAAAGAAATACTTTGTTTCTTGTTTGAAAATTTTGTTTTATACAAAAGTTAAATTACGTATGTAAAAGTGTTTTAATTTTAAAAAAGAATTGACCGAAAACTTTTTTTTTTCGAAATGAAAAGAGATTTTGACATTTATGCTATCAAATCAGAGTCAATTGGGTGTTATGGGCAGAGTTAAAGCATTAAGAGCGGGTAGTGAAAAGGACAAAAGGCTGGAGTTAATGTGAGTTTCCGTCTTAATAAAAAAAATAAATAAATAAGTCATATTTAAATTTAGTTTAACATAAGCGCTAGTACTTTAAAATTGAAATTTTCAAAAATGGATCCGAAAGAAAGCCCAATATATTTTAAAAATCCCCAGTTATTGGAAAAAGAGAAAGAAGAAGTATCTGAGACGCGAATGATGATGAAAATGATGATGAATATGATGCAAGAGTTCAAAGCAGAATTGATAAAAGAAATGTGTCAAGAAATTAAACAAAGTCAACAAGAATTGAAGGCAGAAATTAGTCAGGTTAAAACAGAAATTAAAGAACTCAGAGCAGAAGTAAGAGAAATAAGATGTGAGATAACGGTAAAGGTAGAGAAGAACCAAGAAGTTATAGAGTTGGATTTAATTAAAGAAAGTCAGGAAGTTGAGGTCACGAAAGAGGTAGAAATTGAATTAGAATCAGATAGCGTTGTGACAGATAAAGTAGAAACTTATGTAGATCAAAAGGTAGAAAATAGCATAAAAGAGGTTTTACAAAGAATTAAAAATAAAAGGTTTAAAGTAAACGTTCGCATTCACTGTAGACGTAGATTTAAAACAAAGAGAAAGCGTAAAAAAATATTCCCAGATTGAAGTAATTCGGAGTTTGTCTAGGTATAAAGGTTTTCTGAGTTACGAAGTCGAAAACAGAACAGAATGAGAGAAAGCAATAAAATATAAAAGCGGAACCGATAAGAGAGGAAAGTTAGTTTATATTATAGAATTTGTAGAAAGAAAGAAGGAACCACCTGACATAGTTTAAAAGTTACTAAATGGGCAGAATAGTAAAGGAAATAAACAAAAAGGACCGGAAATGGACTATAAGTCTAATATAATTATTTTGACGTAGGTGAAAAGCCTGAATTAGAATTTCGCTATTTAAAATGATGGATTGTTTTGTCAAATAATAATAATGGAGGCTTCGCAGAATAAAAGATTTTTTTTCTCCACGTACATATTAATTAAGGAAATGTTCGTAAATAAACAGTTCAAATAAATAAAAAATCAAGTTAAATAAATGGGTCAAATTAATGATATAAAAGTAAAGTTGTAGATTTAAATAAATGAATAAAATAATGGAAATACATAAAATAAAAACAAGTTAAATAATTAAGTATAATATATCTGTAGAAAATAAATAAAATATTCGTAGTAAAATAAAATAGTTTTTTTGAATATACGCATGTTAAAATAAAAGTTTGTTTTGAATACCGTAAGTTAAGAAAAGGATGTAAATAAATTGTTTAAAATAATCAAGATAAAAATAAAAAAATCTCTAGTAAAATAATAATGAATGAATCATAATAAAGCAAAATAGTTTTTTCTGAGTACATGCCCGTTAATATATAAGTTAAAGTAATGGATTAAAAGTAATATCGTAATATAAATAAATATGTAAATTGATGTCCATGATAGTTTAGAATAGTATTGTAAGTTAAATAAATATGTAAGATAATGTTTGTAATAGTTCAGAATAATATAAATAAATATGTTAAAGTAATGTTCATGTGTATTTAAAATAATATTGTAGGATTAGTGATAAATAATATAAAGTCAATCTAAGTTATATTAGGAGCATATAAGGGTTCGAATCTAAAGGGATGAGGGTAGTATTGAAATAAGTTAGATAAGGATTAAGTTTAAAGCTCTCGACTGGATAAATTCTAGTACCCATAATGGATTGGCCGGGATCATTCCTCTTTTAAAAAGCGCACTGGCAACAACCAGAGTAAGTCATAAGTCACTTTTCAGGGGAGAATCCCCATATCTCGTACCTCGTTTTCCAAAGCGTAAGTCAGAAATGGACAGTTGAAAATTCCTGCCATTGCAGCTGCTTAGTCAAAGTCCGATCAAGAGAATCGGCAATCGTTTTCCAGGGCGTAAGTTGAAAATGGACAGTTGAAATTCCTGCCATTTGCAGCCACTTTTCTTAGTCAAAGTCCGATCAAGAGAATCGGCAGCCGAAGCTTCGTTTACAAAAGATCCCTGTGCCACAAATTTAGTTTGTCCTCATGGTCATTATCCAGGACAAACATTGTAAGCAATGTTACCAGCATAGAAAGAAGAAAAGCATAATTGGAGATTGCCCTTGGTATGGAAAGAAAAGATACCAAAAAGCAAACTTAGAAAGAATAATAAATTAATATTTAATGTTGTCAGAGATAAAATGGTAAAAAATGACGCATTTTACTCTCAAAAGGAATGGCAGTGTAATGTACCTATATTGATATAGGCACATATAATTTTTATCTAAAATTATTATTAAAGTAATCTTTCTTAAATAAAAAACATAAAATTAAATGTTGAAGAGTTTGTTCAGTTTGTTTTAGAAAAAGATGGGAATTAAATGGTTTTTATTAGTATTCGTAAAAATATAAATATACAAATTTCTTTTCATTCAAATTTAATTAAAGAAAAAATAATTTTAAAACTAAATAGTAAATTGTATTAAAAATATATGACCATATATATGTGCGATTGTCAACAATAGAATAAATGTTATTATAAAGTTAAAGAAGATTATTATTAAAAAACACGGCAATGGTTATTAATTAAAATATAAAACAACATCTCTGCATGGCTATTACTAATTACGCAACTTCCAAAACACGTTTATCAAAGGATTAATTGATAAGGAATTCAACAACAGATCTTTGCCGGAGATATGAGAAAGACAACAAGGTGCAGGTATAAATAGACCTTTTTTTTATCGGACAATTCATTCCACAAATTAATTGAGTGAGATCAGTTCACAAAATTATTGAGAGAGTGCAGTTCAGAAATTAATTGAGTCAGTTAAGAAACAAAATGCAGTGCTGAGAATATTTTGGAATGCACATTCACCTCCAGCCCAGATGTCCAAGAAAACAGCAGATCTGCCTGTGAAATAATGTCAGCTTAACATCTTAGAAAATCTCTGTCAGTATCTATTTGTCTTCGATAGTAATAATCGTGAAAATCAGGAAACTCAGCAAGGAAACGTCCCAGCCGGCTGGAAGCATTCATACTGGAACCATTCATACTGGAAGAAACAACAAACAAGAAGAAAACAAAGTGTTAAATCTATGTTCAAAATCCTAGGTAAAACATTTGCTTATTTTCGTTTATACTGTAATAGCCATTGCATTTCATTAATTCATGTGAATCCTCCAAGAGTCTAATTATATGAACTCGATATCATACATAAATGAACTATTGATGTGTGTGATTAAATTTCAAATGCTATGTATTCCTTTATTATCATTATTATGTGTGTGCATGAGTTAATATGTGCGTGATCATTATATCAATATTTATTAGTTAAATTAGAGTGTTCTGTTATTGAATCTATAGGAATATTTAGACTATTTAGAAATGTCAATTTAAAATATGCGTGTGCTTTATTAGAATTATAAAATGTTTAAATTTAGAAAATAAATGTTAGTTAATAAATTATCTTTAAAATTAAACTTTATTTGTCGGTCAATTCTTTTTAACAAATTCTTTTATTAATTCTTTTAATCACTAATTAAGCATAATCTATTAGTGATTACAAACAGCTGAGCTAGTCGTGGATTTAGGCGTTGGGTTAGTGGCCACTATTCAAAGTGCGTTGTCTATTCTTTTAGAATAAGCAGCTGGCGCCCGTGTTTATACACAAACAAAAAAAAAGTACTTTGAACTTGGTGTTGAACTCAACAGTCGAGAAGAAGTTATGTCCTGGAAATGTAACGTTAGTTATATACTTTATAGCTATCGTTTGGGCATACATACTCTCCAAGTATGTTCTTCTCTGCCTAAGAGGCTGGTGTTTCGAATCCACATATTCGAATTCGGTTCAATATATATATTTAAATAAAAGGTTTAATTATTCTAGTAGGGAGATTCAAGTGTTTTAAGTCTCTATCTCACTTGATAATTACAAGTTTTTCAAGAAATGCATATACAATAAGAGAGGTTGATCAGATTCTTTTTACTGGTCCATAACTTATGATATTATGAAATACAAATCAAGAATATTGTAAATTAATTTGAATTGGTTATATATATATATATATATATATATATATTATATATATATATATATATATATATATATATATATATATATATATATATAATATATATATATATATATATATATATTCTTAAAGTGTGATGCATAATATTTCAGTGACTGTTATAACATGGATAGAAATTGCATTCATCCATTGTGAAATATTTAGTGTTGCATTAAAAGGTTTAAGATTATTGTAAGAGTATAGAAATAAAAAGTTTATATAAGACATGGAAACAACCATCTATAATCACTATTTGTTTTTATTGCAATAAGATAATATATATATATATATATATATATATCTTATTGCAATATATTATATATATATGTATTTGTATATATATATATATATACAAATAACTATAAATAATAAACTTAGCATAGCAGTAACTATCATAAACAATTATTCTTTATGACTGAATTATCATCAAATCAATGACAAACTTGCAACATACATATTAGAAAAGAGAAACCATTGTCAATTCTGCTATATGTGGATGTCTAAGTGCTAAAATAATTATAAAACTAATATTATATCGAAAGTTCTAGGATTATCATATCAATGCTAATTATCATCAATAATCTGGGCATCAGGTACCATGAGGGTATTGAGCATTCATAAACTAGTTATAACAATAATAAAACATATAAATAAAATGAAGTGAGTAGGCTGTTAAAATGACTTTTATTGCCATAAGGCTTTCTAAATAATTCTAAAGATAATTATATAGATGTCCACATACACATATACCCTATGTGTTGGTAGTCTGGAAGTAGCTTTAGGTTTCACAAATTAACCTTATGGTTGTGAACAAAAGCAGACACACAATTTATACTATTATTAAATAATTCTATTTGAATAACTTAAAATAATGATCAATAAATTTATTGACACATTAGAAGTAAAAAATAATATAAAAAAATAAAATGACTGATAAATACTCTACAAATATATAATTCTGATTTTGACTTACAAATATTAAATATTTCCATAGATTGACAAATAAAATTATATACGTATTATTTAAATTGTAGTTTACAGGAATACATAAATTGAAAGTGATCATAAAGATCATATATATAAGCACAAAAACACTCATCTGATAATATAAAACATTCTAATCATTAATTATTATTTTTATTAACTATATAGGACAATGTTATTTAAACATAATATAAATAATTAAAGTTGAATGTATAAAAATAATATGCACATATAATATAAAAATAAATATTTCAATTATTAATTTCAATTATCTTTACATTTCCAATAAGTTATTATTATTCTTTTTGGTCATTCTTAAGTTGTAAATAAAAGTTTTTAAGATAAAGAAATGTCACTTATCTTATTTGAAAATCTGTTCAAAATCTTTTCTTTTTAGTTTTTATTCTTTCCACTTGCAAACTGTATGAAAGTTTTTACAAATTTATTTTCATATATTAACTAATTTTTGACTATCTGCTTTAATTGTATTCAAAAGCTGGATATCTTCAGTTATTGTGTGAAAGTTTGTTTTTTTTTCTAAAGAAAAACAAAAACAAATTTAAGCGAAATAATTTTGGTGGAATCGATTTTTTCATTCTTTAGCACTACATTCAATTCACATCACAGTATATAAACATTTTTCCAATAATTGATTTATTTAATATGTGCTTTAATACAGATAAAAATGAGTCTTATGCAGAGACAGTGTATATATATATATAACTAACAATAGTTTACTTTTGTGTGTGTTTCTATATATATTTAAAGTAATATATGTATAGTGTGTAACACTGGAGTCTCTCAAGATTAAATTTAGTTCTTATTTAAATTGCTAGTATGATGTATCTTGGTTAACAGATAAAAAGATAAATGATGGTGGTTCTTAGTTCAGACCCATAATTTCCAAACTTCTGGTACAGTATACAGTATCTGCTACACACATATTAGACTATGAGACATTACAGAAAAATTGACCCACTACAACTTTTCTGGAACTCAAATCCTAACAATGTGATGACTAACACTAATTACTCTTCTTTTGAAGTTGACTTTCTATAATAATTATATCAGTTAAATTGATCTCATTATATATAATAGATATTATGAATTATCAAATAGGAAATTAAAAATACTTTTCTTTCTTAATTAATAAAAAAAAAAATTATAACTATATTTCAGTTGTGTTTTTTTTTTTTAATTTATATTCATTAAAAACAAAAGGTTTAATTTAGAAAAATATTTTTAATTTTTTAAGTAAAATTATATTTTACATTTTTGTCAGAATCAGAAATATATATAAATATTTGTATTAAATACAGATTTTTTAATATTTAATTTTAATAATTTGAAGTACTTTAAAAATAGAAAAAAAATATTATTATTTAATCAATCGTTTTTTCAGTTAATTCAGACTTTATTTTAAATAATTATGTATATAAATTGTATCTGTATTCATTTCTAATTTTCCTTTATATATATATATATATGTGTGTGTGTGTGTGTGTGAATTCATCTTACTGCATTGCAAGGCACACTCATTATATAACATTTGTAATATAAACTTATTAAATTAAGTGACATGATATATGATTTGATTTCCTTGCAGTTATTTTTATTGCTCTTAAGGTTTTGGTGATTTTATATTGCTAAAGCTATTAATATATAGTGTATCTGAACTTAATTCAGTCCCATATCGCTATTTAAATTAGGTAGTTGGATTTGAAGACATATGGATGTCTGAAAATTTCAGATTTTCTACTTAGTAGTTAAACATTAGATAAAGTGCTGGGTTTGACCTATTATTTTAAATCTAATGCTTGAATATCCTAGCACTCCACTGATGAAAGCCAGAGTTAGAAATCAGTCTGGCGGATAGGGATGTTCTGAAAGCTTTTTAAGTGCTATTGGCATGTTCATTATATAATATCTTACTGCATATATGCATATTCAATTGAAAATCTGTACAAGTTTTTAATCTAAACAATTTAAAATCATGATATTTAAACATAAATAGGACTACCATTTTTGACAGAGAGATTCAAATGTTTTAAACTCAAGTTAATCTGACGATTCAAGAAATCCTTATATAGTGAAAAAGATTAATCTCATACCTTTTTCATTTGTCAACAATTTATGATATTACAGAGTACAAATTAAGAATGTTTTAAATTAATTTGACTGATTATGCATACACACATACATAATTATTTAATTAACAAATATATATAATATTAATGTTCTCTATAGAAATTTTAAGATATTTAATTGTTTGAGACTTTTGAGCATTCTGGTAGCAGAATGAAAATAATAGTTCTGTTTAGTTAACTAAATTAAAGCAAGGTTTTTTCCCAATTTACTTTAATCAATTAAAAATCAATTCTGGAATATTTTGCTCCAAATTCACTATTCTCTCATTGCATTAAATCACACAGAACTAAATTTTCTCCAGGAAAATTGGTTTTCTTATCATATAACAGCACTTAATCACTTTTTTTTTTTAAAAAAAAAAAAAACTATTTTTAAAAAGGCATTGATTATTTTAAAACATTGCATATGATTTCTAGAGTCAGAGTCTAAATATTTAGCAAAAAGGTACATCAAAATCTTTATGAACAGAACAAACTCAAACTACCATAAAATAATGAGTTAATTGAAATAATTCAATCTTAGATGGTTTGCACTCTCTTATTGGCAATAATATTGTGTATTTAATATAGCACCTAAGTATACTCATAATATATTAAAAAATTAACAAAAGTAAAGCCTTCTAAAAAGTAGGTGTTTTTTATAAAATAAATAAATACAAATAGAGCTTAGTAATCTTATATGAGCTTAAAATATCACATTTTTAATATTAATTCCAAATAATAACTAAGAATTTAATATTTCCAAATAGAAGATTAAAAAAAATTTAACATAATAATATTAAAAATTCCTTAAATCTTTATAAATACTATAAATTATAAATATTATAATAAAAATTTATGATATAGTTCTGTATACTAAAATGATAGAATTATTACCCAATTATCTCCACCTGTTTCATAAAAAGAATATGAACATAATACTAACTTTCAAATAATTAAATCAACTTATTTATTGAAATAAATCTGAATGTTCTTTAAAAAAAAAAAATTTCATATAAATTTAAATTTAATAATTTTTGTAAAGCAAATTTTTGAGATTTTACCATATATGGAGAGTGGAGATATAATTGCTTAATTAGATTGCTTTTTTTCAACTGATGAGGAAATTGGAAAAGAATTGGAATACATCATAATCTAATCATCCTTAAATTTAGCAAAGCCTTAACTTTAGTAAAACAAATAAAATATAACCAGTAATATAGTTTAAAGTCTCTCTAATATTTAAATAAATCAGTCAGTAAGTGATGAATTTAATTTTTTTTAAAAAAAGCATAGAAATCGAAGAAATCTTAAATAAACTCAGATCTAAGAAATTAAACAGACTGACTTCTCACTTTTTCATATTATTACTTTTTTCATTTGCTCAGAAAATTAATTTACGTATAATTATCAAAGTGTCAAGCAAAAGAAAACAACAATTTCATTAAGTAACCAAAATAAAATTTCACATATTTTAAAGCTAGAAATTAAATCAGTCAGAAAACTTTGGCTTTTTAATTAGCCACTCTATCTCTGGGATATTAAAAGAATTTGAAGATTTTTTTTTTTTTTTAGAGTCAGGAAAACTAATAAATAAGCAATCATTTATAAGTAATCATTTTATAAACAAAAGCACAATTACATACAGTCTAAAAACAAACTGAAAAAAAAAAACCTACATAAAAGTGTACTGAACAAAAATTCAGATAGTCAGCATCATAAATATTAAAACTAACACTAATGAAAAGATAAGTATTGGTTTAGTAATATTAATATAAAATTTACTAGGATATGATGGGCAAACTATGGCCCATAATTTGCCTCTGGTGATTTATGTGATCTACCACTCATGCACAAATATACACTTTTTAAAGTTTAATCACAAAGATATTAAGTTATAAAACAAGCAATATATATGGCAAGTCTCCAAATCTACTTTAATAGACTATAACTGATTGTGAGCTGATCACATTCTAACATTCTTGCACATACACATATGGTGCCATATGTCATCCTAAAATTGTTTGAAACAGATTTTAAAAGCTTCCCTTCATAAAAATTGGAAATAAAAAAAATCATTTCCAGCATGATTACAATATTTTTTTCTGCTATGAGTACTCCATATATGATAAACTAAAAGCATTTTTATTTGTGGCATATTAAAAACATTACAGAAATTCATATGAACTGTGGGCAGGAAGATTTGCCCCCTATTGTAATAGAATATTTAAATTGACAGAAACTAAAATTTTTCCATGATAAATTCTAAAATATGTGAGTGCACTTAAATAATAAATAATTTTAGAGCTTTTATCTACATTAGTTTATATATACTTGTATATATAAATAAAAAAAATATATATATATATATATATATATATATATATATATATATATATATATATATATATATATATATATCACTTACTAATGGAAAGTTTTTTGGATTAAGCACATATGTACTATGTACAAGCTTACAAATGAATCAAAAACATGTCACCATATCAATATGCAAAAAAAAAAACCTACAACTATTTCATCACTATATAGTTATATTTAAGAACTGGAAACTCATAAGATGTCCTTGGAGATATAATATCAGTCCTTCTATATATTGATATAGTGATGTTTTTAAACAAGTTACCAGTTCTGAGTCATAATATTGCAATGTTGAGATAATCATTGATTGTCTCTATGCATTAGTATGGGTGATTGACTGTTAATTCATGTTCGTGCTTGTGTGCAGTCTGATAAACCAATTAGTTATATATCTATATCTAACTGGGTCTTTATTAATTACATATATATATATATGTAAATCACAAAATAATATAAAATGCATTTAAAACTGCAATCAATTTCAGAATTTAGTAATATCCTAAAATATACATAATTAAAATTTTAGAAAAAAAATTATAGCGTTATAAGGTGTAATAAAATTCCAATTTACAAAATTATTATTCATAGCTAGGTATGGTCAGAGTGGGTTAGCAGACTTCTTAATATTCTATACAAGGTAATGCACGTAAAGAAATTTTAAATAATTATTGCTTCTAAAAAAAAAATCATTTTACTCGTTTATAAAAAAAAAAAAGTTGCTTTTTATTGTAAAAAGGAAATAATAGATCCCCTCCCCGCCACATAATATATATATATATATTAAATCATTAAAAAAAGATTCACAAAATTGAAAAAAATAAGTAAGAAATATATATATAGACATGTGGTTTAACTAGTAACCATCCCGTGTTTTAGTGCATTCTTTTGTGTTATTTGTTTTAAAATATCCATAAAAAGATGCATCATATAATGATAAACTGCTCTTTAATAAGAAAGACAGCAACATTCAGTGTCACTTAATTTGTGACATAATTTTGTTTTACTATTATTGTTTTAATACATCATTCACTTTTGAAGAGCATAGTCAATCCTTTACTTTTAAACGATCACCATTTCATATACTTACAAAGACTGTTAATAAGAATAGAAAATATGAAATGGTAAGCATGTGATGTTTTGATGGTTTTATACCTATCCTGTACATAGAAAAGTTTATGACTGTGGATTTTGAAAAAGCAAAGGTCCAAAATGTATAGATGTGAAACTGAGTTCAGATCTATATATCAATAGAAGCAAATGAGCTTGGGATTAACACATTATTGTATTTTCATCTTGGGATCCTAGTACTATAGTTAACCAAATAAGTAAAAGGCTACTGGAGAGATGCATTAGATCCTAAGATCTAGGTGCAGTGCTCTCAAATCCAAGGCTTTTCACTGATGGAAGCCATAAGCTAGAAACTAGTCTGGGATATTGGATGAGTAGGCCCTAGATATGAATTTTATGCCCAAACCTTCCTGCATCCACTGGTTATGAAGGCTTGCACATGGTGGCACTACAGTATGAAGAGTTTGCTATTGCTACTGTTATTGTCCTTTACTTTTAGTTTTCTTATTTCATCTATTCCTTTTTAAAACAGTCCTATTTAAATATTTACCTATTTAACTAAATTATTTAATTTTTTTCTAAAACCATATCATAAATATTGTAATCACTTTCTATTTTATTTAATAATTCAAATTTCTGTTTTACAATTATCTAAGCTCTTAACAAGGCTGTTTGGTAATTGACATTTTACAGCTCCAAAATAGTTTATTTTGGTATAACTATTGGTCACTAGTAATTATTTTCCCCAATTTTTCTATATTTCCTCTTATTATTTGTTTATATATAGTCTTAGTTATCCAATTTTTATTTCATCTCATATTTGTTACAAATTTTATGTTCCTTTTTTTTTCTGTAAATTAAGCCACACCATCAACAAACGTTTTTGCTCCATTATTAATTTTACTGCTTTCTAAATATCATTTTTTAATCAACTAATTTAAATAAATATATAAAACTTTAGATAGACAGCAACTCCACTAATATATCTTCAGAAATTCTGTCATTTAGACCTGAAATCTTTTTCGACCTAGTATAAATTTTATAAATATTTTCCAATCTGTTTGTATATAGTAAATTTTTTCATCTGAAGCCAGATTGGATAACAAGATAATAGAATACTATCGTCAGATGAAAACATTTAATCAATATCTGTGATACAATAGATTGTCATTGTTTTCCAGTATATAAATAAGAGATCATACTCAAAAAACCTTATAATTTTTATAAATATGAACAAAACAAATCTTAGCTGTCTTTTTTTCTTAATTTACAATTTCTTTAAGTGCTTCTTTATATTCTTATCTTTCTAAAAATTTGTTTTTTTATATAAAAAATATATTTAATCTATTAAAAATTGTTCTGTTTAAAAATCTCACTAATATTTATTTTCATGTGTCATAGCATCGGGATCTGTAGACAAAGTAACCTATTTGTTATTTCATCTATTAAAATCACAGTACACCCACACAGAGAAAACTATTCTTTTGAATTATAAATTTCTTTATATATATATTAAATTAACAAAGCTAATATTTGCTCAAAACTAGATTGGTTTATAAATGTACATACATAAAAGCAGACCACACCTATTCAACAACAGGAATCTTTAGTCTGCTCTCAAATGAACCTGTTATTAATGAAAAGGTTGGTTACCATTTATTCTCTAAAACAATCTTATATTATTAATGAAAAAGATAATTGTCACATTTCTCTATGGTTTGATAGAGAAAGATGGTAACCACCTTCTTTATTAATAATAGATTGCCTTGACAGCAGTTTGAAGATTCTTGGTATTGAATAAGCATTGGTTGCTTTTGTGTGGTTATATATATTTCAAATACTTTTCTATAACAATTCAGTTGTAATGTCATTAATGTTCTAGATTTTTGCTACCTTTTATTTTAATTACTAAACTACAATCTTTTTTATTCTGAAATAACTTCATAGATTTTTGTTTACATCAATTTATTTATCAGATAACACATACGAAAGTTTATTGTTCTAATGATATAACGTTTTTTTCATACACAGTCTTTTTTTTTTCATATGTCATAGCATCGCCGGGACGCGAACCCACACCCGTCTGCAACCAACTACTTGCTTACAAGGCGGGTGCGATGACCTCTCGGCTAACAACGCTTGACATCTTTTTTAGTAATAACATCATAATGACTGCTTTAACAATTATCTAATTTACAGAAGTAGAATTTCTCAATTTCTTTATTTAATTATGATTGACTAAATTACTTTTCAGAAAATTTTTATGTTCTTTACTTGTTTTCATATTATTTTCTTACTAATATTTCTATATACACTTTTGCTTTTATTTACATTTATACTGTTCTATTTTTTCCTGTATTTAAAATATTAAAAATTTAGTCAAGCGTTGGTGGCCGAGAGGTTAGAGCAGCTGCTTTCCAAGCAGTTGTCCTGGGTTCGCGCCCGGCCGACGGCTTGACATATGAGAAAAAAAAAATTAACAACAATTATTTTTGCATTTTTTATTTTTTGTTCTTATATGCATTTCTTTTGTTTTTTTAATAAAACTATTCTAATTTTTATTAGAATTTAAATTTAAGAAAAGTTTGTTTATAAAAACAGTATTGCAACTAAATGATGATACATGCCAATAAACATCACACGATCACCATTTCTTATGTATGCTTATAACTGTTATTAAAACAGGCAAAACTCACTATACATATTGCCACTCACTGATTACTCTAGCTTGCAGTGAATAGCAATACGTATAGTAAGTTTGCCTGTTTTAATAACAGTTATAAGCAAGCATAAGAAATGGTGATCATGTAATGTTTATTGGCTTAAAACCAATCCTACCTAATAGGATATTGGTGGCTAGGGTTATTAAAGAACCAAAGACACCAAAATGTATAGGTACTGAACTGAGTTCAGACCTATATGACTATATAAGCTAATGAGCATGGATTGAAAATATTAAGGTGTTTTCAATTTAAGACTCATGGTTTTGTAGTTAAGTAGAGATAAAAGGTGGCTGCTGCAGAGTTGCATTAGATCCTAAGATCTAGGTGCAGTGCTATCAGAACCAAGACTCCTCACTGACGAAGGCCACAAGCCAGAAACTAATCTGAGAATATTGGATGAGTAAGCACTAGATGGGAATTTTATGCACAAGCCTTCTGGCATCCATTGATTACCCTAGCTTGCAGTGAGTGGCAATACATGTAGTGAGTTTTACCTGTTTTGATGATGCATGATCATTCTTAGTGATATTTGCAATATTTTTTTCTTTAAATATTTTTCTGATTTATAATACACTAGTTGAGATTTTTTAAAAGTAATATATATTAATGATGAACTCAGTCTTTAACAAGATTATTAAAATGAATACTTAAAAACTACAATGTGAATTTGGGCTCATTTCAATTAGGTATTGTTTTCAACAAATATAAATAAAATTTTATTCTTATGTTTATTATTATTTCAATTTTTTTTCACATAAGTTTTTAAGCCATGGACAAAAGTAGTTTCATTTTCATTTACTTATATATACCCTATGAATTACATATATAAACCCAGGTATATAAAAACCTGTGTGTTTCAGTTATTACATAGTAGAGATGTCTGCCCATCCCTTGTATTAAATGGATTATGTCCTAAGCATGAGGGGTCAGATTGACTTTAGGTCAACATTGGTGTGACAAGAATCTCGGCTTTAGGGTGACCTTTGAGTGTTCTATCATCAGATTTTCAATTGGATGGACAGTTGAATAGTTGGAGTGTGGAGTAGATTGAAGCCTGTCTATTAAAGTATGAGGATTGGCTATCTTAATATATATCTGAGCACTTATAGCATATATGTGTAGTGATGGTAATCTGGACCAACTGATGATTGCTGGTTTAGCATGAAATACATATATTAGTGATTATTTATCTTTTCAACATTTATGTGTTCAAGTGTATCAGTGTTATGAGATAGTGTGGAGAGTGGTGGGTCATGTGAAAGTCTGTGCTCATATACCCTATATATTACAAGACTTTGCACATTTTTCATATCGTGCTTTAAAGAATTGAAGTTGATCAAGATTTTACTAGCTATAAAACAACTAAACAAATTTATTACTTTTATATAGCAAATTATAAAAAGTAGAATAGATCTTTCAATCGTTTGCACTTTCAAAGGTGATACAATTAATTGTAAAACATGTCAAAATTTTAAGACACAAATAATATTTATTATGGATGTAAATATAGCATTATTTATTATGCAATCATAAATAATTAAGCAAAAGATAGAAACTGGTCACATTATTAATAAGTTTTGTTTTGATAATTATTCAGTCAGAAATTAATAGTAAATTTGCACAACATTATGTATATGAAATAGAATTGAAATTGTACAATTTCCTGCTAGCTGTGAAATAACTAAACAAACCCACCATCTTTAAGTATCAAACTATAAAGAATACAACAGATTCATTTATTTTCTGTGTTTTCAATGATAATAAGCGTAGTACTCTAACTGTTTTAAAATTTCAGAATGGAAGTAATATTTACACCAAATTTAAAGACAGGATTATTAATTATGAAAGCATAATTACTTAAGCAAAAAATAGAGACTGCATCTCATGTTTAACATTTGCAATGGAAATCAATTAAAGTCATATAATAAATATAAAATTTGCAAAGCATTAACAAATCCAAGCCCTACAATAAATATCATTGGTTGACATAACACATGCTTGAATAAGAGGTTTGAAAGATTTTTTTTCTTAATTTGGGCTAGAGTGTCAGACCAATTTGTAACACTTTGCAAGTCTTAATTGCCATATAATTCAACTAATTTACATGATTGGCTCTTGTTTTCAAAGATCTCAACATAATGTCATAGTCTTATCAAACATCAGTCAATTACACTTTGTATTTAAGATATATATATATATATATATATTAATGATTTAATTTTTTATTAAAAATTAAACTTTCATATTTACATTAATTCTATATGTATTTTTTTAACCTTATAGTATAGATTTTTTAATTATATTTTTTTTATTTAAATAAATGTTTTTGGATATTGCTCTAGGCTATAAATCTGAAATGAATTATTCTTAAATTCATGCGTTTCCACTTACTTTTGAATAGTTACTTACCAAACATGTTTCTACATGGGATTTCACTGCACATGTATACTTTACTAATTTAAAAAATGAGAGAATAAGACTATGTTTAAAGTATTGCATAAATAACTTATCACATAGTATCCACATATTAAAATAATTACATTTTAAAATAAAGATTTGACCACTAATAAAGGGCAATTATAATTTCTAAAATGGTTAAAAAAACAGACAATGCTTTTATTTATATTGACAAAACAACACTTCTTTATATTACTATTTTCTCATAAAGACAATAATATAATATCCTGACATGGATTATAAATTGCTTTAAAAAATATTGCTTTTTTTATTATTAATAATTGGATATTTGGGTTCTGACAAACTTTTCCCTGATAACTTTTAATTAAGCAGAAATTTCATCAATTCTTTGTGCATAACGAATATTTAATTCGGCTCATTGATGTAATCATATAAAGCATGGATGAGAACTCAAAGATAGTTGTCTGACCTAAAACAAATCCAAAAAGTATCATTATTAAATCAAGATCATTTTTAAAATTAATTTTAAAAATATCTTAAATAAACAATAATTAAAAAATAAAAAAGAGTACATATTACATATGAATATTCACTCTCTAAAAACAAATTTGACATTATGTCACTCAGTTACAAATTTTATAAACTTTATCATCTATTATTATTACTATTTCACATTTACCTATCTCACTTCCTTTTTCTACTAATATAAATAAAATTTATTCTTTTTACTGTATTATTATTATAACAATTCTTTCTGGAATACTAGTACTTATTTTTTTTATTTGAGTGCTTTATTCTTACAATCCTGCTTTTCTTATCCAATGAGTGTCACTCAAGTATAAATTACATCAATCTTTTGTTTTTGTTAAGTTTTCTAGTAACTACTTTTATTAAGTATATCATTATATTAATCAATTAATGTTTAGTTAGTCCCCTATCCTTTTTATACATAATTATCTGTTAATCTAGCAGATTTTGACATTTTTCCCTGACTATTTTTTATCAATTATTTATGCTTAATTTCTTATAATTTTCTTTAATATTACCTTTTAGTTTATTAATAGTTTATTTCTTTATTAGCTTGGATTATTTTTTACCTTGGAATTTAACTTCAATTTTGCCATTACTAAGTTGTGATTTGAATTCATATCAGCTTCCAGGATGTGCATATTTGCATTCTTAATGACGCCATATTCTGAATTAACTGAAATCTTTTCTGAATGGTGTTTTACATGTGTAATCCTTCTTTGAAATTATTAAATCATACATTATCATTATGTTCAAAAAAATTATAATATGTTGATTATATTAATTCTTTAATCATTTAATATTTTTTCAAATAAGTGAACAAAATTATGCATTTTTAATTTTTATGTCTTTATTATGTATATATTAAAAAAAAGAAGTCACACTTTTTTGAATAATATCAACACATTTATTTTACTAATACGTAAATATTTAGAATTGCCTTTTTTTTCTTTTTCAGAAATACTTATAAAGAAAACTAATAATTATAAAAACAATTGTTTTTATGAAAAACTGTGTGCTAAATATTTATAAAAGTTGTTTAAAAAGCGTCAAATTATATAAGTTTTGTAAAAAAAACATTAGAAGAGTTCAAACTTGAAATTGTTCAAGTCAGAGCTTTCTCCTCCCTTTATTAGATATATTAATAATTTCTTAATAACTATAGGCAATTGTTTTTATTAACTTTAATATCTACAAACTACTTTAAATATATCCCTTGACAAAGTGTTGCATATATCTACTGTTTTCAAATCCTTGACTGTTCAGATTAGAATCATATTCTAATATTATAAAACAATTATTTTTATAAAGTTTAAAAATTTTGTGGGAAAAGTACTTATAAATAAGTTATAAAAGTGACAAATTTTATTTTAAAAAACTTTATAAACTATTCAGAGAATTCGAACTTCAAACTGTTCAAATTAGAATCACTTTATTTTTTAATTAGATATATTTTTTGATATAAAAAATAATTGTTTTATGAACTTTTTAGTGAATTTATTATCTATATATTACCTGTCAAAATGACTAATATTTACTTGTAAAGCAAAATTATCTAACATTTAAAACTATCAAAACATATTTCTATAATTTTTAAGAAGTATAAGCAATGTATAAAATAGGCAAAACTCTTCATACAGTAGTGCCACTCAGCACACGCCAGAGTAAAGCAATGGATGCAAGAAGGTTTGCACATAAAATCAGTGCCTATTCATCCAATATTGACAGATTAGTTTCTAGCTTGTAGCTGCCATCATGTACTAACAGAGCTATATGACTATATATGCTAATGAGCTTGGATTGGAAATATTATTGTGTTTTCAATTTTAGATTCACAGTTTTGTAGTTAACTAAAGAGGTAAAAGATGATTGCTAGAGAGTTGCATTAGATCCTAAGATCTAGATGCAGTGTTCTCAGATCCATTAATTATTCTGGCTTGTACAGAGTGGCACTACTGTATGGAGAGTTTTGCCTGTTTTAACAGCTTGAGCAAGCATAAGAAATGTTGATCATGTGATGTTTAGTGGTTTAATGCATGTCTTTATAGAAAACTTTTTTTTAATGATGTGCGGTTAAATACACGCTTTTCTAAGTGTAATCAATAAATAAATATCTTAGGAACCATTCTGTATATGACATATTTTGAAACAAAGATTCACATACAGTCCAACTTTACTGCATTGACACCAGTGCTTAGTATCTCTTCTGGCACTACAAACACAGTAGCAGTTGCAGGAATTTTTTTAGAAAAATTAGGTGAAATATGTGTTGAAGTAGCAATTCTGACCAGTTGATGGTCAAAGCTAAAGTCTTACTCATAAATATTTAAAGCAAAGGCAATATATAATTACTCTTGAATGACCTGTATTCTGAATTAAAACATCAAGTATATTTATATTTATTATAAAGAATACAGATACTTAAAATTTCTTTATCAAAGAAATATCTAATATATATATATGCATAATTTCTTTATCAAAGAAATATCTAATATATATATATGCATATTGCTGAGTCTTAGTTGTATGGTAAATGACAACTCTTGGTTGCAATGGACATTTCCACCCGTAGACTTGCCATAATCATATAAATTTATGATGAATTATATTCAAAAAGAAGACAGTTTTTTTGTTTTGCTAAATCATTTTAGGCTGCCTTTTTTAGTTTATTTCTTAACATTTTAGTTGGAAGATCCTTTTTGCTAATATTAATATCACTATTCAGGATGTATCAATAATCTACAGTCATACAATATTATTTGTTCCAATATTTATGCATTAGATTAAGAATATTTTTATAATTAAAAGAATATATTCCTATTTTTTATTATATGCATTTTTCCCCCTAGATATGAGAAAATCACAAATACAATCCTTGTTTAACTCAAAAGTAATAAAAACATTTCAAACCATTTTGATGTTGTACAATTTCCATGATAGCTATCTTTAGTAGAATATCAAACTTTTATCCACATTAACACTTTGTTGTAGGATGAATAAAGTATTTTAAAAATCCTCTCAAATAATACATTACTTCATGCAACTTGCAGAGCTTTGGATTTGGGTGAATTTTTCATTGATGGTTTCATTATTAGAAAAATGCATAAATTTCATAGGTAATAAAAATCTAACATCTATCACAACCTCAAAAAATATGAGTATATTTAATATTCTTTTAGCCATAACCATTCTTGATGTGGTAGTTTGATCAAGTTCATAAAGAATAATAATTTTAAAAGACAATCTCACTTCTTTCACCGAGATGGATATAAAGTTCTTAGTTCTAAATAAATTTTCTGAATATACACATTTTCTGAATACACACCTATGAATATATTGTTTGACATATTCCCTTATAATAATTTCCAACATTATTTCATCAGAAATAACTACAGAATCATAATTATGTGGCACCTGGTACCACTATTTTAGTTGTGCCTGAGATAGTATTCAAAAAAAATTTAGGGGCATGATAGAAGAATATCATTTATGTTCACTTCAATTTCTGACTTAGTTTCTCTCATTATGGCTTCAATCTCATCATCAATAAATTCATTGTCACTGCTGTTGCTAAATATCTTCTTATTACTTAATATTATGTTATCACTTATATAATTTAGAAATGGCATATTTTCTGTGTCAGAGTCATCAGAGTGACGGTGTATATATATATTGAGATCCCTATAAAGTTACTGTTGAAATACATTCTGGATATTTACATATCTATACAATAAAGTGAAAATGTCCTGGGAAATGTTCTAGCATTGATAATCCACAGCACCTATCATCATAAGTATATATCTCTTTTAATGTGGATTGGGTCAGCGAGAAATAAGACTTCCTTTATGTTTTACCAGAACCAAATCTCATTCTTCAAATGCAAACACCTATAGACAATTACTGGATTTATAATTATTCAATTATAATATTACATATATATATAAAAACATATGTATATATGTGTGTTATATACTTGCAGTTCAATAAACAATATATATTCTATCATAGTTTATCAACATAAAGTGAGCCATTATATGCTATATATGTTAGCCTGCGATGAGTCTATGAACAAAATATAATAAAGTTCATAACTCCACGGCACACGCAAATGATCACAATTATAAATGTATATTTTATTACAGTGTAATTCATCATACCCAATTTTATATAATAAGATAAAAAACTGAACAAGTGAGAAAAAGAAAAATATATTCTATACTTATCTTAAGATAATATACCAGCATTTTTTGCATTGCGCCACTTGCCAGGCATTTTATTTAATCTGTAAATTGATTCTTTCGCTTTATATTATTTATAAACAAATAATTTTTTATAACAATATTGAACGGCTACGAATTATTTAATTCCATAATAAAAGAATCATATGCAATTAGCAAAAAGAATGAACTTGATAGCTAAAAATAACGGAATCAAAAATCAGTTTATCATCTCTGCTTTTCGAACTTTATAAGATCTTCCGAAAAATTAATCATTCGATATATATATACAAAATACTTTGTGTTCTAAGTGACCATTTCATTAATTTAAGTTTAAAATCAATATTGCAATACTACATAATCAATTGCACTTTTAAAAACAAATGTTTGAGGTTTTGCAAGTATTTTATCAATAAATGATAATACTATGTAATATAGGGAGCGTACCAATAGCTCAAACAAGCTCTTATTTAATAAATGCGGTAAGAGAAAATATTTAAAATCTCTATCTAGAATATTCTTATCGCGACGACCAATTGGTTTCGAGCTTATGTGAGAAAAAGAAAAAAAATCATAATATTGATAACTAAAATAGCAAAAATATTTCCAAGCTTATTATAAATATGATTATAAAAGTTAAGGGTCATACAAAGCCTCCCACCATGAATTCAATTACTACATAAATTTACTATCAATTCGTAATCACTGATAGGAAAATAAAAATTAAATCAATACAAATTTCTATACTAATTAAGTATTTTAGAGTTGTTGTTTTTTTTTGGATTTAGCATAAAATCTTTTCACAAGAGAATTCACTGTATATATACAATTTTTAAACCTATTATTATAAAGCGCTGAAAATCTTGAAATCATTAGATCGGAAATCGAACTCGGATAATGCGCAATTACTTTAAATATTATAATTTAAGTGATTCATTTACGTTTTTTAAACTCTTACTGACGTGTGAGTACACGGAGATTTATAATATTTAAAGTAATAGTGCATCATCGGAGTTCGACTTCCGATCTAATGATACAATTTTTAACTAATAAAGCATTTTATCTTATACATATATGCCTATATCATTATGCGTAATTACTTAGACTAGCGTCACATAAAAATAGTAAATAATAAAATAATCTTAATAGTATCTTTCATTATCTTTTTTTTTTTTATATTTAATAAATAATAATAACACTGTAATAATAATGTTTCGTTGATTCCATTTTCTTCCATTCCTCGTAGTGAGATATGACTCATCATCCATCCATCTTATAAATGATATCTTTGCGATTTTTGCCTTTAGCCACGATTAACTTTAACACATTTCCAATGAATCATCAATTTTCAAGACATATTCAAAATATAATAATTTCTGTCTCAGTATATTGTTTTCCGATGTCTGAGATTTAATTTTTTTGATAATTGATTTATTGATCTTTTATTGCAATCCAGAAAATTTCAAGTTGCCTTCTTTAATAATTAACATAATTCAAACATATCTTCTTGTTTATAATATTAATGTAAGTCCAATTCTCACAACCACATGCTAACACAAGAAACATATCTTTAGCAATATATTTATTTCTAAATATCGACCAGCTATAGTTTTATCCATCACAACTTTATGTTAATTTATTTTGTACCATCTTAAAAATAAAATCATCTATGAACTCTATCATTTTATTATGCATTAGAAAGTTTTTATCTTACTAATTTTATAGTATTAGTTGTTTGTTTTTGTTGTTTTGCTTTTTTATGTTTATAAGCAACCAACTATTTCTCTATTTTTTAAAACTTTGCTAATAAGACCTTTATATTTTCATATACTTTTTCAGTTATTATTTTGGTCTCTATGTAAGTTGTTGATTTTTTTTACCTCTTTTTCAAATATTAATTGCTACTTCCTACAGTTCTGCATGAAAAACTTGCTTCATAATATATAAAATAGATATAATTTTATTTTTCTTATTGCATTACCAAATCCATATAATATTAATATCATTTGTAAAAAGTAGTAAAGAACATAAATGATACTATTATTATAAAATAGATTTAGTGTGATAATACAATTCTGGTAAACATTCCTTTCATCATTAATAACTCTGAGTTATTAGCTTCCATTTTAATCTATGATTTTTTAATAATTATAGAATTCTTAATGAGACAAACTGACACTCTTATATTCCTGTAATTCTTATTCACATGTACAGCTTGGCGAATTAACATATTCAAAAGCTTTTGTAATAACAATAAATAGAAGTATAATTCTTCATGATATTTTCTTGCTATTTTCATCATCCAATTGATGTTAAATATATGACCTTGATTTTATTCATATTTTCTAAAAAATGAAGATATCTTCATGAATACTTTAAAAAACAATGCCTTAATACAATATAAACATGAAAAAGAAGCATCTGTTAAATATGAAACAATTTAAGTTAGCATTTAAGTCAGTTGCATGAACTATCAAGTCTTATTAGTAAAAACCTTTTTAAGAATCTGAAACATTGTTAAAATATTCAAGATATGGGAAAAGCTGAATTAGTTTTTGCCTCTATTGTTTTGAAAAAATTATAAAAGTCAATTGATAGGGTAAAATAATTAATTTGAAAATATTGAAGCATGAAAATGTTCTGAAGAAGAAGGCAAAGATAATTGGGACAGGTTAAAAGAATGGATGTCAGTAACATTACCAAAAATATGATATAAAGATATTTTAGAAAACTAAAACTGTCTTAGCATTGCTTTTCATGGAAATTTGCCAAGACATAATATTGTTTGAAATTTTTTTAAAAAGTAAACTATAACATAAAAGAAACAAAGCAAAAAAGATCAGACCTATTAATAAGAACATGTCTAAGTATGGTTCTATTTCAGTCTATAGTCATTTGAGTATCTATAGATGCTCCATAAAAGAAACTGTCAATTAGACAGTTAATTTCTTATTTTTGCTCACCTGCTTTTGAATTACATGTAAAAAAACTGACTCTAGTAATATATAAACAAATAATTTAATGATGCTGTAAATAAGTAATTATTTGAAAAGATATTAACATTTCATATGCCAACTGCAGGATTTTGTAAACTTATATAAATTTACCAGAATATTAATTTTAAAAAGATCAATTTTAGCATGATAGGTGTTTAAACTCTTACTTCATCAGATAACCTTCTTCACCAATTTAACATTATTTTATTTATATATTATTATTAATGGCAATTTGATTTTAAATATTGAATGTTCAAGTTAGCAATAAATTTAATGCTATCTTTAATATTAATATCTATGGCAGAACTATGTAAATTCAATTTTTATGAAGAACCTTGTAAAATAATGTATAAAACTTTACAAAATTCTCTTAGATGGTGCATGGAGAATTAATATCACTTCAGTAAGTACATATTTACAGTGTGTGTAAATTATTTTTTCATACATTTAGATATTTATTTATATACAAGATTCTTTATAATAAAACAGGCAAAACTCTCCATACAGTAGCACCACTCAGTGCAATCCAGAGTAAGAACAGTTATGAGCAAGCATGAGAAATAGTGATCATGTGATGTGATATTCTTTATAATAAAGAAAGAACTTTATATAGTTCTTTCTCAAACTTTAATATTAAGCTGTTAAAATTAAGATTGTCATTAATTTAAATATATAAGCTTTAACATTAAGTTGAGCATATTGAGGGTGTTTAAATAAAATTAATGTGTTGTTGCTGAGAAATTTTTTATAATGAATGACATCTTAAAATGCATGAATTTCAATTCAAAATATTGTGGTAGAAAATTTATATTTTCAAGTGAATTGAGTTGTCTAAAGCCAGCATAATATAAAAATATTTGAACAATATTCTTTTTAAGGTATATTTATTTATATTATAACAAATGGATCTATATTGCATTAACACATTATTTGAATGACATTCTTATCCATGTGATTAATTACAGTGAGATGGGTGTTATTATTTATTTCTTATTATGAAATATATATACTTTTACTTTTATTAATATTTATGTGACAATGGTAATAATATAAGATTTTTCTAATCATTAAATGCAAAAAGTGGGATTATTTAACATGCACATACACATATGAGTTTTTTTTTTAAATTTTAACTTTGTCACACATTTCAATCTGTTTATTTAAGTGCATTGTAAATCAGCATAAAGTTATTTTACATTTTAAATAATAAAAAAATGTTATTAAAAACTGAGACTGAATCTTAATATAAAAGTTAACATAAAAGATATAATAACAAACATTCATTAAATAATATATTATTGCCAGTACCTATTTATGTTATTGACTCTTTGAATAAGCCTTAAATGCAAACAATTTTTTATGAAATATTAATTAATAATTAAACTCAAATTACTCATTTGTTTAGCATTGAAATGAACAAGTTCAAATTTAAGTGTGATATTAATGTACATAAATAAATATATTAATTCTAAAAATGACAATTCATTATTCTAAATAAATTTTGAATTAATAAAGTTTTACTTACTGTAAGATTTAGTTAGTTTTTTCTATCACTTTCTAGTCTTTAGAAAAAAAAATTTTTTCATTGTTAAAAAAATATCTTTTATATATTGTTTATTTATTTATAATACAAATATAAAGTACATTAAAATAGTATAATATTAAATTTTTAATTTATTTAGGATTATTAGGATATATCTATGAAGGTAGTTACTGAGAATGTTTTATATAACAATTTAGCAGGGATGAACATTGAATGTTGTCCATTTTACAAATAGAAGTTTTTCAGATTTTTCATTTCTAATTTTCTGTTTATGACGTTTTTCATATTGTAAAAAAAAAAATTTCATGATCATTTATTGAATTAAATGGAATATAAATTCTATAATTTTATATGTTCCACTTTCTTTCATTAATCTTTAAAACTTAAAAATAGGTAGAACATTTTTTTTCTCCAAGGTTATCAAATTTTTACATTTCAAGGCAACAAGAGTAACTTTACATTGAGAATATTAAACAACTTTTTTGTGATTTATAAAATAAATAAAAAATAAACTATTATCTTTTTTTAAAAAAAAAAAAAAAAAAACCAATTCTCTTTGAAATGCATTTTCTAGCCTAGAATTTAATTTATTCATATGATAGATGATTTTATTATATTTAATTAAAATAAAAGTTTTTGAAATAAAATTTTAAACTCTCAAAAGTTTTTAAAATGATTGGCAATTATATATATATATTGAAGCAGTCAGATCTAAGTTCGATCCTAGCTTCATGATCTTTCACATGTAGCCAACTTCAAACCCTTGTACTAACCTTGAATTTCCGATGCAATGGGGCTTTATACGTTCAGTCCATGCTAGTTTCCTTAAAGAAAAACTATTATAAATGTGTGTTAAAATTAATTCATTTGAGATTTAAACTAATCATTTCTATTAATAAATTCATGTTAGAATTATTCATGAATTTATATATATTATAACTGCGTGGATTGTGCCTATATATATTTATAAATGTTTAAATATATATAATTGTTCGAAAGTTTCATTGCGTCGGGAATGTTTATTTTACTTTTAAATAATATGTTAAATTTTTAGTGATTAAAAGCTACATTCTTTCGATAAGCTTTCAGATTTTCTCTTTCCAAAACAATGGTTAAAGTTTTTATTAATTAGAAATAGATAAGTCTTTAAAATGTTAGGACGGTCCTAATTAAAATCATTTTCTGATGTTAAAAATTCATTTTCTAATTAGAAAATGAATTCAAGTTAATGAGTTTGAAAGCCTTATCGAAGGAATGTATCTAAAAACAACTAGTAAATTTTTTGTAAGATTGATTAGGAAAGAAGTGCTAGCCTAAAGGCATCAGATACAGTATAAAGAGCCCAGGAAAAGTTTCCAAGCAGCTATTATTCCTCATTAAGAGAAGCCATATATATTTCATTAGAGAAGAAGCCGCCCAGTTAAATTATGAAGTAAAATAGTGTTTCTACCATGGTGGGGGGGCTTAACTTCAAGAGTCTGACTACGGTTCCTTAAGTCCCCTGAAAATCTTCAATGTGGCTGCAATATAAAAATTCATATACCAATCGTAAGCTGCCGAAACCTTAGAGAAATCCATCAAAATGCTATTCACATAATTTTCAAAATGCGCGCATACGTTTCATCCAACTGGACTCTGCCCTGTGGAAACTCAGAAGCCAACCATGAAGAAATGGTAATATCTTTCCTTTTGAACCTGGCCAGTTCTGAACTTTAAGTTAAAACATCTTTAAGCTATCTACTGTAAAATTGTCTTTTTGTTAATGTTATTTTAAATTATGTAGTAATTCTCTATCTATCTCTAGTCTTTAAATTTAATATCTGTTAACTTTCCTTTCTTACGATGGCGGTTCGTTTATTTAACCCTATTATATATTTGCTAGATGATTATTAATATAATTTATTTATTTTTATTATATGCCAATAATAACTTCAACTCGATAATAATTTCCTTCGTTGCATTTGCCGTGTTAAATAATATTATATTTATTTTTATAGTAATTCTTACCCACTAGAACTAATTTGATACAGTTCTATTAATTATCGAGTTGAAGGATTTATACAATTTTTGCTATTTTATTAATGGCTAATAACAACAAATTATTAGCTCAATTTCTAACCTATGCTCCTGGCCACTTTACTGAGTTTATAATATTCATTTATTCACATTAATATATTGTTTCGCAAAAAGGTCGATAAAGGAGTTAAATGAATATATTCTAATTCAAATTTTATACTTTCTAGTAATATTCAGGAAGGGCATGGGATTTAGGGCATAATTAATATAATTTCTAATTGCATTAAATACTTTTTGATTAAAGCACGTTTGACTTTAATTTAACTTGATCAGGTCATCACGTAGAGCACTCTTTATATAAATTAAGTTTTATTATTTAAATACAATGATTACCAAGTCATCATTTTTCGAACGTTGCTGATGTGAGCCATCTCCTGTTTCATAGGCTTGTCCTCGGTGATATTTCTATTAGTTTAATTATCTAGGAAGAACGCACTTCCTCCACTTGCTCGTTTTATATTTGGAACACCAAAGGTTCGAGGCTACGACCCGACCTGGTTTTCCCTGTGTTCTATGGATCCTTCATATAGGGCATCAAAGACTTGTCAAATACAAGCAGCCCTGCTATTTTCTCAAATCACAGACAAGCCATTATTTTTCAAATTTATTCTTATAGCTCATAAGTCGTCAGTACCGTTTATTTCTCAGTTCCAGTAAAGACCGCTCTCATGCTCGTAAATCGTGATGAATTGATTTTATTAAAGTCGAACAAATTCATGTTTATTTATAATTAAATAAGTTTTCTATTAAATATTAAAGTTATGCCCTAAATACATATCTTGCTCTTTGTGAATTGATTTGCGAATGTGAAAATAAATCTCACATTCTTTCCTTTAGAATCAGAATAATAATTTCAATCATAGCCAAATACCTTTATCTACCTTTATTTTCTTGTCGGGGGCATAGACATATATTTATCATATAATATTGCGTAATAGTATTGGCATATAATAAGGACTGCCATTCTTGTTGTAAATATAAATTCCGTTTAAAGACTAGAGGTAATCTATATAATCACAATCTAAAAGTTGAACAAAATTATAATTATTATTAAACATTTTATTAACACATTTGGTTTTTTTTAACTTTCTTTCTTATTCAAATTATTTTAATATTAATGCTCACTGTCTGTATTGGCAACCCGAACATATATATATGAGTTGACTTATAAAGATTGTTAGTTATTTTATTATACTTTATTAGAGTTAGATCAGGGGTCTCATTAATCATCATCATCCATTGAGCTAGTTCCTTGGCGCATAGTCATGTACCATCGATATATGTCATCCATTGATTTGATCTGAGCTCGTGAGTTGGGTTTGAATTCAGTTTGGTTCGCCTGAGTTTGAATCCGACTTTGAGTTTGGGTTTGTTGATGTGTTGGCTTCTTTTTGACCGGTACAATATATTGTAATGGTCAGATGGAATGGGTGATCAATATAGTCTTACTGTATCTGCCATACAGAGTGCCACTAGGCTACTTGAACCTAGAAAATTTATAGAGTAGGCAGATACGCGCTGTTAAGATCTTATTTTACATATATTTTTATTCCGATCGTCAGCCCATTGCCACTAGCTCAGTGAGATGCAGAGATTTATAAAATATGAATTCTTATCTAAAAATATTTTCAATATTAAAAAAAAATAAAAGAAGCCACTTCCAGTAATAACACACACACAAACATTTATTTAATATATATAAAATTTAGAATTATTATTTTAGTCTAATTTTTATTTTTTTACAAAACTTTATAACTTATTTTACTTTAGATTTTAATTTACAATTTAACTTTTTATTTTATTTTAAAATTTGCACAGATGAGTTTAATATTTATTAGAGTGTCGAGTATGAATAGACTACATAGATTGCATTTGAAAAGAAAATATTCTATCCCTGATTTAACCTTAGGCCAAAGGTTCGCAGCCAAACCAACATCAATCCATCTGATATATCGATGCATTCAATGCAGTATGAATACGACAGCAGAAATACCATACTGTCAGGAATGTACATCTGAACAGCATGGTTAGAAGACATTGACTCTCATCCAGACAGGAATGCTACATCTGTCTGGCAAGAAGAACAATAAAAAAACTCCATAGGAAGGGACTGCATTTTCCATCTTACCATCCCATTCCATAGGCAAAAAGGAGGTGTGCGGCATAATATGTGATCCTGCATATAGCGGACCTCATACTACATTTACTAATTACACCAATATATCCAGTCCATAGACCCAATTTAACTATGAAATAAATAACCTAAGATTTACCATCCCTTAAACTAACATAACATTACGAATCTATGCAGCCATTCATGCCCAACTTAAATTTAACATTTATTACAAGTTGTTTAACAAAAAAAAAATCATAATTAAACTTAAAAGAACGGAAAATAAATTAATGGAAATGATTTAACAAACAAATAATACATTCAATAAAATAATTAATAAATAATTTAGTTTGGTCAGATAGGCAATACTATTGCTATAATTTAAATACTGGGAAAGTTTTATATTTAATGTTCACGAATTTTCTAAAGTTCTTACAGTTTTAAAAGGTCCATATTTTGTAGTTGCTTGTAATTTTGAATGTGAATTCCCATGCCCTCCTGAAGAGATTTGTATCCAGTTAGCCATTGGTTCTTTATGGTAGCTGGTATTTAATTGCCAGGCCCAGATGTCTTATAGTCCGCAATATGGGAAAACGATGTTTCATTTTTCTTTTAGAACAACTGAAGGAATTGAAAGTGCATCATTCAATCCCTTCTCCTCCAACTCTCTCTGACTTAACACATATCTAACCTCTCTAATTCACATCTCTTTCCTTTTATAATAAACTTTTGGATCCAGTGGACATTTCATCATGACGATAATGATCTTTTCATTCTGGTCTGTTTCCTGAGGGATTTCTTTTATTGGCTATTAGTTTCTATTGTTTTTTTCTCCTATCTGACCTTTTCTTATATATTTTTAAATGCCCAAGGGCTAGTTCACTTGGACTAATTAAAATAATCATTTCCATTTTACAATAACATTAATTAATTTATTGTACAAACTTAGATATATTTTTATCTTTAAATCTTTACTGAAAATTTTAAAATACTTTTTTTCTTCTTAATAAAGTTTTTGTTTAATAATTTTTCATCTGTGCGATTTTATATACTAGAGTTTAGATGATTTTTAATTTTCAATTTTTAATTCTTAAAAAAAAAAAGTTTTTATTTGCGAACTTTTATTTTTCATGTTTAATTTTAAAAAAAAAAAATGTAACGGCGTATGTGCTCGTTACAATATATATATATTGTATTTTGTTTCTAGCTTTTTTTTTTTAGTTTTTTTTGAAAATGTTTTCCATTTTTATTATCATTAAAATCTTTCAAGTTGTTCGAAACTATAGTTATAATAAAATGTATAAAATAGTTCATGAAGAATAAACTTTTTAAGATGCTGATTTAGAGTGCGCTGACCACCATTTTGAATTTTAAGGACCACCCAAAACCACTGCTGACATATACAAGTGATAAATGACATCAAATAATCCACACAGAATTACTTGGATGGGTCAGTGATAGTTTTGGGTTAGTCCTTAGAATTCAAAATAGTGGTGAGTGCATTCTAAATATTAAACATTTATAACTTCTAAATATGAATGTATGACAGCACAAAGTGCTAAAGTATGAGGGGATGGAAAAGGATCCAAAAGATTCAGCAGTTTGATCAAACCAAGATTATAATTTCCAAATACTAAACGATTACAATTTCTAAAATACAAATTATATTACAATATATGCTCATAAGCATATGTTGAAATAACATAAATTTGATCATGCCAAGCTTATAGTTTTGAAATAATAAAAGCTTTTACATTTTAAAATATGAATTATATTACAATATATGCCCAGATTATAACTTCTAAAATATGAATTATATTACAATATATGTCCACAACCATATGTCATTTATTTCTTGGATGTGTCAGCAGTGGTTTTGAGCAGTCTTTAAATTTCAAAATGGCCTGAGAACACTCTAAATCAATACCCTTTTTTAAATTATCTATTAAAATATTAAGAAGGCAGGTTACTCTAATATTGTAAATTGAAGTATTTTTATTCTTTGTCTAGTTATTATTCCTTTTTTTTTTCTTTTTTTTCTTGTGACAATATTACTGGTGACGGTAAATTTTACAAAAATTACTCCAGACAAAGAAGTAAACCTAATGTATTTTTAGGAACTATTCATTGTACATATTTTTAGATAATTTTTTTTTAAAAATAATTTTCTTTGTGAAAAACTTTCAAATAGTGCAAAGAAAGTTATTTATTTCCTTTAGAGGTTTTTACTAAACCCACACAAGTTTATATGTCTCTTATATTAGTAAAATTTATTGGTCACTGATTGGTTAACCCTTTGTAATTACTGTTCTATAATTAGATTTATCTATTTTTCCAAACATCATATAACATTATCTGAAAAACAAAATATACATTTTACTTAATAAAATTTTAAATTATGTACTTTTAACCTTTTGATACCAACAAAAATATAACGTGTATATATGTAACAGTTACTATAAACCTAAACTAATATATACCATATAACTATATTCTCCATCAATAAAAATTATGTTAAAAGTAAAATTTTAATTTAATTAAAATGAATATTATTTCCCAAATAATTTTATTTAAATTTAGTTTATCAATGTTGATAGTTGTGAATGTATGCTCTCATATACATATATATATTTATTTGACGTATGTATTTTAATTTAAATCAGTATAATAAAATCAGTTAATTTAATATTTTATACTATTTGTGAAAACAAAATTTGTCAAAATTGTTGATAAATGTCATATTAATTTGATAAATAAACTGTTGTTCTAAGATCCATTTATTTATATCTAAATATTTAGATTCCAAAATTGCTTATCTTTAGACATTTAACTTTTTATACCAGGGGGTCATAAAATTATGGCTCTTGAGAAAATGTGGCTCTTTGATACCAATATTTGGCTCTTTTTATCATAATAAACACAAACACATTTTTTAATTCCTCTTGTTTAAATATTAGAAATTTGTGAACAAATCAAACTGTCCAACTAATTAGTTGTTTTCGTTTATTTATTTTTAAGATAATTATTTTCCTTAGGGTGAATACAGATTCTATTATGTTCTACTATTAAAATAAATGTTCAAATATATCCACAGCCATGAAAAAGGTAGTATATTTCAGGATTATGTTTTTCACCTCTTTCCTTGTGGTTTTTAAATGAAACTTTCCTTGTGTTTGTCAACAACTGATCTATACTAGTGAAATGACTAAATAGCTTACATAATTCTCTTTCTCTAATATTTCTCTATTAATTTTATTGCATTTTTGTTAGACTATGATATTTTATTATGTATTAGTTTACTGTCTATATAAATATATGGAACCATAAATAAAGATGAGATTCCACCTTTATTGTTAAAAGGAGGTTGCTTTGACAACAGTTTGAAATTGTTGATTGTTTTTTATATTGGGATTGTTTAGTGTTGACTGCTTTCTAATGGTTATTTATAAACTCATTTAGCTTTGAGCAGTATTACACTTATTATTTGAATGATACTTTGGTGCAATTCGAAAATTATAATTGCAATTTGTAATGTTATAATTGATTATTTATTCAGTCTGCATTCAGAATAGGTTATATCCACCTGTTTAAGGAGATTAATTTAAACTTCTTTGTATCAATAATTTCAATCTCAGTGCTCAAATTGCAATCTTTAATATTTATATAAGTAAATGGGACCATAAATAAAGATGGGATTCCACCTTTATTGTTAAAAGGAGGTTACCTTGACAACAGTTTGAAATTGTTGATTGTTATTATATTCGACAGGTTTCTAATGGTTACTATATATAAATATATTTCTGTTTAGTCAGTTCCATGTAGTTAAATTTATGAAGTAACAGAGAATGAAAAAAAATCTACAGCTTTATGTCTTATGCTGTAATAAAAATTTAAAAGCTTACATTATTTGAATACTTTTGTAATTAATGAAAATTATTACATGTTTTTAATTAGAGTGATTTGTTGACTAAATGATGCCAATTATAGCATTTCCAGTTAATTCTGGTAATTCTTTTTGTTAAAAAAAAGAAGAAAACCTTTTATATTATTTAAATACTTTTGTATTCAACTTATTTTTATATTTTTAATTCCAGCCAATCATTGACTTCAAAAACAAAATGATGCTAAATATAATATCTTCAGTGAACTTCGGTTACTTGTTTACTTTTTATTTTAATAAAAGTTATTACAACGTTTAGCAAATATAATATGAAATGGCACTCACCATGCAAAACCCATTGCATATTACTATTTGTCCGAAAGTTTGTGATAAAGATGTTGTAAATGAAATTATGTGGTAGATTATTTCCATCATCAAATATTAATTCTTAAATATTCTTAGAAAATTAATTTACTTTAACTTTTAAATACATTAATATGTTAGTAATAGCACACAGATTAGTACATAATACAATGTTTTGAATGTATTATTTTCCTTTGTTAAAAAAAAGAATAAATGCCAGAGATGTTTTAAAAATCAAACCTTGTATTTCATTGATGATATAGAATATTTGTTAATAATTAAATTCACTGATGAAGATTTCACAATAGTTTTTCAAACAGTAGAAAATTATATTCTAAATTGTGTAAAGAATAAAAAATGTCAAAAAAAGAAACTTGTAAACGTACATAAGTATATCAAATGTTCTATCAACTTCATCAATTAAAAATCTTAGTTCTAAACATCTACTTGGTGCTAAATTTTTATTCTGGAAAAAGGCCTAAACTTTGTCATCAGATAACCTAAGTTCTTTTATTAGATATAATGGCAGCAATTAAAAAAGTTATTCAAAAATTACCTCCAGAAGAAGCTACAGAATGGTGAACAAAAAGAATGCTTGAGAGAAATACCAAAAATGCAAATCAAACATTTTCTATGATTAGAAGAAAGGTATTAAATCACACAAATTAGATAAGTCCATATCACATTCTGATGAGAAAAGTATTTATACAGTTGTAATGAACATTATATATTGTGATAACAAAATAAGAGAACTCCTTGCTGAAGACTAATCCAAAAAAATAGCAAAAAATTCTATATTAGCTATAAAACAAAGTTGCATGCATTACTTATAAAGCATCACAGGTATTTCACTGATTCAGAAAAAAGTAAATTAACATTATATTTCAGAACTTCTTTCTATGTTTATAACCTACCTGAAATCCATAAGGATCATGTTTCATTAAGACTTATGATTAGTTCCAGAAAATCACCTTGTCAAAACTTGTCAAGATTTCTTCTCAATGTTTTTAATCCTTTGGCTCACAAAACATAATCCTTGGTCAGTGATTCTAAATAATTTGTGGAATTAATCAAGAATATGAATATTAAAACATTAACATATTGCTATGCTTTCATGTGAAAAGTTTATACACAAATGTATCCTGTGATAAAGAATTATCCATTGTAAGAAAAAAATTAAAAGGTAATAATAGTAATTAGCCAGAATAACTATTCTTATTACTAGGACTCTCAACATTCTGAATAACAACAACATATTTTCAATAAAATATAGAATTCTTCAATCAAAGGATGACTATGGGGTCACCATTATCACATTTGATTATCAATGTTCACATGAAAGAGGTACGGAACTATAGTCATAAATATTATTCCATCTATCTAAAATCTGGCTTTATTATGCTGGTGATACATTTGTTGGTTATAGGCTCACATTGTATCACACTATTACAAACATTTTGGATACATGCCAACAACATGCCCTCTTCAAATAATTTCACAATAAAATCAGAACAAGAACAAAAATTGTCATTTTTGTTGTTCTTGTAAATCAAAGCTACAGTTTACAGAAAACCCACACTCACACAAAAATACTTAGCATATGTGCATCCAATTACACCAGAAACACAAACTCTGAAACTATACTATCACTATGAAGCAGAGCAAAAAAAGTTTGTTTAAAAACCAGTGATTTGACAAAATTAAAAAATCTACATAGAACAAACTCTCATGATAAATGATTATCCATTAGCTGTCATTAAAAAAAACTTTAAGCAGACAAAAAGCACATTAAAAGAAAAGAAAAAATCACTGAAATTGTACCATAGTCATACATTCCAGAAATATTAGATTAATTTTTAAAAATCTGCAATCAATATAATGTCAGAACAGCTTTTCAAAGCCATAGTCCTCTATAAAAATGTGAATGCTAAAGGTTATATATTAGGAAAACTAGACACCTTATTGAAAAGTGATTAATAGAATAACAAACTAATGATTTAAAATAAACAAAAACATACATATCCAAAGTAATAAATCATATATGTACCAATAAAAATAAATTTGTTGGGGGAAGGGTATTGGAAAGAGATGAAAATTACCAAATAAGATAATTTAAAGTAGGTTGCTTGCATGACAATGGCAAATAACCCCATAATTCAACCTAGTGTGATCATTCAGGAATATTTGCAAAACACTTATTAATCTTGCCCTTAAAAAAAGTGGAAATATCAGAAAATTCATCATAGATAATTATATAAAATTTTTACTGATTGTTGGCTTTGATAGAATAGCCTAATTGGTTAAATTCAACGTTCACAAATATTAAAGTCCCAGATTTAATTTCCTTATTAATACTGCTACCAGTCAGATCAGCAGCATCTGAAGAACAAAAGAATAATACTATTCAAAATACTGTGTTATGTACTCATTTGTGTGGTATCACTACTAGTTGAATATATCTGAAAAGTTTCAAATAAAGTTTAATTTTTTTCTAAAAACATTTAACAATTAATATTGAAATGATGGAAATAATCCAAAAATATAATTACAAACTCTGAAAATATCTTTAACAAAGAATGCGTCATATAATAATCAAATATAAGTGTAATTAATGCCAGGTTACAACCTTTTTAAATCATTTGAACGAGATCTTTTATTAATAGAGAATATTAAAATCGTTATCGTGAAATTACTAATCAGTTGCTTAAAAGGTGTGAAAGTTGCCTTGACAGCAGTGAGAAATATTGATTACTATATTTTACTGTGAATGTTTAGGTGGTTACTGGTTGGACCTTATATATATATAATCAAGGAGTGTTATGACTTTGGAATTGTGATAGATTTAACTGAATAAAAAAAAAATTTATTTTTTAAATTTACTATTTTAGCATTAAATTTATGGGAGGATTGGTTAACCTTAAATTTAAATGAGATATAGTTTGAGACGAATGATGTTAAAATATAACCAGTATTAATCTCGAATTCATAAATCTTATTTATGACATTGATAAATCCAATTTTGAGCATCATCACAATAATATAATTTCCATCAAATCAATCTGATTTCTGATCATTACGTGCCTATTTTAAAAAAAGTTCATTATAGTATAAAAATAGTTTCTGATTATTTTCTCATAAGAATAAAAAAAAAAACTAGCTAAAAGTAATCAAGGAGTTGAGTAGGAATTAAAGAAGTTTTGACAGGTGGTAATTACTAATATTGATAAACTCTTTGTTTAAAAATAAACTTCTATTATTTGACCACTTTTTAATGATATATTTCTATTTGTTCTTATGCACTTTTTGGAAATTATATAAATGATTTTGCTTTATGAAAAATTTTGTTTTTAACTATGACAGATTTTAATGGTTCTGATTTTTTTTTAATGAAAAGTAGTGAACCCATTCAACTAAAATAAGTCATCCAGGTTATAACTAGTCTTATCTTAATGATTTGGGATACAACAAATAAATAGTCTTATTTTATAGATTTGGATACAACTAATAAGGAAGTAATAACTATTGATTTATTATGAGAGTTGATAATAAGATATAAGTATTTACAAGAAATCTACTAAATGGTCCATAACTGCAAAATGTATGGCAGGTTGGTTTTTTAAATGAATCTATTCGCTTTCTCCTGTACATACAATAAGTAGCCAGAATCATATGGTCAGTATATAATATCACAATTCAATAACTAAAAGACATAGTAATAATTTAATACAATCCTATTAGTGGTATAAAATCAACCACTAATACATATAAATTACTCAATATCGGAGTCAATCTTTTGTTATTATCAAACAAATATTTTAAGAGATATATATCTTACATTAACAAAGGCTTCAAATATATTAAAACAGGAAAAACTCTCCATACAATACTGCCACTCAGTGAAAGCTAGTGAGTAGGCACTAGATATGGATTTTATGCACAAGTTACCTGGCATCCATTGATTACTCTGGCTTGCACTGAGTGGCATTACTGTATGGAGAGTTTTGCCTGTTTTAATAATAGTTATGAGCAAGCATAAGAAATGGTGATCATGTGATGTTTAGTGGCTTCAAATATAGTGATTGATGTAAATTAATATTCTATATCATTGTCTATAATGATTGAATATTAGATTCTAGATATCAAGTTTAAAATCAAAAAAATATAAGTTGAAATACAAGCAGACTGAAATACAGTATAATTGTATGTAATGCACCGTAAAATGAAAAAATATTTTTTAAAGATTTGAAAAACTTGATCATATGAACATGATTTGAAGTGTATTGCTTGAAGAGTTTCACCCAAAGTGTCTAGGAAAGTAGCCACAATACCTAAATAGACTTCACTTTTTTATCAACTCTAATAAACTAGCAGACTGACAATTGATTAATAAAAAGTAAAATTAATAGCAAACTGATGACTGATTCCTAAGACACAAATTATTGTTAATAACACTTTTATAACAAGAAAGTTTCTGCTATTTTAAAAAAACTTTCAAAAAATAATATGTGAAAATCAGAACATGATTCTCTAGATCAGTGTTCTTCAACCTTTTCACACCCGTGGTCCAACAAAAATAAATATAATATTTCACAGACTGGCAGAAGGCTAATGATATTTTTTTAAAGCTGCTTAGATGCAGTTTTGTGTGACTGTTGTAATTGGCAGTAACACGACTCTGATTACTATATATTGCAATGGTGTTGCTTTCCTTCACATGGCAATCACTCACTCTTGAATGGTACTTGACTACACTATTTCAGGAAGCAGTCCAATAACAATTGCTCTTATTAATGAACATGTATTGCTTATGTTAATTATTATATTGTTAGAATATGCAAAGATAAAGTGTTATTTATCCGAATTTTAGGAAATATCACAGATAATATAAATAAACATGCTCCAAAGCTTCTTGCATTTTTATTTTCTATATTTTAAGTTGATTTAAATTATGATATATATGTATAATTCATTTGAATTCCAATTTAAAAAAAATATTATAATCAATTTTTTACACTAAAAACATAGTAATTAGGGCAGAAAATTATTTATATTAAACTGCATTTATGAACTTCTATAACTTTACAACAGAAATAAAAATCATCACAGAGACAAAACTCTCCATACTGTAGTGCCACTCAGTGCAAGCCAGAGTAATTAATGGATGCAGGAAGGTTTGTGCATAAAATCCCTATCTAGTGGAAACTATCCCCAGACTAGTTTCTAGCTTGTGATCATGTGCTGTTTAGTAGTTTAAAATAAAAATTATTGTAGTTAATATTTTAATTATTAAGATTATTGTTCTAAAATTACAATTTTCAGTTAGTGTGACATCTGTTACTTCTTTATAAAATTTTATATGCATTGGTTATAGTATTGCTTTAAAAAGGCAAAGTGCTGCTTTAACATCAATTCTATTTCTTTGTTTATTTTTTATCATTGACATTGCTGAAGATGTTTTTCACATAAATATGAAATCAGAAAATTATTAATAATTTGATTGCTTTATAACTCAAAGTTAGATATTCTTTTTCAAATAAAGCCAAAATTGATATAATGATTGCATTTATGTCTGGACCCAATAGTAACATCATATGACTATTCAATCAGCTTTTCTTTTTCACGAGGTTCAATTGTATATGATTCTTTATCTTCCAAAAAAGGGATTATTAATCCAGAAGTTATCTTTATGAAGATCATCATTTTCAGGTAAATAATTATTACAATTTTCAGTTAATGCTCTTATATGCTGAGATATTATGTCAGATATATGACTTTCTGGTTGTCATCAGCAACAATTAAAAAAAATCCCCAAAATGGAAACATATCTATATTTTTTTCTTGTATGTGACAGTTCCAAAAAGATAGTTTCTTTCTGACTTTTTCTCAAAATACGTGGTCCCTGGAAAGAAATATTAAGTCTGTTAAGTAGGTAAAATATATCTGCTAAATATGAAAGTTTAGGCACCCATTCATCATCCAACAGAGGTTCTACTATGTCGAATTTTAACTCTCACAGAAAATGCTTTACATCGTCTCATTTCAAACAGACATGCAATAACTCTTGTTCTTAAAAATTGCCCCCCTTCTGCATGTAGAAGATGTTGGTGTTGTGTGTCCATGCTCTCACATAATATTGTGAACAATTTGGAGTTCATGGCTTGACTACAAATTTCATTAATGTTCTTAAAAACTTCATTCATTACAGTATTTAGTTCAGCAGAAAACTTTTTAGAGCTAGGTGTTTCCAGTAGATTATGCAATGAATGAACAAAACTTCTGGGTGCATAACTTTTTAATTTTCATAACTATTCCTGAGTGATGTCCAGACATGCTAGAAGTGCTGTCTGTACACACTCCAATGTATTTCTTTTGGTCTAAGCCTAGTATTTGAAATTACTCTTCAGGAACATTAAATGTCTCTGAACTGGTAGCCTATGCAAATATTTATCTTCATTATATTTCATGAATCAAAATAGAATAGCATGATCACTCACATCAGTTGATTCATCAAGTTGAATCATGAAATATTTTGATATGTTTATACCCTCTACAATTTTTTCTTCAATATCAGTGGCCTTATCAACAATTTTTCACTTAATAGTGATGTCTGAAAAGTAGTATAGGTTCTAGTTTTTTAGTAGCTTGAGGACCCAAAATTTTTTGTAGAATACCCAAGATGCAAGACTTTACTAATTCCTCTCCAATCATAACTATTTTTTGTTTTAGCTATTCAAAAAACAAATAAGGCATTTAAAGCAACAAATTGTTGCTAGTCATCATCATACTCATTTCATTTTTTTGAATTTTCATCTGATCACATAATTTTTCAAAAAGTTCAATGACTTATACATAAAATCTCAATGCTTCAGATACGAATAACTAGCAAATTTGGAATTTTGGAAGATATTATACACAAAGGATATGGTAATAGTTCATTGCCAGGAGCAATAATGAAAGCAAGTTTTAAATACTCTTTTATTATAATGCTTAACAAAATTATATTTTTTCTTTTTAGTTTGTACTGTACATTCTGAAATATCAACAAGTTTCTTTTTCTTCAATTTTTTCTAAATTTGAAGCACTAGTAATAGGCATACTTCAGTATCCACTACTTTTCATTTAAATATCATTGCCTTTTCTTAAAAAAATTAAAAGGTTTTTCTGTTTTGTCTCCATTTGGTGGGTTAATATTTTTCCAAAGAAATACGACAACAACATGAAATAATAAGCAATAAACATATGCATAATTGTAATAAAATAAGAAGTTTTATTACATGTCACAAATAAGCAAGTTAAATCAATGCTATAATACCTGCTAAGTGAATAGCAGCTCTTACCAAAACAACATGCATTATCAATGTCAAAAATACATCTGATGAAGTAATGAACAGACTTAAAATGTCTCATGATAAATTTGTAAATATTGTGACTGTCAGAGCCCCTGCAATGATAGAGAAAAATCTAGGTCTTATTGGTCTTTTAAATAATGATCCTAAAATTCCACATTTTGTAACTTTTACACTGTATAATTCACAGTAAGCATCTCATAGTGAAGTATTTAAAATATGAAAATGTTTTGAAGATTATTTTGTAGATTGTAAATTTAATTAGAATAATTGACAAATACACCATCAATTTAAGAACTTTTTAGAAGAGTTCAATGATGAAACAGGTGAATTGCCCAGCAATTAATTTCTCTTTGTTCTGTTTCAAGATGGCTGTCAACTTACAATGGTTTGAACTATTTTGTGGAAATAATCCTATCATAACAATTGTAAAAGGAAAAAAATACTCAGAATTAGAAAATGATCAGTGTCAAACTCTCCATATAGTAGTGTTTATCATGTGATGTTTATTGATTTAATTAGAAAATGAAACTTGGCTTTCTGACTTAATGTTTCTTACAGACCTTATGGACCATTTGCAAGCACTTAATTTGACTTTACAAGGAAAGGGGGAAATGATTAGTGATTTGCAACAACATACTGTATTTAGTTTTGAAGTTAAACTTCAACTTTTTGTGCAGGATCTTAAGACCAGAATATTTAATCATTTTGCACAAATAAAAGCAAATATAATTAATATCAAAGAAAAAAAATTAGGTTAATATAAAGAAAAATTGGAAGGATTGCAAGTGGAATTCAAATGTTTGAAGATTTCAAAAGTTTTAAATCTGCATTTGCATATTTTTGAACCCATTTGTTTGTGATATTGTTGATGCTGTATTTCCAATTTCTGAAATAATACTTATCAAAAAAGCAGCTGGAAAATTGGAGTTACAGAGATGAAAAAAGATCAGGGATTGCAAATGCATCACAAATCTAGTTCTCTAATTGAATTTTGGAAACTCGTACCAGAATCTAAATATCCACATTTAAAGAAAACTGCTTGCCACCTAATTTCAATGTTAGTACAGTATATTGCTGTGAATCATTGTACTCCACAATGAAGTTTGTGAAGTTAAAATATTGTTCACAGTTCACCAATCAGTATCTCCAGAATTGCTTTGATTAGCTTAAAAAAATTATACATCACATTTCAAAGATTTGACCAAAGGTCTTCATTAAATGTCATACTTTTTATTAATGAATTTTGATTGTTATATTTTATTTTATTATTAAAATTTTGAAATAATTATTTTATTTTATTTCTCTTAATTATATATTTTATAATAGATGGACAATTGAAATTTTAAACTGGATTCCAAGAGATTGTAAAAGACCCAGAAAGAGACCACATGTGAGATGAATGGATGAAATAAGAAAGTGTGCAGGGGTGATGTGGAGAAGAGAAGCTAAAGATCGGAGAAGATGGATTAAACTTGGAGAGACCTTCATCCTGCAGTGGATTGATAATGGTTGATAATGATGATGATGATATATTTTATACAACACTTAAAACTTGTGTATAATATGTCATCATATTAATTAAATTAAATTTGACTATATTTATTTTTGTGTATTTAAATAATATGATGTGGCTCATGGCAATATATGAAAAACTGGCATTAGACTGTTGATGATCTTACTCACCCCTGGTCTATTATATTGTGATTTATCTGTATAATATTTTTATTGATAGGGGGAGTAGGAATGTAGTGATTTTATTTAGCCAAAATAAACATGTCATGTTTGTAAGCTAATTTTGTCTTAAAAATTCAGATTATTTTAAATAAGGAAGTAAACAGTTATTATATTATTATGGTAACCAATAATATGAGGTCAATAAATATCATGTGCCTAAAACAATAAACATATGATTAGTTTTTCCTAAAGCAGTTTACACTGAAATACTATACCTATAGCAAGTAGTAAGAATAACATAACACAATAGTAATAATGTTCAAACATATTTACAAGTAGATATCATACAACCAGTAAGTAAGTTATATAATTATAACTTAAATATAATGTGGTAATGGTAAAAGGAAACTATTAATACATACGAATTATTCAGTTGGCAAAGATATCTTGTGGGACACCGAACTTTGCATATTAGAGAAGAGTTCACTACCCTCCTTACTCCAAGCTTCTATTTTGTAACAAACAAATTTATAAATGCTTGCAAAAATTTATCTCAATTTCTAAATTGAATCAAAGCTTAAAGTATAATAGCTGCTATCTCTAATTGATGCCCTCCAAAATTTGATCTCGCGGTCTTGTCCAAGTCTTTTCAAATAAATGAGATAATTGACAACTTCAAAAAAAATTTCAAATCTTGTTAATTTGCTTTGAAATAAATTATAGATAAATATTTGTAAATAATGTTACATTTTAATGTTAACAATTATTATATCTCTGCTCTTATTATTATTAATGCTTGTTGTTTTAAAATATATACATATTATATTAAAGAATTAGTAAATAGCAAAAGTAGTAATAGTTTAAATAGTAAAGTTGGAGTCAAATATTTTGCCCAAACATTTTATTTTGCTTACACCTTTAAATAGAAAAATCTAAATATAATTTTTTTTTTTTCCATGTGTCATAGCATCGGCCGGGACGCGAACCCACAACCGTCTGCAACCAACTACTTGCTTGCATGGCGGCTGCGATACCTCTCGGCTAACAACGCAAGACAAATATAATTTTTCGAGACGATATTTTCGAGACGATATTTTAAGATTTTGATAAATATAATAAATTACCACAGCAAAAACAAAACAAAAAATGAACTGCATTTTCAAAATATTTGCTGTATAAATAAACAGAATTAATTATAGATATATTTTGAAATAAAGAAAGAGTGGGGTTCTTTTTAAATAATTACTAAACATTATTGACAAAATATTATAAAAAGATTCAAAGATATTTTGGCAACATAATAAATAGATTAACTGTTATCAAAAATAATAAAAACCCACTATCATTTTTAATGATGAGTAAGTATACTATATTTAAATGAAGTCATTTATTTCAGGCAAAGATCAGACTTCAAATTTTTGTATTGATTAAACATTTCTTAATATACTTAATATAATTTCGACTAAATTTTTAGAAATTATAGCTTTAGCTTTCAAATTTATAGTTTATTTATATAAGTGTAATAATGCTCAAGACTAAATGGGTTTATAAGTAATTATTAAAATCAGTTAACATTTAGACAATTCCAATAATACCTGTATTGTTAAAAGGTTGCCTTGACAACAGGTTGAGATTGTTGATTGTTATTGATATTGGGATTGTTTAAATGTTGATTGATTTTAATGATTAGTTATATACTGTATATATATATTAGATAAAATGTACTAATGTCATACATTTTGATTCAATAAGGTCTCATCAATAAAATTATACTATCCTAACTTCCAAAACATTATTCATTATTTGTTAAACACTAAATCGATTTATTTTACAATTGTATAGCTTGCTTTAGAATTTATCCATAATAATCATTCTTCAATAAATATATAAATAATTAAAACAGGCAAAACTCACTATATGTATTGCCACTCAGTGATATATAAATAATTACTAGTCATTTTTATTAGGTTGAAATTTTGCTTGTACGTAATGTAATAAATATAGAACACCAATATGGGACAGTATAGGTGACTATCTTAAGTGAAGAGTTCTTATTGGGTCAAAATGCATATTAAGAATCATTGACATATTTTTCCTAAGGTTGAGTAACCATATGTTTGAAATATAAGATTAATTAACTGCACTTTTTAGAAATAAGAGATCATGCACATAATTTTAAAAACAAATGCTTTAAAAAATGATGCTGTTATTCACATATGTAAATTTATAAATATATTTAATATTTTCTAAAATCAAAAGTATATATTATCAGTCCTTTAGTATTAGACCTGCAACATAAGGGAGATAGGAGGTCTTTTCACACCCACAATAAATGTGTAATGTCATGTTGACATCAAATTAAAAGGAAATAAACCCTGTGAGTGTATGTGTGGAAATACGTTTTCTTTATCAATGTGATCTTATTTTTGAAATATTTCAACATTTTCAGTTATTGTCCAGATTTCTTTCTGCTATACTTAATGATATAAAAGAAATGTTTTTTTGTGGTTTTTATTATTTTTTTGGTTTAATTTGTTAATAAATATATATAGTTATAGCATTTCTATTGAAAATCTCAGCATACTCTGCAATCACATGCTAAATTTTTGAGGGAAAATTTTTAATAAAGATCTCCATTTTCTGTGATAATATTACATCTGATCTTTTGTTTCAAGATGATAATTCCTGTTATATATTACATGGTAAATATCATATGCATATAGTTAATGTGTTTTTTATAAATATTATTTAAAAACCAAAATCATTTACTGTTTGTTTACTGCATATTTAAAGTAACAATTTTTTTGCATAATGGCATCATGGAGCATGTATTAGATCTACTGTGCCTTTTCACGTTTGTATAAATCTCCTAATAACTTTGTAAATCTTATCAAAATATCATATATAAGATCTGTGTATGTTTTTTTGCAAACTTTAAGAAATTACTGTTTGTTTAGTGCAAGTAACAATTTTTGCCATAATGGCATCATTTCATTAACATCACAACTTACATTTTTTTTATTTCAAATGTTTTTCTTAAAAGATGTTAGTGTGAAAGTCATATATATTTCAATTTCTTGTTCAAAATCATACATTTCTTATTGAAAATAATAAATATGTTTACTATTTTTTTTACTTTTAGTTATTTTTAGTCTTACAGCATGGAACATGTATTAGATCTACTGCACTTTTTCACATTCATATCAGCATCCTGATAACTTTGTAAATCTTGCCAAAATATCATGTACAAGATCCGTGTACACGTTACTTTTTTTTTGCAAACTTTGTGAAAAATATGTACAAGATCTATGTACACATTATTTTGGTCAGATCACAAGATTACAAAGTTATCAGTAGATACAAATGTGAAAAGGTGCAGTAGATCTAATACATGTTCAATGTTGCAGGTCTAATACCAAAGTACCATATTATCTTTAATATTTTCTAAAATCAAATATATATATATACACAATATCTGATCTGAAGCAAAATGATTAATAATTGTTTGTATATTTATTTAAAGATGATTAGTGTGAATTAATAGTTATATATGTATCTACAAAACAAAATAGCACAGAAATGAAAGTGATATCATAGCAACAAATAAATTGAGAACAAAATCTAAAAAAAACTAGATGCAATTCCTGTTTTATTTTTTAAAAGACTTGAAAATATTTAGCCATTAGTTTGATGTTCTAATGTATATATTATTTTAAATATAATTATTTTAAAATATATTCATAATTTATACATTTAGGTATATTGATTTTAAAATTAAAATATTTTTAGTAAAACAAACATTCTACACTAAATATTGATTAAAATGAGTTACACACACACACACACATATATATATATATATATATATATATATTATATATATATATATATATATATATATATATTATAGAGTTCTAGAAGTGAATGAAAGATTTCCACTCTATACATTTAATATCAGTTGAGTTCTAGAAGTGAATGAAAGAAAGATTTCCACTCTATACATTTAATATCAGTTGATTAAAGATCAATTTACATTAAAAGATATAAAGACTGATTTAAATTGGAACTCTGGATGGTAATAGTTCTGGATGGCTGTACATAAAAAGATCTAAAAGACAGTAAGAGGTGGTCACTCTCATATTGTAAAACGCTATCGAACTTTGCAGCTAGAGGGCAGTTCAATTATTATTTAAATACGTTTGTAAAAAATTTTCACGTGTTGTTATAGTTATTCATTATTAAAATATTATTTATCATTATATATATATATACTTCAGATAAACATTGTGTAAACATCTTAATTACCCTCTCTCTAATATAAATTAATTTAAAAGGTTCTCTTTAATTTCTTGATGGTAGAATGGAACAAATCATATAATTGCTTCAATAATGTTTCTTGTTGTTTGTTATTGTTAATGTTGCTATTTTGGGAAACAATCCAACTCCATTACATGTGGAAAGTAGACTATTTGGAAAAATATAGTAAAAACCCTTGGAAACAATGGATGCAGTAAGGTTTGTGCATAAAAATCCTTATCTACTTCCTAATCATCCAACATTCCCAGACTAGTTTCTTGGTTATGGCTTTCATCAGTGAGAAGCATTAGATTTGAGACATTTTAAGGTTTAATGCAACTCTCCACCAGCTATCTTTTACCTATTTGGCTAACTATAAAGCTAGGAACCCAAAATGAAAACACTAGTTCATTGGCTTGTGTAGTCATATAAATCTGACCTCAGTTTAGCATCTTTACATTTTGGTATCTTTGGTTTTTCAAAAACAACAGTTATCATTATCTTATGGGAAGATAGATATAAAACTATCAAAATATCACATGATCAAATATGCTTACACATACTGTAGAGTACCCACCTTTTCATACAGTAGTGCCACTAAGTGCAAGTTTTTATAATCAATGGATGCAGGAAGATTTTTACAAAATCCCTATCTAATGCCTATTCATCCAACATAAACAGACTAGTTTCTAGCTTGTGGATTTCATCAGTGAGAAACCTTGGATTTGAGAGCACTTCACCTACATCTCAGGACCTAATGCAACCCTCCAGAAGTCCCCTTTTATCTATTTGGCTAACTATAAAGCTAGGAACACAAGATGAAAACACCATAATGTTTCCAACCCAGACTCATTTGCTTGTGTAGTCATATAGATCTGAAATTAATCCAGCATCTATACCTTTTAGTATTTTTGTTTTTTTAAAAACCACAGTCACCATTATTCTGTAGGTAGGATAGGAATAAACCATCAAACATCACAAGATCACCATTCCATATGCTATACATGCTATTAATAAAGAGTTCACATCTATATGACTACACAAGCAAGTGAGCTACACTGGAAACACTATGGTGTTTTTATCTTGGGCTTCTAGCTTTATAGTTAGATAAATAGGCAAAAGGTGGATTCTGAGGATTTCATTAGATCCTGAGATGTAGGTGCAGTGCTCTCAAATTCAAGGTTCCTCAAAGCCACAAGCAAGATACTAGTTTGGGGATGATGGATGAGTAGGCATTAGATAGGGACTTTATGTAGAACCTGCATTTATTGATTTGGTACTCTTATTAACAGCATATGAAATGGTGATCATGTGATATTAATGGTTTTAAAATAAAATTAGTCTGTGATACATCTTTGGGAAAATAAGAAGAGGCTTTTGGTATCTATGAATTAAGGGGTCAATCCAAAAACTAGAAATGGATATCATATATTAAATTGTCTTTCTTAAACTAAAAATTACATAGTCTGCAAATAAAATAAAATTAGTATGTGGCATAAATCATATTCGAAAACAGGACACCATTTAGTTATATATTTCTGTCTCTATATATAACTCAAGTCATATCAAGAAACTAAATTAAGTCTATTTTATTTTTTTATTTAACAGTTAAGTAATTATCTGTCTGCCTATTTGGCAGTGCAGGAGGTACAACAAGTATATATTGTAGATATAACTTTATTTGCTAAGAATATAGGAATGCATATACCACTAGTCTTGTATGGTGTTTTAACTATTGATGTGATTAATACATACACATAGGGCAGAAACAAGTTATATTTCTGTTGTATTAAAACTTTAATTAAATTTTCTAATTACATTCAACTGTTAGTAATAGCACAGAGATTAGTATATGCACAACGTTTGATGAGGTATTATTGTCCGCTCTTCTTCAGGTGTGGCTGGACTGAGGAGTGACAATACTATAATGGAAATCAAATCTGGATTCTTAGGTTCTTGAATATTGAATTTTAAGATAATGTTTTAACCATAAATATAACTAAAAATACCATCATCACAAATCTTCAGAAAATTATATTTCCTTTCCAATTCTTTATAAATAGTAATTAATATTTAGTATTAAGAAGAGATACACTTTTGCAAATAAAATTTCGGCAGCCCCAATCCCATAAAATAAACCTTGTAAATTAAAGCAAAATGAATTCTATAAAATTTTATTTAACAAAAGATACAAAAACAGTAAACGTAAAAAAATGTGTAATTATTTACATCATTTCTTCTATCTTTTTATTTATATATTAACTCTCCTGAATTTAGCAGCCATAAAATAACATAGAAATTTTCTCCCCGCATGTTAAACAATGTTAATATGATTTTCAAAAACTTACAATTGGACCTGAATTTAGGAAAATCCTTACTTACTAACTGACTAATAGAGTATTCAATTTTTATATTCATAATTTTTGACCAAGTGCCTGGAATTGTTAAGATTAAAACTTAAAGCAAAATCAGAAGTTTCAGATTTTTCACTCTTAAAATAACAATTTTCTTTAACTTGTTTCTCTGTTTTGAGCTCTTGATAACTTATTTGATATTTTGTCCATGTAGTGTCTTTGAAAAAGAGATTGGGACACACAAATATAAATTTTTTACAAGTAGAATAAAAAATACACACGGGACATAAAGACTCGATAACAAAAATAATTAATTATGAATTTAATAACTCTTAAGTATCATATTTCATCTAGTTGATAAATTAATTTCACTCTGAATTACCAACAATATTGATAAAGGTATGCTTATAAACATCAGGGTTACCAAGATATGTGTTTCATTCTATTCTTGATTCCTTTGTTCAACATTTAGAATGCTGTTAAAACATAGCCTGGGGGATGATGATTTCCTCCCTTTGTTTACATATACATTGAGCTATGTTTAATTTATATAAAGGTGGGATTCCACCTTTATTGTTAAAAGGAGGTTGCTGTTACAACAGTTTAAAATTGTTGATTGTTATTGGGATTGTCTAAGGGTTGACTGGTTTTTAATGATTACTTGCAAATCTATTTAGTCTTGAGCATTATTACACTTATTATTTAAGTAATACTTTGAAGGTGCAATTTGAAATTTATATTTGCAGTTTGCAACGTTATAATTGACTATTTATTTGTCTGCATTTCTTTGTATCAATAATCTCAATCTCTATATCAAGTTCTAATCTTTAGTGTCTATATATATAATTAAACAATAATAAATTTAATGGTAATAAACTATTATAAACAATCCTTAAATCTGCAGAAGTACTTTTGGTTAATTTCTTAAACCTGCTTCAACTTCCATTTAAATTCAATGGTAGTTGAGGCAGGTTTAAGAAATTAACCGAAAGTATTTCTGCAGATTTAAGAATAGTTTATAATAGTTTATTACCGCTAAATTTATTATTTTTATTATAATTATAATTTTGTTTTAATTAACGGTTATTTTATTTATATATATCAGTCCATTAATAAAGGTTGAATTCCATCTGTATTAATAAAAGGAAATTGCATTGACAGCAGTTTGAAATATGATATTATACTTGTCCTTGTCTAAATATTAACTGGTTTTAATGATTGATTGATTGATTGATAGATAGATAGATAGATAGATAGATAGATAGATAGATAGATAGATAGATAGATAGATAGATAGATAGATAGATAGATAGATAGATAGATAGATAGATAGATAGATAGATAGATAGATAGATAGATAGATAGATAGATAGATAGATAGATAGATAGATAGATAGATAGATAGATAGATAGATAGATAGATAGATAGATAGATAGATAGATAGATAGATAGATAGATAGATAGATAGATAGATAGATAGATAGATAGATGGGTGGATGGGTGGTTGGGTGGATAGGTGGATAGGTGGATGGATAGATAGATAGATAGATAGGTAGATAGATAGATAGATAGATGGGTGGATGGGTGGGTAGTTGGGTGGATGGGTGGATAGATGGATAGGTGGATAGATAGATAGATAGATAGATAGGTAGATAGATAGATAGATAGATGGGTGGATGGGTGGGTAGTTGGGTGGATGGGTGGATAGGTGGATAGATGGATAGGTGGATAGATAGATAGATAGATAGATAGATAGATAGATAGATAGATAGATAGATAGATAGATAGATAGATAGATAGATAGATAGATAGATAGATAGATAGATAGATAGATAGATAGATAGATAGATAGATAGATAGATAGATAGATAGATAGATAGATAGATAGATAGATAGATAGATAGATAGATAGATAGATAGATAGATAGATAGATAGATAGATAGATAGATATTCAAGACATCATTGAAATTGATCCTGGAATTCCATATTCCAAATTCAAACATGCTACTACTGCACAATACTGAACTCATTATATTAATAGTTGTAAAGTAGGACTGATAAATGGTAATATTTAATATATAATTGTTGTTCAATATGTTGCAGAATTACTATATTTTTTAAATGTTTATTTTAAATAAATTATTAATAGTAATGCATATTTTTTTAATAAAAATAAAATATTTAAATGAAAATGATTTGGAAATCTAAACATTTTAATTTATATATAAATTGTATTAATTGTCATGTAAAATGGTATTGGTCTGTTCAGTTTAGTGCATTGGTAGAGTATATATATATTTTGTATATTAAGTAAAAAAAAAAAATTCTCTCATCTTTAAATAAAAAATATTTGCAATAATAATGTGTTTCTAACAATGGAGGGATTTTTAAATCTAAACATTTTTATTTGCAAATAAATTCCCCTTGATGAAGTGTCTTGTCCTGACAACCTTCAAATCCACATGTGGTGACCCTGTAGATACATATAAAATGAATGACAAATTAATCTGAGATTTGCATTGCAAAATCATTAATAATCTTAAATGTAACCCTAATCTTAAGTGTAAATTTAAAGTAAATGAGGAGTGTGCCACAGTATTTATCACCCTAATTGGTTACACATATTTTACTACTCTATTCTATAAATTATTGGACGTTGTGGCTAGAGCAAAGTCAGTTCTAAGATAGTATTATCTTCCATTATTTATATTCTATGCATTATAATTATTTTTAAATGATAAAGTTAAAATAATAGTAATAAGTATATTAAAATAAAATCTACTTTTTTGTATCATCTTGTTAATTGTTTTCTCTATTCTCTTTTTCATGAAAAATGGAACTTTATGTGGTTTACAGATAATGAGTTGTGCTTCCTTTATTAATTCAACCTCAACTTGTTATGTTTTAACTCTGCTGGTCAAGACTACAAGAATTCAGGGTACTTCTTCTCCACTGTAGTTTTCAATTAAACTCTCTTCATAATGTTTATATCAATTACTAAAGGATGAAACTTGTTCCATTCCAGTAGTGAACTAAAATCATTGTTAACAATATACAATGGGAGAAATTTGACTCTTAAATTCAGTTTTACAGTTACTTTTGATCTTCCACATTAATTTTATTGCTGTTAAATATCTTTTGTGAGAAAATCCATTTTTGCAAGTGATATTTTCTTACAATACCTTCTGCAAATTTTCAACCAATCTTTTTTTTTTCATATGTCAAGCATAGGCCAAGAAGTGAACCCACAAACCAATCTTTATTTATCAGCAACAGGTCTATATGACTATCTACCTTCATTGCAAATTTTTATTACAAATGTTCATATCAAGCTGGATGATGTTATTTTATGTGTGACATTAAATTTCTTCACATTTTAATAATTATTCCCTTTCTCAGATTTGTGGTTTAGCCTTTACATAATTTTGACACTGCATCCTTTATTGCAACAGATGCATTCTAAATATCCTCTTTTCTTGTAAAGGATATGTGTTTTACTTTTGTATTTGCAGCTTTTACTTAAATGGCCAGTTTTACTACAACACTAGCATGTTACAATGTATTTTATTCCACTGAGTCTGGTGTATTTGTGTTTGTTTTTTATACTGAGAAAGAGATTTTACCCAACTGTTGTGATAATAAAAATTCTTAAGAATCATCCAGCATGAGTTCTTGCATGATACATTTGTCTATAGCTCATTTATAATTGAGGTCACATTTACTCAATAATATTTTTTTGAAATTTGAATTTAGCTGTTCTAACAATATATCATTAATTCTGGGCCAAAATCACAATCCTTCACCATATTTCTCAAAGCTATGTTGTACTCTACATATTTTTCATGCGGTGATAGTTTTCTGTTTCTTAGTCTCAATTATGCTACCTATTTCATTGTTTTCAAGGTAAAAAATACCTATTTAATTTTTTCAAACAATTTATGATTTGGAAGATCCTCAAGAAAACAATTTATTTGCCAGTTGTATACGTTCAATCATTCTTCATCTATTTTTATGAGCATATATTATTCTACATGTTCTATATAATTTTTCCATCAAATGGCATTTGTTTTTATGTCAAATACTTTTATATTATTACATAAAAACATCATTATTCTTGTTTTGGAGGTAATGGTATTATAATAATTGCTACTATTCTCATGAAAGATTACTATGATTTGAACAAGTTCTTCTTCAACTGTCAACTGTGCTATTCTATGTTCCAACAGGATTTATTATATACCAGTCAGGAGAACATCAATAACTTTAAGTAAATTAACATGAGTTTATTATCAAAACAATTTATTTAATAATAATTAATACAAATAAATAAAATAATTTGAAATTCTTTAAGAAATAAATATGTGTTGAATTACAAAGTCTTTTACTAACATGCTTGTCATGATTATATGTGTGTATATGCTTTCCAGAACAATAGCACTTCTGGCAATTTATTAATTTACCTTAGCCAACAATATGTTATTAAAAGTAAATATTACATACCCTCTCCAAGTTTTATTTGTGATCATTTTTTTCACTACTAATTAACTATCCATTTACCAATCCTAGTTTTTAATCGAGAGGGGGGGTTAATGAGTCTGATCTTTTGCATACAAATGGCCAATTTACATAATAGTCTGTTTATTATATTTGCAAATCATTAATATTAACATATGCAGATTTTTTCTAGAGTATATTAAAATTAAGATAATTAATTCAGGAACAATCTAGACATATTTACATAATTAGAAAATCCATTTCGTTTACAATCTATATATAATATACATACAGACATTCCATAATTCAAGCATTGATTAAAATTTAATCTATTTAATATTCTTATAAAATACATTTAACATATTATTTATATAAATACGATTTAAATTTTAATTTTTAAGTCAGTGGATTATTTTTTTATTATGGGATTCTTCAATACTATGTTTAAATAACAGGAATTGTCATCCATAAAGTATTAGTATATAAAAAAATAAAGTATAAAATTAATGAAATCATAAGTTATAAAATTAATTTTCTTATAAGATACCAAATATTCCTAGTATATAATTATAGTATTATGGATTGAAATGGTGGCAGTAATTTATTTTGTAATAGAAATTATTTGGGGGATGGGGGTTGAAGTTACATAAAATTTCTTCTAGGCAATAAAATTACGAACAATGTAAAGAATTTAAAGTAAAGATTTGCATTCTAGGAATAGTTTAAAACAACAATAATAAAAAAAGATAATCAAATGATGTATTGTTTTGGAGTGCATAAGAAGTTAAAGTTTAAGCAATGTTACATTAAGCTGCAATCCATGGTTCTTGACCTCAACAATCTACCACTGCACCAGTTCAGAGAGGGCTTTTAAAATTATGATATAAAATAAACTATATATATAAAAGATGAACCATTTGCCATCTGTGAAATATGTATATAAAACAATAATTTTAAAGATTTTTAATATTTTAAAGAATGCAATATTTTAAAACTTTTTTTTAAATTGATATTGTAATGTGCACACATGCTGTTACATTATTCTAATAAATAAAATTAGAAATTAAAAATAAAAAGTTTGCAAATAAAAATTTGTTTTTAAAAATTAAAAATTGAAAATTAAGTCATCTAAACTAATATATATATAAAATTGCACAGATGGAAAAATATTAAAAAAAAACGTTATTAAAAAAAAAAAGTATTTTAAAACTAAATTTAAAAAAAAACTTAAAAGATTTAAAGATAAAAATATATCTTTAAGAATGTACAAAATTGAATTACTTCTATTGTGTAAAATGCTAAAAATGGAAACGATTATTTTTAATTAGTCTAAGAAAACTAGCCTTTGGGCATCTCAAAATTTATGATTAAAGGTCAGGTAGGAGATAAAAACAATAACAGAGTAACCAATAAAATCCCTCAAGAAACAGACAATAATAAAAGAATCATCATCATGACATCATGTTCAGTTAACCCGGAGGTATGATATAAAAATAAAAATATTTGAAATAAAAGACAGTTTCAGTTTCAGTTTGCAGCTTTTAGTTTTGAGTTTTGGGGAGAGTTGATGGAGAAGGGATTGAAAGACGCACTTTCAATCTCTTAAGTTTTTCCAAAAGAAGAAATGAAATATCATTTTTCCTACATTGCAGACCCCATTATATCAGGGTCCTGAAATAAAATCCTGCAAAGAACTATACCAGCTAGAGTAAAGAACCTCCAGATAAATACCAATAGAACACCTAATGGCACACCAGTCTCCCCAGGATGACATGGGAATTAGAAACAACACAGGATCCAAATCACAAGCAACTATTAAGGATGGACTTTTAAACTGTAAGAACTATATATATAATTCATGAACTTTAAATATAAAGCTTTCCAATATTTAAATAGAAATATGAATTCCTATCTGACCAAATTAAATCATTAATAATTATTTTTATTATATGTATTTTTAAAACATTTCCATTAAATTATTTTTTTTTCTTTTGAGTGTTCATTATGATTTTTTTTATTAAGCTAAAACTTTTAAATCATGTTAAATTTAAGTAGGGGTGGATAGTTGCGTGGATTTGTAAAGTTATGTTAGTTTAAGGGAGGGTTAATCTCAGGTTATATGTTTCACAGTTAGATTGGGCTAATGGATTGAATGTATTAGTGTAATTTGTAAATGTAGTATGAAGATCCACTATGTGCAGAATCACATTATATGCCACACTTGGAAAAAATAAGCATATTTCTTATTGACCATCAGAGACAGATGGTATTCCCTGCATCTTGGATCACCCCTTTAACCTATGGAATGGGATTTTAGGTCAGAAAAAAGGACTGCAATCCCTTCCTATGGAGTTTTTTTTTGTATTGTTCTTCTTGTCAGACAGACATAGCAATCCTGTACTGGATGAAGGACATTTCTTCTAAATAACCATGCTGTTTAGGTGTACATTTCTGACAGTATGGTATTGTGCTGTCATATTCATGCTGCATTGAATACATCTATATATCAGATAGATTGGCGTTAGTTTGACTATGAACTTTTGGCATGAGATTAAATAAGGGATATAAAATATTTTCTTTTTCGAATGCAATCTATGTAGTCTATCCATACTCGACAGTCTAATAAAATATTAATTAATTCATCTATGTGAACTTCTAAAATAAAAAGTTAAAATGTAAATTAAATTAAATTCTAAAGTAAAAGTTATACTAAAATAAATAATTCTGAATCTTATATATGTGCAAAATAAATGTTTTTGTGTATTTTTAATCTAACAGTGGCTTATTTTATTTTTCTAATCTTAAAAATGATCTCTGCTGCTCCATCAGCTAGCGACTGGGGCATTTTGGTCATATTTATTTAAAAATTGGCTCTTAACAGTAAGTATCTGCCTATTATATAAATTTTCCAGGTTTGAATGGCCTGGTGGCACCCTTGTATGGCAGATACAGTAAGACTCCAATAACACACCCTGACCATTATAATATATATAATTTTAAAATAGTTTAAAATATTATTTTATAAAATTAAAGTTTGTATTTTATGAGCAAAAAATGTTAAAATTATTTTAATTTATGTCTTAGTTTCTCAAAAATAGAAATAAAAAGATAATCTGTGGTTTTTTAAATTATAATTTATGTATATCTAAAAAGATATAAAATATTGAATATAAAATATATCTTCAAATCAGATTAATTATTGTTATAATTAAACTTATTTTGGTATTAGTAGAGTGTATATTCTACCCATTAATTGAACTACTAACTACATTTTAATGTAGCAAAAGAAAAAAAAAAGCTAATTGAGAAGTTTCACATTTTTTCTATACCTTTATTCTGTATCATATATTTATAATCTTTACATTATTTATTACAAATATAAGCTTACAAATGAAAGTCATTCTAAAAGTTAAAATTTGAATTTTGCAAAGTGGAGAAAAAAGTAATAAAATAAATACTTAATAGTAACAATAGTGCTCTTTGTATATTGGATTGTAACATTGTTTATTCATAAAAAAATTATTTAATTAATTATTTCTTATTTGAATTGCATTTTAAAAATAGAAAATGTTAACTGGGATATTATTAAAAAATGTTTTAAAAATAACAATTACATTTACTATTAATAAAATTTCACAAAAAAAAATTGCTTTAGCAACATTTATGAAAGTAATTTTTTTTTTTTTTTTGTCAGTAAAACAATTTCTGCCTTCTCATAAATACATTTTTACAACTTGCTTTCTTATACGCAAATATTTTCAAAAAAATCTAATTGTAATCACATAGTTTTTTTAAAATAAATATTTTACAATTATGTTGCATAAATAAGCTTAAATATATAAATTAATTAGTGAAAATTACAATTTTTATTTTTCAAATACTAAAATCAGACACACACTCAAAATTTCTTTGATACTAAATAATCTACCAATCAGTAATACTATCAGTTTTTTTGTATTATAATACATCTAATCATGCATTGTAGGCTTGTTTTCAGATTCAAATTCATTTGATATTTGTATGAGAACTGTACAATATTGATATCTGCAGATTTTTTTTTAATTAATAACTTTATTTGCAAAAAAAAAAATGACAATGTTAGTATCTAATTTAACATTATAGTCAATTGCAAAATAGCAGCTGAAGTAATACCAGCATCAAAAAAATGCCCCATAATTAAAAAATTTGTATGTAGAAGAATGAATCCAGTTTTTAAAAAAAACATTTAAAATATAATATGTTAAAAGTATGAAAATAATAGATTTTATATATAAAACAAACTTGAAAATAATATTTAATAAGTGAGATCAATGTACATTATTATGTAAGAAATTATATTAGTGGTGTTAGTAACTTAGTAAAAATATTTATTTTTAAATATTGTTTGTTTGCTTAATATGTTATTTCCAGATTTTCAGACATATATTATTCCTTTTCTTTTTTTACTTTATTCTCATTTATATTATTTGCCATCACTGATAATAAACATATATTTGAGATTTTATAAAATCAAATTCTCATACTTAAATGCTTATAGTTTATACACTTTGTAAGATTTTGGCAGAGTTTTTTAATATATTTATATACTTTGCAAGTCAGTTATCTTAACCATAGCACATATCAATTTTCAATTACTTTTGGTTTCTTTAATATTTATTCTTGAGTTTTCATATTTTTGCAGTGTTCAATAACTTTGTAGTAGGTAATATACACAAATAAAATTATTTTTTAAATTTATGACTTAGCAGGAAATGACATTTTTCTTTAGACATAAGGAAGTTTAATTGATCCTTCAAATTTATTGCAGGGATGCATTCTTGAAAAAAAAATAGCAACCCAAAAAGGAAGTATTTTCTCTATGTGATGTATATCATAATTTTAAAGATACAAACACATTATAACACTATTTACAATTCTATCTAAAAGCAGCAATTAACCATGCTAATAGAAATATTGACTTTAGCTTGACAAATGCTTTTTTTTCTTCCCAGTTTTTGCTTGCAGTTTTTCAATCTGTAACTATAGTGTGATGAAATATCTGAATGGTAAAAAATGAATTCCAATTACATCCACTGCTCCTATTTATATTAAGTCAACTATCCATTAATTGACATTTTATAAACATGTTGTTATCTAATGCAATACATTAAATATTTTAACAAAGTGAAGCTATCCTCCCTGGGGTGGCCATTCCTTTGCTGAGAGAGCAGTCACCACATTTCCTATATAGATGATGTGGTGGCGTTTCTCTCATCTCAGGATGAGTTTACTAGACTTGAGGAACTTTTAAATCAATTTGCTCATGAATTTGGTCTGAGAGTCAACAGAGCGAAATTGGTAATGTGGTCCATCTTGACAGGGAAGCAAATCTCAAATAGATTTAAAAGTCCCCCACAGAAGTTTCTCAGATTCCATCTTGCCTACTCCCCCCCCCTATCTATTATGAGGGAAGAGTTGGAGAATTCCTTACTCTCTAAAATTGAAGGCATGATAAATTCACTTTCCAAGATCTATCTTTCTTTGTTGGGAAAGGGCACGCTTCTTAACACAGTTGTGTTACCCAAAATAATTTATTATTTGACCAGATTTTTCCCAACAAAGGTTTTTATCAGGAAGGTAGAAATACTATATAAAAAGTTGTACTGGGAAGGGGGAGGGAGAACCCTGTCATCAACCTCAATCTGCTGCAAAAGCCCAGACCACTTAATGGATTAGGGCTTCACTCAATCAAAGTTTTCCTGACCCAAAGAACTCACAATGTGAATGTTCTAGTTAAGATTTTCAAGGATAATGTGAATATGGAAAGTCCACTTCATTTAGAAAAAGTAGATCCCACAGATCACTCCCCTTCTAGGAGGAGAAATATTTGATTGCAACAGCAGTTAAAGATGGTGGTCAACAACATTACCACCTCCAGTTCTATGTTTCATGAGAAATTATACTACTGGAATTCCTATCAGTTGACCCACATTGGAAAATCCAAAGCAGAGAATTTTCTTCCAGTCAGGATCCCTCGACTTATGGAGTTGACCAAGTTTTTAAAACTCGAACCTAAGTTTGTGGACTTTTTAGTGAAGATCAACCTTGGGTCCTGCTTACTGCTATGTTTCTTTGTCATCAGTGGGGACACTTTATTGATCCTATCTGTCCCCTGTGTAGAAAACAAGATGAGTCCATAGCACATATACTCAATCAATGTGAATCATGGACTCATCTTTGAAACATAGTTTTACAAAGCCTGTGTTAACCTGATTCATGCTTTCAAAAAGGGAGTTTTTTGGTGTTATCAGACTGGCTACATTTATCAACTTTGTTATCTGAATGATAAGATGCTGAGTTTTACTTGAAAGAGATTTGGACTGTGCTATAGAAGACTATTCCTCAAGTTACTTCATAAATCAAAGGAAAGTGATATAAGAACTTGCCTACCATGGCTTGCAGGCCAAACTTGGAGCCAACTGAAGCTTTGGGGATATCCATTGGTATTTCTGAGTTATCTGGCTTCATAATATATTAAACTGACCATTGCCAAGTGATTGCATGGCCATTATGAGTTTGCTTAATAGCACCATACATTGTAAAATTTGGTTTCCACTGTATTTTAATTAATTTGTTGATTATTATTGATGGATCATTTCTACCAACACCTTTGATATATACTTTATGCAAACAAAATTGAGATTCTTACCCTTTAATTGTTTTGGGTGGGCCTCACTTAATTCTGCCCCAAATTTGGTCAAAAGTATATGTGTTTTTCCGATTATGTTGATTCACGATATAAGTTTTGTCATTGATCATTTATATTGTATTTCATATCCTGGTGAGTTTGGATTGTGAGCTAATATAGTTTTCACAAGTTATGTATAATATAATGCTATCTTGTTTAATAGTCCTTATATATTTAATATAATATACATTCATTCTTTAAATTGCACATGTTGTAGCTGGGTTTGTCCAGCTTTTTGTAACTCTAGATAAACCATATATATTATATTCATTTGTGATCTGTAATTTATTTATCTTGTACTTCATATCATGTTGGGTTTGCTTTATTCATAATTTTCATCAGGTTGAAATTGTTAACCTTGTAGGCTTTATCTGAAGAGCCACTACAGTCTTGACAAGTATTCCTATACAATGTCATTTTGGTTAATCTTGTTAACCTTTTCTTATTTAGTGTAATATGTTTCAATTCCTTGTAAATTATACAAGCAAATCGTCCATGCTATGTAAATCTGGACTAACTATTTGTACTATACTCAATTGAAATTTGTATTTCTATATAACCTCCCATATTTGATTTATAGTGTAAATAAAGTTTATTGTGGAAAAAAGTGCTGTTTTTTTTAATAGTTAATTACAAATAAACACATTAATTATCTTGTTTTTAATTAATTGTATATTTAATTTACATAAGCCCAAATATTTCATGATTTAAGTTTAAAAATGTAATTTACTAATCAGTTTTATTTATATTTATTCTTAATTAATAATTTGTTTTCTAATTACAAATATAGTTAAAAAATTGACTTTATCTTTCCACATTTTTGATGTTGTGAAAATTAATATTTGAAAGTAATAAGCAACATAGCTTCTCTCTCAATTTTTTTTAATCTGGTAAAAATATTACCTCAATAAGAATAAATAGTATTTAATTATTTTGATTTTTGCATAATTATTTTTAAACTATTCTGCTATGATTACTGAAGGATGAGAAACAAGAAAAACAACTTCACATTTATATATGTGTTACAAAGCGGTGCATATACTTATTTTTACAGTTCATTATTTTAATGATATTTGATAGCATACAGGAATGTTAGACCTTATATAATAATTGTACTTTTCTCTGTAGTTTATTATATTATAAAAATACATATTGATATAATATTAAAACTTGATTAAAACTTTATCACGATTAATAGTATATACTCTATCACAGAGGTATTTTTATCTCAATATATATGTTCATGTACCAAGATCATTACCACAATCATGCTGATAATAAAAAAAATCTAAATTCAAAGTAAAAAAAGTTTCTAAATAGCAGTGCAATTAGAAAGAGAAAGAGAGAAATGGCTTAATCGATAAAGAAATAAAATTTAGTCGGTTAATAATTTTGGGTGAAGATTATATTAATGCTTTGATCAGTTAAAATATATAAATAATGAAAGATTGCAATTTAGACTTGTGATACAACATAGACATTCACTAAACAAATATATATGTGGCGTGTATACATCAGTGCATGTATCATTAAAATCAACCAACAGACTTCATTTGAAAAACAATATACTAAATTAATAAAAAGTAAACTTCAATAATACATTTAATAAGTAATAGATTATTTAATTAAGTAGACAGAAAACTACAAATAAATAAAACTGAATTTTGTATAAAATTATGTAAAATTAAATAAGACACTCATGGATGTTCTAAAAACTTTTAGAATATTTGAAAATGAATTCAAATATATAAAAATAATTGGCAAAACATTTTTCTCAGTAATAATCATTATTTTTCAGCAATCATATTATTATTATTTTAGAGGCAGACATGTTACTATTATTATAACTGTAGTAGTCTCATTGTTGCTTTCTATTGTTTTATCAGATCATTAGTATTATGTCTCTTATTACTGTTATATTTAGAACTATTTTAATATTTATGATCTGCTAGATAGTCAAGTCTTTTTCTCCAAATATAAAATTTCCTTCATGAATGCCTGATTATGGCCAATACTTGTTTTAAAAAAAACAAAAACACTGGAAATTGTGAAATTTAACAATATTTCAAAAAGGATTACACCAATAAATAACACTTCAGTCAGGACTGAATTGATCAATATTGGCACTTAAAATAAGCCTTACAATATGTATCTTTTAAAATTATTTAAAAGAGTCTAAGAGTGCAGAGGTGACATATTTATTATTCTTGTGATCTTGAGTCTGAATAAAGCTCTTTCCAAGAGTCTTAGGATTTTTCTCTCAAGTAGCTGGACCATATGCAATGTAAACATCCAGCATAGATTGTTAAGTGGCTGTCTAGCAATTTTTAGTTAAAAAGCAAACTATTTCAAATGCTCACTGTCTTTTTCTTCCCTATTTCTCTGTGAGAAGCTGTTGGAGACTCTTTATTCTGCAATAAATTAGATTACAGTATTACAAAATACAATTTTACCTATTTATTTAAAATGGTTAACCAATAAAGCAATAGATATAATTTGAAAAATGTATTCAAAATATATATAATATAAGATGTGGTCTTACACCCCTGCAAAACCATTAAAAGCACCCATACCTAATTCAAACCCAAGACCTACAATAACAACATTTAATAGAAAGCAAACTATATGTATAATGAGAATGCAAATCAAATGAAACGTGGTATCAAAAGATGAAATGTTCACAAGCTCTATAATTAAGAAACAATTAATTGTTCCCATAATTAAACGTTTAATTTTTTTTAATAATTAAACATTTATTAAACATACAATAAATACGATCTAAACTAAACCATAAAATGTAGACACTAATACGTACCTTTGTTAAAAACCTCTTGTCATTTGTTGCTTAATGCACACACATGACAGTACAAGTAAAGGATGGTCAGGTTTAAACGAAGCAATTTTTTTATTATTATTAATATATATATATGAACTATAACAAATGACAAATAATTAATCAAATGCATAAATATGAACCTGCTGCCTGAAAACATCAAATTCATGTCCAAACTGAACGACCTCATTTTGGTGATTATCAAAATATATAAATAAACGACCTTTTTCTCAAAAATCAAATCAAAAACTCTCACCACGGACAAATCAAACTTGCAGTTTGAGCAAAAAAGTCTGTGCCATTAAAGTAAAATCATTAATCAAAGCTAGCTCCTAAGATACTGAGTGAAGCTAAATTGAAAACATATGGATTTAAACCCAGACAATTAAAGGATTCTAAATTAAAAATCTCAAAAATAGCTTTAAACCATTCAATATTTCAAGAGCATTTCCAAGTTTAAGCCGGAGAACAGATCAATTTTAATTTGAGATTATCAACAACAAATATCTTGCTTTTCAATTCACTCAAGAACTTTTATTTACTATATTGATAGAAACACATACACATCTATGTTGCTAAATGAAGTTACAATGGGGGAAGAAAAGTCATCACCTATGGAGCTGTAACTGCCAAAATCAAATTTAATTTGACATAACATTTATTCATCTATGCTGCAAATAACATCAACTTTATTATTTAGATGTGAAGCTGCAAACTCAGGCCATGTGAAGAGAGAAATTCTGATCACTATCAGATGCATTCTAGAAACCCCACCAACTGAATTATGAATTGGATCAAAGAGGATGTTTATAATCTCTTAGAACATTTTCTTTATGGATTTTTAATTGATCTTAGGTTGACATCATATTTTTTTTTATGTATTAATATTTTTGTTTATCTCTTTCCTTTATCATTGATTGAAAGGGGGGGGGTGTAAACTATTAATATGTTAGAAGAAGAAAAAGCATTATTAGCTTTATTTTTAAATTGAAATAAAATTTAGGTTTAGGTGTGAATTTGCCTGTGAATAGATCTAATCATCATCAGGGGAAACGTAAGATTTTACCCTATTGTATATTAAATGCTAACACTTGTACAGTAATAGTGTTGTTTGTTTTTTTGTTTGTTATTACTATATCATTTCATCATTTATTTATTTGTTTTTGGTATATATGATTAATAATCTCTAGTGTGAATGGTATTTTTCTATTTTTATAGTAACCAACCACAATAGAAGGAAAGATCCCATATCACCACCACGTTATTGATATGAACTCATCAATAAACTTATCGGAGATAAGGAATTATAATTTTGATAAAATTTAAATTACCAAGCAAGTGTAAACATAAATATCAACAAGTTATAATTTAATTTTTTTGCTGGTATTGATATAGGATGATTATTCTTTGAAGGGAAATAGGGAGTGGATTAATAATATTAACCGTAATAATCAAAAAATATTTACCAATATCTAAACTTATATATATATAACCTCGTTACCTAAACTATGTTAATTGTAAATAAATCTGTTAAATATATGATTTTAAATTAAAAACTGTCGTTTGTATTTTTTCTATATTCGATTCTCAATTTGACACATACTCGCGCATTATAAATAATGATATCGATATACTCTGAAGCAGAATATTATGCGTATTCTCCCTGAGTTCGAATCTGGGATTAATGGAAGTTAGAAATGGAGAAAAGAGATGAGTATGCATATAGATTTTTAACATATGTTTATGTGTTACCACATCATCTTCCAGGAATGAGATCGGAGTGGACATGAGTGTATATATTTGGAAATCCTAGATATGCTTTCTCACCTACTTAGACGACCTATCAAGTCTATTGTCATGCAAAGTCAGGACCCATTCAGTTACAATAATATATATTAAAGATCCCATCATTATATTCTTCTAACCACATTTCCCCTTTAAATAAATAAAATCTTGAATTTCCTTTTGAATGGACTGCCAAATTCAAATCTTTTATTATTGGGGGAGGGGGCTGAAAGAATATACCTATAGTGCATTTAAAATACTTTATATAGATTTCAGCTACTATTATTATGCATTGTTTCTATTTAATATATATATGAAACTATAAAAAAAAATGCAGAAAAAGAAAATAAAGTAAGTTAAAACAAAAAAAACTTACAGAATAATATATATATATATATTACATATTTGATTTTGTTTTATCTAATAGCGTCTTTACAATTTGTTATTTTGGATATAAACTTTTTTATAAAACTTATTTCTAGATCACTTAAATGACCTTAAGATGTTGTTGTTTACAACTAATTTTAAAAATCTGTCAGTTTAGAAAAACTGCTCTGCCTGCTTTTATCCTTATAGATAAGACTGGTAGAATTTATCATGTCACAAAATTATTTGAAAATATGAATTTAAATACATTTTTGTACATACAGACAAATTCAATGAATCACTTTTCTTGGATAGTTATAGTCAAAAATAGGGTTTTTTTATTTTTTTTTTATCAATAGTTGTAAATAAATAAATAAGTGGGACGGTTACCAAGTACCACAGGGTAAATTTTTATTTTTTGCCTGTAAAAAATGTGAGATTTGTGTAGGTAATATTAACATTGGCCATTTTCATTGCCTCATTATTTCATTCCAAGTCTGCCACTATCTAATTTTATTTTCAAATTACATGCCCTGTGCAATTTGGCACAGTTGGTAGAGTATCCGACTTGGGGATCGGGAAGTCTCGGGATCAATTCGGGTACTCGTAGTTTTGGCATTTGAACTTCTTATCAACTACCGAGCAATAAAACTATTGGCATTTTTTTCAAATTACATTTTAATTATTTTTTTTGAAGGTAATGTTTGGAATATGGACTGGTCAAGAATTTATATATTTTTTATAACTTTATGCACAATATTTTTGGGTGAATTTTAAATCTATATCTTACAAAGAAAAAAAATTAAATATATTAAAAACTTTATATATATATATATATATTCTTTTATTGATTTAGTCAAAGTATTTGATTTAATAAACTGAACATGTCTATATTATTATTTGAAATTAGTTGGTTAACCACCAAATTTGTTAATATTATACAGTTTCTGTATAATAGAATGGGAGAAAATGTTACTACTTCAAGTAGAAAATATGAAGCATTTGAAATGAAAATTGGTGTTAAACATGGGTGTGTGCTCTAACCTTGTTTGATTTTTATAACAATGCCCTTTAGAACTGTTTTTAATAAGCATAATGAAGCAGAGATTAAAATATAATACAAGTTTGATGGTGGAATTTTTAATTTGAACTGATTGAAGACAGAACAAGAACTTCATTATCTTGGAATCTAGACTTATAGTATGCTGATGATTGAGCAATTTTTGTCAGTTCAAAAGATGATCTCAGAAGTTACCTAAACTTTTAAATTCAACATATAAATAATAATTAGCTTTAATAATTAATGTTTAAGAAACTCAATTTTTTTTATCAGTCATTGATTATAAAAATCCTCTGTAACTTTTAATTAAAATGATTATCAATATGAGAATGTATTTTTAATTTAAATGATTATCAATATGAGAATGTAGTCAAGCATTAGTGGCCAAGTAGTCAGCACAGCTAACTTACAAGCAGTTGTCCCGGGTTTGACATATGAAAGAAAAAAAATGAAAATGTAAGCTGACTTAAAAATATTGCTAGTTTTATAAGTAGAAAGAGAATCTTAGATGAAAAGATGCTGCACAGACTCCATTGGTTCTGCTACTGCTTTTAACAAATTAAAAAAAAACAAAAAACAGTATTTAAACACAGGGAAATAACTACTATAACTAAATTAACTAAATACGGAGGTATTATATTATATAATTTATTGTATCAAAATAAAACTTGGTTCCTATCAATGCAGCACAAGACATTAGGAATTTTAAAAATATAATAGTAAGATCATAAAACCAAACAATATATTTTCCAAATTTTTAAATGTGAAAGTATAGAGTCCACAATTGTAAAATCAAATTTTCAATGGCAGGATATGTAAAATAAATGAACTATATAAGCCTTCTTAAGAGAGTATTACAATGAACTTAAACATGATTTTCATGGGAGAGTGAAGTGTTATTAATATTTTAAGAATTATCTCAAAGATGTTCTAAAGAAATACATTGATTGTTTCTATTGGGAAGATTCAACCTGAAATTAGAGTTCATTGGAGAGTTACAATAGACATGGTGTTGAAGTATTTGAGAAAAAAAGTTTGCTGCAAAAAAGATTAAAAGGCAGCAATGCAAAATATCAAATAATCAGAAGGATCACAATGTTTTATATGTGCATATATTATAGTTCACAGATTTGTCTACATAGGAAAACTTATCTCTAGGGTAGTTTTTTTCTTTTTCTCTTGGAGTTGGATTAGCCATAACTGTTTTCAACTGACTGTGTTGATGTTGATGATTTTTTGGGTTAATATATGTAAATAATAATTAAATATGAATCATTTTAATCATTTATTTATAGTCTTTAACAAGTATAATAACCACCGACCTGAAAAAATTCTAAATAGTTATAATAAAATGATATGTTGATGATCATTTTGTACATTGGAAAGTCATTTACAATAGATCAAAATTTAAAAAAACACACACATATATAAAACAATATTTAGAAAAATAGTCAAAATAAGAGTCATAGATCACATGACCCAATTATCTTAAGCTTGTAAGATATAAACAATGAGCATTGCCAATTGCTCAACAAGCTTTAGTAGTATAGTAGTAGTAGTAGTAACAATAGCAGTAGTAGCAGTAATAATAGTGATGGTAGTAGTAATAGTCTAGCAGTAGCAATAACAACAACCACAGTCACAGCTGCAACAGCAGTAGCAGAAGCAGCAGTAGTAGTAGCAGTAGCAGCAGTAGTAGTAGCAGTAGCAGTAGTAGTAGTAGTAGTAGTAGCAGTAGTAGTAGTAGTAGTAGTAGTGGTGGTAGTAGTAGTAGAAGTAAAAACAGCCACTCAAAAATGAGTATGGTTATTCCAACTGCTCAAAAAGGATTATAAAAACCAATATGTGAATCAAAAATACATCCATATGTAAAATATGCTGGTTCAATTTTTCTGTTTACTTTATATTTTATGATACTTTTTTAATTTCTTCAGCAGCAGAAAACTTTTCCTTCTGAAATACATTTACACCAGGTTTAATTGTAGCTCTTGAATGTATTCTATTCTCTGCCATATCTTTCCAATGGAAATAACATTACACTTCTTTAGAATGTCTTTGAGATAATCTTTATATTGTTTATAAGGTCTATGTCTTCTATGAAATCCATGTTTAAGTTAACCATAAAACATCCTTTTAGGACATCTTTTCATTATTCATTCGTTTTAATGTCCAATCTAATAAAGATGTGATTTTACAATAATGGACTCAATAATATCACTCCCTACAAGCTGAAGAAGATATTGATTGACTTTCAGTGTCCTTAAATGAATCTTTTTAATATCTTTATACTGCATTGTTAGGGTAGCCAAGTCTCACATCCATATGATAAATCAGGTAAAATAAGAACTTCATATACAGCTAATTTAGTTGTAATAGTTATTTCCTTATGATAAAATATTATGACAGCTGCTAAAATGAGATAGATGTTGAAACAATGTTTTAAAAAATAATGCTTATTAAATTAAAAGCAGCTAAATAAAATTTTAAAAAGTCAGATATTTCTAAAATAATCTCTCTTCTTCTTTTTAATCAAAAACTGATCATTCAAATTAGTTTATTCTAAACATTTTTGTGAGTAATTTTTTAATGAAATAAGTATATGTTAACAGAAATGTAAACAAAAGAATTTAGGGAATTTTTTTTATCAAAATTATAAAACAAATTTTATAATTTCTTAGTGTGTGGAATAAAATTGACTAGTCATAATATGAATAAAGATTCTAGAAGTTGTTAAAAGATAGCACTAAAAAATTTTGCAATTTTGAACTAATTTAATTGGACCTATACAATTTGGTGACAAAAAAAATCATATTAAGCTGCAAGTAAACTTTAAATGGAAAATAATTTTTATTTCAATATTTTAAATTAAAAATATATTTATGTTTTAATTAATCAAGTAATTGATTTCATTGTATTTACAAAGTAATTTGTGAAAGTAAATTGACTGTCAATCTATTTGGTAAGAAATTGGAAAACTGTCCTGGCAACCTTTATTTTTTTAAAAGTTTTGTAATTGTCAATTCTGTGAAATTAATTATTATTTTTTTTTATTTTTTAAAAAATATTCTTAAATGCTTTTTTTATTATTGTTAACTTTATTTTTTTTTAATGATGATAGATTATCAAAATTTAAAGAAAAAATCATTTCTTTTCTATTTAAATATTTTAATTTAAAATATATATTTGTTATGTTTAAAATGATTCAATATAAATAAGTAAATCTACAAGTGGATTTATGAAAGTACATTGATTTTTTTAAATTAACTTATTGATAAGTAAAGTAAACTTTTTTTTAAAAAAAAAAAAAGTTAAACTTATTATTATTGAGTCACTGCAGAATAAAAATCTCTCCAAGTTTAAATCAGTTTCTCCAATCTAAAGCCTCTTTTTAATATAATACTGCTCTATATAAGGGCAATATTATCATTAACTAGATGCATAGGATCAATAGACAAGTCAAAATTTAACAATTAGAGTTTATTTACTTACTTCCTCTCTATATATAGCTAGTTAAATACTAACATAGCTGTTAATCTATTACATACATATAATAGATTAATAACTATGTTGATATTTAACTAGTTTTCTGAGTTGTTGTTTAACACTAATATTTTTATGGATAAAGTTGAGGGTATTGATTTAGTCAACTATCTACATTTTGATTTTTTTCTTTAATTTACTTTTTAAACACTGCTTTAACACCATAAAACAAAACTAGGATAACTACTGATCAAGTAAAGATTTTGTTAGAAAAATGAGGATTTATTGTAGTAATATCAATATAACTTAATTTATAAAATCAATGTGTATTCTAAAACTTCTGAATATTAGTTTTCATTGACAAGTCTTTTTTTGCAAACTTTTGTTTGTCTTTTCAATTTCTTAATGGCTTTTGAGAAAAGGAAATAAAAGTATGCAGGAGTGGATAGAGACATGGAGGAAATATGATCATGATTAATTGCTCATAATACTACCTATTTACTATTGATTTTCAAAATGTAGATAAATTGCAAACAACTCTTTTTTATTTGTAATTGACAACCAGTTTGGAATTTTCATTCTTCTTTTGTCTAAATTTTTAAATTTCTTGCTTCCTTACTTTTTTCAAAAAATGGGAGAGGATAGAGAAATATGGTCTTGACTTGTGATTTATTATAGAAATACTATTATGACTAAATTTATAAATCCAACATGTATCTAAAATCTAGATGTGTAAAGAGTTAAAAAAAAGTATACTAAAAGATGAAAAGGAAACATTTTTTTACCCTGCCATACATTACAAGATTTTTTTTTATTTATTTAAAAAAATTTTTTTTGCAAAATGTTTTTATTTGAAAAGCAACTGGAAACTTAAACAAGGCAAAACTCTCTCCATACAGCAGGTCCACCCTGTGCTAAACAGAGTAATCAATGGATGCCAGAAGGCTTGTGCATAAAATCCCTATCTAATGCTTACTCATCCAATATCCCCAGACTAGTTTCTGGCTTGTGGCCATCGTCAGTGAGGAGCTTTGGATCTGAGAGCACTGCACCTAGATCTTAGGATCTAATGCAACCCTCCAGCAACCACCTTTTATCTGTACTTCACTACAAAACTATGAGAATGAAATTGAAAACATAAAAAATATTTTCAATCTAAGCTCAATAGCTTATATAGTCATATAGGTCTGAACTCAATTCAGCACCCATACATTTTGGTGTCTTTGGCTCTTTAACAACCATAGCCACCACTATCCTATTAGGCAGGATTGGTGTTAAAACACTAAGCATCACATGATCACTATCTCATACTAGCACATAATTGTTTATAAACAAGGCAAAACTCTCTCCATACAGTAGTGCCACCCTGTGCTAAACAGAGTAATCAATGGATGCCAGAAGGCTTGTGCATAAAATCCCTATCTAATGCCTACTCATCCAATATCCCCAGACTAGTTTCTGGCTTGTGGCCATCATCAGTGAGGAGCTTTGGATCTGAGAGCACTGCACCAAAATGTACGGGTGCTGAATTAAGTTCAGACCTATATGACTATATAAGCTATTGAGCTTAGATTGAAAATATTTTTTATGTTTTCAATTTCATTCTCATAGTTTTGTAATTAAGTACAGATAAAAAGTGGTTTCTGGAGGGTTGCATTAGATCCTAAGATCTAGGTGCAGTGCTCTCAGATCCAAAGCTCCTCACTGACGATGGCCACAAGCCAGAAACTAGTCTGGGGATATTGGATGAGTAGGCATTAGATAGGGATTTTATGCACAAGCCTTCTGGTATCCATTGATTACTCTGTTTAGCACAGGGTGGCACTACTGTATGGAGAGAGTTTTGCCTTGTTTATAAACAATTATGTGCTAGTATGAGATAGTGATCATGTGATGCTTAGTGGTATCAACTGGAAACTTTAAACTTAGAGGTTTTTATTTAAATTTATAATTTTTTTAAATTTTTAATTTAAAAACAAACTTGTTACAAGTTCTTCATTTAGAGAGCTCCGATTATCTATGAAATTAAAAGGAGTTTAGAGTGATTTTGCATTGTCTATGAATGCTGCCAATAAATTACTTAATTTAAAAATAAAGCAATGACAATTCCATTGATTTTTCAGGTTTTGTGAATCAAAAAGTAACAACTATCAGGCTGAAAATGGGAATCTAAGGAAATAAAAAAGAAGTTTCAAATATAAGAATTTTTTAGCTAATTTATTATTATTATTTCAAAGTCAGCCAATTCATTTTGATTTGAATTGTTTGATTTTATTTTTACTTTGTATTGAATATAGTTGACAATTATTGTTTTCATCAATGTCAACAATCCAATTTACTCTTTGCCCTCCCATCCTCTTCTCACTTTTATAAAGTCTATAAGAAAGACAAAATTAAAATTTTTTTAAGACAAATCTGCCAATTACAAATCAAATAAAGTTATTTAAAATTCTACATCAATTAACTTTGCAGGTCAATATTAGGTAGTATTATGACAACAAAAAATTCAAAGAAACCTTGAAAACTTAGCATTAATCTTTTTTCCACTCTCTCCCACTCCTCTTTCCTCACCCATTTTCTTAAAACCAAGGCAGAAATTGAAAAGACAAATAATACTAAAAGTTCATAAAAACATCCTGTCGATGAAAAAGTAAGAAGAGGTTTTAGATTTCACTTTGAATTTATAAAATATAATAAATTCCTTTTCCAAATCCCAAGAATCTTCAATTGGGTGGTTAGTCATCACAGTATTCTTTTATGACATGAGGAGTGCATTGTGTTAAAAATAAATTAGGGAGAAAATGGAATATAGATAGCTGATAAGATTTGTACCAAGTTGAAAATCTTCTTGCATTTTCTGATTGCACACATAGTTTCTCACTTAGTGCATGCAGGTACACTTCTGCATTGGCAAATGCAACACTTCTATGCTCATTATTACAATACTTTATTATCATACTTTATTACTATAACAAAACATAATAACAACTCTGCACACAACTAGTTCTGCAGTTTTTATTTGGCATTAGTTATTTTGCATAATTAGTCCCATTTGCATACTTTGCAAATTAGCATATTTTGGTTATATCTACATTATAACATATCTTTACTGTTCTGTATTTCTAACTTTTCTAGAGTGCATTTATTTAATTTTTGACTAAATTGTATATGCACACGTATATATAAGCTTTATTTTATGATTTTATGTGCACTCATTTTTAATCAGACATAACAAATAACAGCAATTTTTTTTCCGTTGATCCACTTTACATGTTGTCTCTTTCTAGATCTTTTACAATTTTTGGGAACCATTTTATGACTTTAATTGTCCATATTATTTTTTATAACAATATGTCCAACCTATCTCCATTTCAGTCTTTTATTGAGTCAATGATACCTGTTCCTTTTTCACTCACATATTTCAAATCTTTTTTCTTGTTACTAACAACATACATCTGATTTGAAGTCTCTGATTAGACTTCTGTTAGGTGTCCAACTCTCACACTGTGTATAAGAATTGATAAACATTTATTAAAAAACTTTCTTTTCAAACATAGACATATTTCCCATTAATATTAAGTTATTTCTATAAAAGCATTCCATCCTGGTTTAATACTACTATTAATTTTATCTAATATGTTTTTATCTGCATTAATAATCTGTTCAAAGTATTTGCAGTTGTTAACTTCTAATTAATGGTTATCAAACTTTAGTAAAACGCCATTAACCATTACTTTAGTATTTTTAACATTTAACTTTACTTCTATATTTTTACTTTCATCAGATAACTCTAGTTAACATTTCATGAAATTCTGAGCATTATTTGAAAAACATCAAAATGTAAATGATTTAAATAAGATCCACATATTTTCATTTCCTTAACTTCATGACTTTAATTTACAAAATATTTCTTATTAAATTGATATAAAAATCAGGAGTGGCCATGGGGTAGGGTACAGCAAATAGAATGCAGCCAGACCCCATGCTTATAAAGATCCCCCAAAGAGACTAAAAAAAAAATTAAATATAAATATTCAAAATGCTTAAAATAGCATCAAATCACTGATATACATTAGCAAAGAAATTTAGCCTATTTAAAATTTTTGCCAAGTTTCTGTAGGTTTTTCTTAAATACAAACAACACATGACATACAGTGTGAGGTGCCTGATATCCCATAATAGAACCAATAAACAATAATAAATCTTAATACTTCAATATACTTACAATTGCAACTCCAATAATTTCTCTGAGAATTTATTTTTCATATTAACTGTAGGTTTAGTGTTACAGGTGTGGAAAAAAATGTTCATAAAATTCGACTCGCAAACATTATCGATTTTGGAATGCAATAATTAATAACCTATAAGACGTATGAGACATGCTTATGATTGCAAGAACAGTGAAGCATAGCTTCACAGGATAATGTAAGTACAATCATTTTGTATTAATTTAATATTTATAGGAATAACAGTTATTGATATTTTAGATAGAAGCTACATTACTTCCTTTGTTTGAGCCTAATGAAACCAAACCAAAAGTCTATTTGAATTCAATTGCATATCAATTCGTGTCAGTTCTCAAGACTCCCAACAGGATATTGTTAGTATTATATAATATTGAAAAGTATTATACTTTTGTTTATTCAGTGGGATAAAAAAAATTAATATTATTAGAGTTCATAATGTACATAATAGGAAAGTATTTTTTTTTTAGTGTCAAAAAAGAAAATTAGTAGAAAAGAAAAAAAAGAAAAACGTAAACTCAAAAAGTCACAAGTAAAACTGTTTTCTTGACCATAAAATAAATCTACCAATGAAATTGCGTTGACTTTGACAACTTGGTAGCTCTGATTTAGGTTTCAACTAGAGAAGAAAAATGCAAACAAATTGCACAAGTTTATTTAAAATAAGTGGAAAAATATATTGAATTGCCTGAAGAAGTATGTGTTTATAAAAAGACTTAGAAACTGCAAGTAACAATGTACAGTATGAAAATCAAAATCTAGTGACAAAGTAATAGTGATAATGATTTAGTCAATATAGTTTTATATATATATGTCAAAGAGTTGCAGGAAGCAAACCCGGTATAACTGTTTGGAAAGCAGCTATGCTAACCTCTAGGGACCTGAGTTTGTGATCAAATATTAAAAAGTGATAAATATAGATAATTGTAAGTTAAAACGGGACCTAAACAAAACAATCCAAATTTTTTCCTTAAAAATGCTGAACAAAGCAATCAAAATTCTTTCTTTAAGAATGCTGACAGTAAGTCATTTTTTACATCTTACTGTGTTAAAAAAATACCAAATGATGAAATCTAATCTTGCAGTTTAATCAAAATCTCGAAACTGTATATTGCTTTTGACGTGTATTATTTTCTAAAAAAAACAATATGGTATATAGATGGTTTAATAAATTGTCATCTGTAATTCGAGATCTTGAGCTTTCTATTTGTTACTTTGTCAACAATTATTTAATTTATGTTTCACTATTGATAAACAAATCAAATTAATATAAATAAAGAAATAGAACACCTTAAATTACTATTCCCAAGAATTGTAGATATGATGTTATTTTTATCAAGTAATAATCTGATATTTTAAAGGCTTCATGAAACAATAGGAGTGTCCCACATAGATCACAAAAAAATTATTTCTGCTTTAAGCAATGAAGTGTGTAATAAAATAATATTGGTGGTCAAGAGGTCAGCGATAGCTGCTTTACAAGCAGTTGTCCCGGGTTGTCCCGGGTTAGCGGGTTCGCTTCCCGGCTGATGCTATGACACATGAGAAAAAAAATAAAATAATAATATAAAAGCAGCCACCTATTAAGGTATCCAAATAGTCTATTATTCCAGATGTTACTCAAGGAACAAACGTTAATAATTAATGAATCACACTTCAAATAGAGCTCCAGAAAAATAAAATAAAAATATAAATGCTACAATTCAGAATAAATAATTCAAACTCTGATGCAATTTGTATGTCTTCCTTATTACATTCTTTTAATTTGTTAATTTGTTGGGCTGCTTCCAGCTCCAACAGTGTATATTGTAAAAAAATTGTAATATTGCAACATTTATACTGTTTATCTTCTTCATCTACTAAAAGGTGGAAAATCATACCAAAGCATTTAAATATTAAGCTTAAACTAGTTTGTGATACTCATTGGAAAGCCAAAGTAGATTCAGTCAAAGCAGTATATACACAATTTAACAACTTTGTAATGCCTTGGAAGAACTTATCGATGCAAGTAACAATAACATAACAAACAGTCTCCAAAGCTCAAAGTATATTAGATCCATTATTTTAAAAAAATGTCATTTAAAGTTTATCAATACGTTTACAATATTTTTAAAAATTAATAATATCAACAAACTATTGCAGGCAAAAACAATTTTTTTGACTCAACTTTTAATGTAGTAATTAAAATTAAAAACTACATACAAAATTTAAGATCAAAATTTAACACATTTTTAGATAAAGCAAAAACAATAGCACAGGAACATGAACATTTCAGAAAACTTTCCTGTGAAACGTATTAGAAAAAGAAAAACATTTTCCAAATTAGCAGATGATGAAATATTGCAAAACCCGAAGAAGAAATATACTGAATATTATTTCTAGTTTCAAATTAATGATTGATATAAAAACATTAGAAAAAAAATAAATTAGAAAATCATTCAAGGAAATTTTTAAAAAATTATAGCAAGAATATTAAGAAAGACTTAATTCCAGAAAATTGTTTTATTAAGAGAACGGATTCTGAATAAAAAAGATATAACTTAAATGCTAGGTATATTGCAATATGTATTAAATAATAATTATAATGAACTTTTTCCAAATGTTCTGTGTTAAAATTTTTTAATAAAGAACTATCTTCTTCATCTGTGTGTTAAGAACGATACTTGCTATACTAAGTATAAAGTGGAATTACAAAAAAAAAAAAAAATGTGTTTTTTTAATACAATGACATGCCAAAAAAAAAAAATCAATCACTTATTTAAATAAATATATAAGACATGTTCTTTTTTTTAATATTATTATCTTTACCTTTGAAAAAAAAATTTTAGGGCAGCAACAAATTTCTTGCTCCCTTTTCAATTTTAGTTTTTTAGTATCACCATGTAATCTAATAATTGCTGTTACATTTTGATAAATATTTTCAGAATGAATATATCTATATATTTAAATCACTTAGAAATATCTTGCAGCATAATGACATTCCATATTCTCATTGGTCATTTCTAAAAACTCTATATTTGGGTGTGATACACAAATGCCGAAACCATCTTTAAATTCAGCTTCTTTTGGTTGGTTTAAATTGCAATTATCTAGGTTTTATATAAAACTGAGAAAAGACTGATAGGTTTGTAATTTCTAATATTTTCTTCATCATTTTTTAAAGATCTATATTATTATTGAATTCTTCCAATCATATGTTACATCATTATTATTTAAAGATTTGGTTAGTTTTGTCAGCAATAAGTCTTTTTCACCTTTATTTTTAGAAGATAATAATTCCATTATATACTTTCTTTATAGATTTAATTGTGAGTTTTATCTCTTCAATAAGATGTTATAATTGTGAAAGTTTTCTTGTTCTTTATTACTTTATAGAATTCTTACATCCATTTCATAATGCCATTCCCTTTTTTAAATAATAATTATATCTTTTTATTATTGAAATAGCTTCTTTTTTTCAATATCCAATAATATTATGTTATTCTTTTGAGACTTTTTTTCTTTTTATAGCTTTCCTTGCCAATTTACTGTTCTATTTTCTTATATCATTATTAATATTTTTGTGCTACTTTTCAGAACTCCATATATCAATTCTTATTAATAGCTCATTAAAAAAATGTTGATATTTCTTTTTTCTTTATATACCATTTCTGTTGAAGATTGTCCTTTAAAACAAAGAATTCTACCAACAAAGTTATTTGAACATCAGTCAAAGGCAGTTTTTCTAAAATGAAAAAAAAAAGACTTTCAAGATCTATCTATTAAGTGGTCTAGCAATAATTTTTATAGAAAAGACTATATCTGAACCAAAAAATATATAAAAAATTAATGAAGGTAATTTCTCTAATTAAAACCCAAAGATTATTTAGTATATTATGGTGTTTTTGTTTGCTTGGGTTTTTTTTTTTTGTCTGTAGCTTTTTATTATATTTTATTTTTCTGAATTTTTTTTTTTTTTTAGTTTATAAATTTTTATTTTTGTGTGTACATTTTTTTAAAATAAACTTTTCTTTTTATTTAATTCATAATTTTTTACTGATTTTTGTCAATAGACCATTTTAAATAAATAGAAAAACAATCATTGGCCTCTCAAACAATTAGCATTGTGGAAGAAAGAAGGAGGTTATACTTACACTTCGTTTGCCAATTGCTAAGGATTTGGGCAGATTTTCAATCTTGCTTTTTTCTTCTATTAAGAATGTTTACATACTTATTTACTGACAAATATTGAATGGTTACAGGCCATAGATATAGTAGCTGGATACACTACCATTGCATCATAATGCTCATCTAAATATTTTTATAAGGAGCCGTTTTTAATGTTTACTTCAGGTAACAACCTGATCAGTTCAGCACTGGTCGTGCTAGCTAGACTAGAATAATAATAAAAAACATTCCCTACATCTTAATTCTGAGTTATAAATTTAGTTACAATAAGAGTCGCTTTATAAAAAACCTATTGCAGAATTACTTTATAGAATCTTGCTTTTAGCTAAAAGGAATCACAAAAATTATAGTCAATTAAGATTCTTGAATAAAACATGCTTATATAAACTAATATTATTTTACAATAATATTTTTATATAATTATAGTCTTAGTAAATATTCGTAATTATCAAATTAATAGAAGTATATATATATATACAGAAATAATAAACACCTCTATACTTCCCCATTCTTTTTAAATTCATATAAATAAAGATACAATAAAAGACAAATGACCCCCAAGATGCATTTCATGCTGAACCAGCACTCATCAGTTGGCCCAGATCAATATCTCTCATATATATCTTTATTATATGCAAAGTATTTATCTAGAGTAAATTGTTACTTTTTCATTTACCATTGTCAAACTTCCTCCACTCACAACTTTGACGCCATCCATTTCAGATAAATACGCTAATGATTATTACTAATCATTTTCGAAACTAGAGATTATCTCTAGCACAGATATAAACTTTAAACCTCAGTTAATGTTAGGGAATGATCGTATGATTTGGGGATTCTGGCAATCATATAAATAGTATTTCTTCATAGTGATCGGTCATGTGTTTGTTTTTTCAAGCTGTTCAATCACACGTTAGTTTCTGTTTCTAGCCATTCTCTCAATAATATTAGCTTCTATCTACTATTTATTTTTATTATTTACACTTTATGCATAAGATTCAACAATCTCTAACTTCCTTACAGATAATTAGAGAGGATTTGAACACAGATTTTCAAGCTTTCTTCAATCATCCATTCTATCTTATATAACAGATACACAAGACCACATACATGTGTAAAAGATAAATGACTTCAATATATGTATTTTGTACTGAACCAACATTCATCAGTTGGTCCACATCATCATCTCCTACATATATATACAATCAGTGCTCAATTTATATTAATATAGCAAATCTTCAAACTTTAATGAACAGGCTTCAATCTTCTCCACTCTCCAACTCTTCAGTCATCCATATCATAGAAAATCTGATGGTGTCATGTTCAAAGCATTTGTTTGCCAAATTTGTTGTCATACCATGATGACCATAAGTCATTCTGGTCCTTCATATGTAGAACCTTAAGATCGTTTAAATACACAGAAAGCATCTGGACAGAATACAGGATGTATCTGTAATATTTAAATAATAGTATAGTATGTATACTTAAGCTAAGTTATAGGGATTTGAATCCAGATTTTCAAGTTTCCTTCAGTTGTCCACTCTATCTTATACAAGTGATACACAAGACCATATATTCATGCTAAATCAGCACTCATCAGTTAATCCAGATCATCTCCCGCACATATATATAATCAGTATTTTGTTTATATTAAAAAAGCATATCTTCAAACTTTAATGGATAGGCTCCAATCATCTCCACTCTCCAACTCTTCAGCCATCCATATAATTGAAAATCTGATGATGGCATGTTCATTAATATTGATGGCTGAAGAGTGGAGAATACTGAAGCCTGTCTATTAAAATTTCAAGATTTGCTATCTTAATATAAACCAAGCACTGATTATGTATATGTGTGTGTGTGTTATGAGAGATGATAATCTGGACCAACTAATGAGTGCTATCTCAGCATAAAATATATATATTGAGATCATTTATCTTTTTTGCATGTATGTGGTCATGTGTATTTGTTGTATAAGATAGAGTGGATGACTGAAAAAAGCTTGAAAGTCTGGGTTCAAATCCTCTTAGAATATAGACTATACTTGTATTTAAATATTGCAGATGCAGTCTGTATTCTATCCATTTCCTCTTCTGTGTATTTAAATGGTCTTAAGGTCCTACATATGAAGGATCAGTGTGATTTATGGTCAACATGGATATGATAACAAAATTGGAAAACAAGAGCTTTGATCATGCTATCATCACAATTTCAATGATGTGAATGGCTGAAGAGTTGGAGATTGAAAGAGATTGAAGCCTGTTCATTAAAATTTGAAGATTTTCTATATTAATATAAACGGAGCACTGATTATATATATGTGTGGGAGATGATAATCCAGACCAACTGATGAGTGCTGGTTCAGCACGAAATATGTATACTGGAGATCATTTATCTTTTCACATGTGTGGTATGTCTATAGGTTGTATAAGGTAGAATGGATGACTGAAGTAAACTTGAAAGACTGGATTCAAATCCCCTCTACTTAAATCTAGCTTAAGCATAATCTTGTATTTAAATCTTACAGATAATTTTAATTAATTCAAGCGGGTTAAAATTTTGAGAATATTCTCAATTATATTTATTGAGAGATCTTATATTATTATTAACAAAAACTTTTGAACTTATACGATCAAGATTTAATCCGAGAAGTTTTAAATGAAACAGGTTTTCTCTCTCCATCTCCCTTTAATGTGTTCTCAACACTTGGTGATGGGACTCACAATCAGAGTATTAAGATTAAAAAAAAAAAAGAATGCTTAAGTCCTCAGAATGTCAATCTCTGCATATAAATAAATCGAAATAAGTACGAATATGAGAATAGAGTAAAACTAAATAAATTTATTAAGTATATCATGTAGGCGTAACCTTAGAAATTTTCTAATTACATTTTTTATTATATAGAGTAATTTTGGAGGGTTAAATTCGTGCTTTTTTTGTTATTATTAATATTTAAACATTGTTTCACGATTTTAAAAATCCGTTAAATTATTATTATTATTTTTTTAATATTGCACCTGATAGTCAATTATAAAGATTTGTAGTTTAGATAACTTGATAAATTAGATTTCTGCAGTGTCATAACCCAAATATAAACAGAAGGAAGTGGTAATCTGATTACGTGGAAGTCTATTAAGTGATGAGATTATTACTTGGAAGTTAATAGATATTTACTAATTAAGACGTGCTAAGAACTTTTTGAGGTTCATAAGTTTTTAAAATCCTAAATAGTACTGATATATGTGTGAGTATATTCCTTATTATTAATTAATGGTAGTAGTTTAATAGGGATGATTGGAAAGGGGAAGGGCTGCTTACGAGGCAAAAGTTACTCATTTGAAATTCCTGATTGGAAAAAGAGAGAGAAAAAACATCAGTCTGAGAATTTAATACAATGCTTAATCAAGAGGGCTAGGTCAATTTTACCAATAACCTTTCGAATAGAAAAATTATAAACCAATGTTTTTCAAAACGATTGCGCAAGATTTTCAAACATTAGATCGAATCTACTGTCAAATAGAATGTAAGGAATGAGAAAATAAAATATGAAATATAAGCACAATAGAATTTCCTTTATTAATGAGAATATTAAATATAAACATCATAAGATTTTAATATTTTTTTTCTCAAATTTATATTTTAATATTGGAAAATCAATCTTCTTAGGTAGATTATATTGTATGTTATTTTGATCATTTTTCTATTTTCTTACAAAAGCGCATCAAATTGCTTACATCATTTATACTCGAAGATAAATTACCTTTATTCTTGTTGGGGAGTAGCGCAATTACAAATATTAGAGACTAGTTCTCTAAATCATAATAAATTAATACACTGTACAGGCTTACACACCTGCACATATAAAATGTAATATAAGGGATTCAAACTCAGACTTTCACACAACCCTCAACTCTCCATGCCATCTCATATTGCTGACCCACCTGATCATACACATGATGAAAAGATAAATAATCACCAATATATGTATTTCATGTTAAAACAGTAATCACCAGTTGGTCCAGATTACTATCACCACACTTATATACAATCAGTGCTCAGTTTTATATTAAGATAGCCAATCTCATACTTTAATGGGCAGGCTTCAAACTACTCCAACCAACAACTCCTCAGCCATCCATTTTATTGAAAATCTGATGATTGCTGGTTTAGCATAAAATACGTATAGTGATGATTATTTATCTTCTCAACATGTGTATGATCAGGTGGGTCAGCTAAATCAGGGGTCTTCAATCCTTGGTCCACGGACTGGTGCTGGTCTGCAAAAGTGTTCTGCCAGTCCACACTAGACTGGCAGGAAAGTTTGTAATAACAAAATAATAAGATTTTAAACTTTTAATTAATATAAACAATTTTTATTTATTTTATTCATCACAATTGCTTAAATAAAATTAATTATAAATCAAAATTTTATTTAAATTATTAGATAATACTATAATTACTAAATAATAATCAAAGAAATTTATCTAAAAATGCAATCTTTAAAGACAAAGTGTCAATCTCATAATAACTAGACCACTCGTTACACATCAATTTCTATACCTAGTAGGCATTTCTGTATTATGTCAGCTCATTTATTGGTCACATATAGCAAAAAAATTTATTGCATTTGTATCATTTTTTTTATTTTGTGTGTGACATTTCTTTTCGAAATTGTAAACTTTACAAAATGAAGACAGATCATTGATGATGAGAACATAGATCTATTATCTTTTTTTTTTAAGCAAAATGACATCTTTATAATGATTGTTTTATTTCTATGTGAGATTTTACCAAAACAACTTTTCATTCTGTTTTTTTTTTTTTTTAATTGGGTAAAAATGAGATTAAAATAACACCAGATTCAAAATTTTTTAAAAAAAGTAAGTTTTTTTATTATACAAACTCCATATATATATATAAAAACTTCATCTTGTATAATTAACATTAAATACAGATATTACATTTATCATAATCATTGTCATGTAATTACACTAGCTATGATATTTCCCAACATTCAAGTGAATAACATTTTATTTTTGTATGTTTTAACAATGAAATAATAAACATAGCAATGCAGGCACATTAATGAGAATATACTGTTTTCTGTAGCAGTATGACTGCGCAACTCGAGAAAGAGTGTTCAGCATGTGAAGGTAAGCAACACCATTACAATACACAGTAATTTGTGTGTTGATTTTGGTCAGTTATAACAATTATGCTCATCTAAGGCTAAGCAGTTTAAAACTTTAAGAAAATTTATGTGTAGACTTCTGCCAGTCCACGAAATCTTATGCTTATTTTTGCCAGTCCACAGGTGTGAAAAGATTGAAGACCACTGAGCTAAATCATAATAGTAAACACAGGACTTAATCCATCTAGACAGATTATGTAAGAAGATTATTTAACTGCATTTCATAAAAAAAATCGTATTATTTTTTTTAAAAAAATCAGTAGTACAATAATATTTACAATATACAATTTATTTTTTCAGAAAGTATCTCCATAATTACAAATGTAAACCTTTATTTTAATATAACACATCTTTATAGTAAGATAATTAATGTATTCATCTGCCACAATCTAGGTTCAAATTTAGATAAAACTTGGAATTTGTTTTCAAATTCTAAACCAGCATAGAATGTTTTTTTATACTAGATAATTGATCAATAGCCCACATAAATCACTGGATCGCAACTAGGCACCCAATTATATTTATCTATAGAGGAAATCATTCAAAGAAAGAATATTCACTAGATTTTAGTGACTTCTTCACTGTTTTTTTTATAGAAAGACATGAAGGTTTGGGAGTGGGGAGGGATGCTTTCATGTTACACTCTATTAAAAAGTTGTTTTCTCTTTTTATTTAATCCACATGATTAAATCAAATTTATAAAATATATTTATGTAATTCAGTTTAAAGTTTACTTTTAATTAGATAGTGAACATCTGTGTAATTGTATACATAATTTTATCACAGAACATTCTCATTCTATTATGTTACTCAGAATTATTTTTAAGCAGATCATAATGAATAATTTTAATGAACTCGCAAATACAATTTTACTTTTTATTTGTCAATTCCCATTTAATCTGTCTGCTAAAATGAGAATTACTCTTTTATCTGGTTTCCAATCGTATATATTACTTCCTCTTCATTCCTCTTGGAGGCCTTAAAGGAACCGAGCAGGGCAAATTCCTAATGTCCACTCCATACGTTCTTGTCATTGCAGCTGTTATTACTATGTGTTTATTCATATAGTATATGAACATGGATGGGCTGCTCACCAACACGCATTAGCCAGCGTGGTGAGTTTTTTGGCTTTTTACCTCTGAGTTTAAGATCGAGAAACACCATGGTCTTTCTTCTCAGTGCCTGATAAGGCAGAATGAATGTTTGTGTAAATGATAAATATTTTTCCAATACATATATACAATTATGACAGACAAAAATAAAGCATGGCCCTTATTCCCAGGAGGCTGTAAAGTCACCAACCATGGCAGCGGTTGGTGGCCGAAGGCGGAGGGTGCTAAGAATCTCCTGATTGCGGACCCAGGCTGCCATTCGATGACAACTTTTTATTTAGGTACTTACAACTGCAGATCACTTTCAAGTGAAGGAAGATTGCAAGAATTAGAAGAAGAACTCTCTTATATTAAATGGGATATTATTGGACTTTGTGAAGTTAGAAGAAAAGGTGAAGAGACAATTGATTTAAAAAGTGGACATATATTTTATTATAAAGGCACAAATATTGGAAATACAAGTGGAGTAGGATTCATTATAAATAAAAAGTGGAAGAACAATATTGTGGAGATTGATGGTGTATCAGACAGAGTGGCAAGATTAGTTATACAACTTAATAGCAGATACCAAATGCAGATAATTCAGGTTTATGCCCCAACAAGTTCTCATAGTGATGAAGTAGTAGAAGATTTTTATATGGATGTACAAAAGGCTTTTGATAAGAGTAAACAACATTTTAAAATTGTTATGGGAGACTTTAATGCTAGAATTGGTAAACAAATGAAAGATGAAAGTGCTATAGGTAATTTTGGTTATGGTAATAGAAATGAGAGAGGACATAGACTTGTGGAGTTTGCAGAAAAAGAAAAACTTTATATTATGAATTCTTTTTTTTGAGAAAAATGTTAAAAGAAAATGGACATGGAAACATCCAAATGAAGGTACAGCAGAATTGGATTATATTTTGACTAACAGGAAATACATATTTCAAGATTGTAATGTTCTTAATAGATTTAACACAGGAAGTGATCATTGATTAGTAAGGTGCAAGATGCGTGTTAATGTTAAACTAGAAAGACAAAAATTGTTAAGAAAAACAATATTTACAGTTGATATTCCTAATCTTCAGAAACATTCTAATGAATTTAAATTAGAACTTACAAATCGATTTCAAGTATTAGTAGATTTTAAACATGATTCAGATTTGAATGAAATTAATATGAAAATAACTGATACACTTTTAAAAACTGCAACAAAGATAGCTGGTAGACAAAAGCAGCAATTGACCAACAAAATTTCTATTGAAACTAGAGAATTTATGAAGAAAAGAAGAAATATGAAGATATACAAAAATGATGCACTAAAAAGAATTGAATATCTCGAATTTTGTAAAATGGTGCGGAAAAGAGTTGAAAACGATATAAGAAAATATAACTGTGAACTAGCAAGAAAAGCTGTAGAAGAAAATAAAAGTCTTAAGAATGTAAAACAACATTTTGGTATTGGTAGAAAATTTATATCTGCAATAAGGAAAAAAGATGGAATTATTACTAAAAAGAGAGATGACATCATGAAATTGGTAGAAAATTTTTATCAAGAATTATATAGTAATAAAGATCAAGTACCTCCTATATCTATTACATCTTCCGAATTGCCCAGAATTTTAAATGAAGAAGTGAGAAATGCAATTAAATGTATGAAGAAAGGAAAGGCTCCAGGTAATGATGGAATTATAATTGATATATTAAAAGAAGCAGGTGAAGAAACAGAAAAAATTTTAGCAAAGTTATATACCAAATGTCTAAATGATAAAGATGTACCGGATGATTGGAAGAATGCAGTAATAATATTAATATTTAAAAAAGGTGATAAAGAAGATATTAGAAATTACAGACCTATCAGCCTTTTATCAGTTTTATATAAAATTTTTACCAAAATAATTACAACTCGTCTACAGAGAACATTGGATTTCCACCAACCAAGAGAACAAGCTGGATTTAAAAGTGGTTTTAGTACAGTAGATCATATTCAGGTATTGAGAGAAGTTATAGAAAGGACAAATGAATATGAGTTGTCATTATGCTTTGGATTTGTAGATTATGAAAAGGCATTTGATTCTATAAACATTTCTTCAGTGATTAAAGCATTGGATCATCAAGGTATAGATCCAGGATATTGTCATATTTTAAAGAATATTTATAAAAATGCAACAGCAACAATTAGATTACATAATGATACTGAGAAAGTCAACATTGAGAAAGGTGTAAGACAAGGTGACTCCATATCTCCAAAACTTTTTACAGCAGTGCTGCAAGAAGTATTTTGTGGATTAAAATGGGAAACTAAAGGAGTGAAAGTAAATGGAGATTATTTAAGTCATTTAGATTTCGCAGATGATGTAGTTGTTTTTGCAAATAATGCTTTAGAGCTGCAGGAAATGTTGCAGGAGTTATCAGATGAAAGTAGGAAAGTAGGACTAAAGATAAATGTTAAAAAGACTAAAGTAATGTTTAATCGGTTTGCTCAAAATATGAAAATAAAGATTGATTATGATGAATTAGAAGAAGTTAACAGTTACAAATACCTTGGTCAGATTATTAATACAGATGGAAACATAATGGAGGAAATTAATCATAGAATTAAAATTGGTTGGAGTGCTTTTGGTAGAAATAACTTGATACTAAAAGGAAATATGCCTATGTGTTTGAAAAGGAAGGTTTTTAACAAATGTGTTTTACCAGTTCTTACTTATGGATCTGAGACTTGGACACTCAATAGAAGAGCAATACAGAGACTTCAGACCACTCAAAGAAGTATGGAGAGGTGTATGTTGGGAGTAACAAGAAGAGATCGAAAACGCAATGTATGGGTAAGAGAACAAACAGGTGTTACTGACATCATTGAAAAAATTAAAAGATTGAAGTGGAGTTGGGCTGGACATATTGCTAGAAGAGATGATAATAGATGGACAATTGAAATTTTAAACTGGATTCCAAGAGATTGTAAAAGACCCAGAAAGAGACCACATGTGAGATGGATGGATGAAATAAGAAAGTGTGCAGGGGTGATGTGGAGAAGAGAAGCTAAAGATCGGAGAAGATGGATTAAACTTGGAGAGACCTTCATCCTGCAGTGGATTGATAATGGTTGATAATGATGATGATGATGACCTTATTAAATAATCATAGTCTTCTTACACCTTTAAGGAAATAATTTTTTTAAATATAACAGTTTTGACTGTTTCTGGCAATCTTCTTCAGATCTCAATCTATTTCTCTACCTTTCTTTTTCCACCATTTTATGTATATATGGTAAATAAATCAACATTGATATCCGAAAAGGCTGAAACTTACTATTATCAGGCCGATGTCTGCCTGCAAATTAGAGGGAGATGGTTCTTTGATATGGTTATAATCCTACATGTTTCATATTCAAGCAGTAGTAAAAATTATTTATGTGCTTTGATGAAAATTATTAATATCACATTCATAATTATATAGTGAGTTTTTTGATATAATAAACACTTATAGAGTAAAAATATAGTAAAACATACTTTTTTCACTAAATTAAGATTTATACAATAAATGTACAATGAACACTAGAATGACGACATCATTTGTATGTAGGGCTTAAGTTATAAATTGAATTTACTTACACACTGTACTTAATGTTATATTTTACTATAATAATTTTGATCATAAATCTGAAATCAAAGTTGAAAAATGTATTAATGCTTTTATGGGAAAAAAAACATCCAAAAACAAAAAGCTATCGAATTGTTTATGAATAAAAATGCTACAACAAACATCATTGGTCATACATATATGCTCAAGACTTTTTAAATCTTTTCTGAAAAGCGAAGTTATAAAGCAAATCCAAGTTTAAAAAAAAAGGTAAAAATATCTTTTTTTCTTTATTAATTAACTTTGTTTTCTACTTTGTGAAAATGGAGATAAAATTAAAAGGTAAAAACAATTAAAATGTAATGTCACTCAGAGTATCACTGATTGTGTAGGATGTGTGCACAAAATGTTTCAAAACCTTTCTAAAAAGCTAAATTAGTGAGTTGATTATGCAATGAAAAAAATTTTCAAGCAAGAAAATGAAGTGATTTTTTATTAGTGTTTGTTTTTATTTTTAGAAGATTATTTTAATGTTTATTATGAGACAGAAAATAGATTTAGAACTTAGCACGGAGAAAAAATAAATTTCAAGGAAGAGGTTTGAATTAAGGCAATTAAAATGATTAAACTAACATTATTACATTATTACCTTAAGATTATTCTACATTTTTATTTTACACTTTTACAGGTTTTAATTTAGATTTTATTAAAATCAATCTGTTCAATATATACATTATTTATATATATATAAATAAAGTTTGATATCTGTATTCGTTTCACAATATATGTAATATACAAATCAATATATATATCAAAATACAGTACAATTTATATAAATTATATTCTTTTAGAAGTACTTTCGACTATACACTTTGTAGTCTTTATAAAGACTACAAAGTGTATAGTCGAAAGTACTTCTAAAAGAATATAATTTATATAAATTGTACTGTATTTTGATATATATATTGATTTGTATATTATATATATATATATATAACATGAAATATTTTTAATGTGCAACATATTTTTTCTGTTTAATTAGTTGCTTTGGGTGATAATTTTGTCTTAGCTGTGGGTCTCCAATAGATAATTATCTTAAATACATGCACATTGAAGATAATGAAAGATATTCTGAAACCAAATAATTTGTTATACTAGAAACACATTGTATTTTAAAGATTTTCACAAATAAAAGAATAAACTTACAATTTGGATTTATCCAAGTATACTAAAATGCATAAGTCTCATTAAACATCTTTCTCATCTAAAAGCTGAAGATTGATTCTTGAACTACACTGGATGCTAGTTCATGACTTAGTAACAAACTTTTAGAAGTGCACAACTATAACTATATTAATAAAATATTCATTATAAATTAATCATTGTAATAATAATAATAATATATAAAACAAGTAAGTATTAAGATAATAATAAATATTTATCTTAACAATTATAGAAATATTAAATTAGTTTGAGTTATTTGCATAACCATTTCCAATTGCAAAACTTTTTAACTTGCTAGAAGTAAACCCCTTCATGTGATATCCCAGGATTAATAATTTTTACACTCACACTTTGTCAACTAATTAAAGATTTCTTATCTTTATTTATCAAAATTGCCTATTTGATTTTCTTTTTATTATGGTTTCTTTATGAATGAAGAATTTTAATGTTATCCAGGTCAAAATTAAAAATAATATTACATGTTATTTATAAATCCTATGAAAGTAGCCATACTTATTAATACCAAAAATCTTCAATTTGTTATCAATACAATCTTTTTTATATATTATTATAAATATTTATTACCATTGTTAATATTTTATTGTTTTATTTATTATATACGTAAAGTGCTTCATGATCTTCTCTCATGATTATGACTTGCTGAATACTTCTTATTTTTCCACTGTAAATGAGAGAATTCTTTCACCTTTATTTTTCATCTACAAATATAAAATAGTATGTTGCATTTTAAAATGCCGGTGAGCAGCAATTTTTAATAAATAATTTTTTCATTAAATAATAAAAATGTTGAACTTTTTAAAAGACCACAATACAATTTGGATCATATAGAATTGCAGATTAAAACCAACAAAACATCACATGATCACCATTTTCTATGCTTATACAAGCTGTTATTAACAATAGCAAACTCTCCATACAGTAGTGCCAACCAGTGAAAACCTTAGTAATCAATGGATGCAGAAAAGTTTGTGCAAAAATGCCCATCTAGTGCCTATTCATCCAATATCCTCAGACTAGTTTCTAGTTTTTGGCTTTCATCAGTGAACAACTTTGGATCTGAGAGCACTATTAGATCCAAAGTTTCTCAATGACAAAGCTAAAAGTTAGAAGCTAGTCTGGGGATATTGGATGAGTAGGTACTAGATGGGGATTTTATGCACAAACTTCCTGCATCCATGGATTACTAAGGCTTGCACTGGATTATACTACAGTATGGAAAGTTTGCTACTGAATTTCAGACTTTAGAACTTTTAATTCAAACTTACTGTCTTTGGTATCTTAAATTATTTGATATATTTATATTAACAATGAAGAATTTTAAATAGATAATTAAAATATTTAGATAGTTTGATAACAGATCGATACAAAAACAGCTTAGAAGTGTACTGTAACAAGATTTCAGAAACCTTCTATTTATTTTTTTACAAACTAATATTACATTCTCTGTCCAAGGTCATGTTGTTAGTGTAACAGTAAGAATTGTCCCTTCACATAACAAAATCGAGAACACAGGTAAAATACACTAAAGCTGATCGAATACGGATACTGGGATCCAGAATCCGACCAATATTCAATCCTTTCACCTCTGCTCAATGATCTAATACCCTATGGATGACACTTCTCAACTTACACAGACCCTTAATTTAACCTCGGTCTGGTAGTCACTCAGTGTAAAACAAAAGACTCATAAATTAACTAATTGAGCACTGATTTGGTCAGATATACACACATAAGACTAAGTGGTTAATTAAAATATCAATGATTGATTATGAAATTTAATAGAATAATCTACCTATAGTTATAATAATGTATGTGCAATTAAATCTAGAGTTGGATAAAATGAACTCATGGACAATAAAAATATGAAAATGAGTTACAATTTTAAATATTATTAATTTAATAAAACAATAACAAATAATAAATCAAAACATACAAAATTATATGATGGAAACATGAGATATTACGCTCACAGGTGTTATATAACTAATGAGATTAATGTTAGCTATCTTATTATAAGCATTTAATAAAATGTAGTATGGTATTGGAGTTTATGCCTATATTATTATGCCAAATTTCTAGCTCTCATGTAGTCTGCTAGATCATACGGAACTTTATAGCCAAAGTTATATAACTAACTATAATAGCACTCCTATGGCATCTATCTATACAAAGTTAAATCGAGCATGTAATTAAGCTCAGAGATATGCAGGTTAGCATGTTAACTTAGATTAGGATATACACTAATACCAGATAAGCATTTAATATAAAAGAAGAGAAAACTGGTTTATAATAGGTTTACCTATATACACTATGGCACACATCAAAATATTAATAAAGCTCAAAGGTGCGAATGGGTCATTATTCATGGGCTTCAGTCTCAAAGACTGGTTTGCCCTAAAACCATTCAAATTGCTATGAATAGGAACATTAGTAGTTTAGGCAGTCAGATAAGCATTATGAATAATCTAGGTCTTGTGCCCTATTTCTAAAAGTATGTGCTTTACCCGAACTAAAGTGGATGAGAGTGACCTGCGCCATCAACTCATCAATAATCATGCAGCAAGCAATAATTGTATATTGCGTACTTTGTAAGGACACATCCGCAACTTATACATATATAACGCAAATACGTAAACTTATATTATCATGCCTTAAAATTAGATAGCGTCTATTTGCAGATCTATATAATCCAGTTCTCAAATTTAGTATTTCAAATATACTATTTAGGGACTAAATTAATTAGTAACCTAGTTTAATATTATCACCTGCATCTCAACATATATAAATCTAAGGACGACAAAGCATATTTGAGGTATAATTACGAATAAAACATTAAAATATGCTTTGAGAATATCTCTGTGGCTAGTTCCTATGATGTACGAGTTACATATATAAATAGTTATAATTCATAACTAGAATTAAGCAAACTACAATCTTAACTAGATAACGACTGATTATTATAATATTAATATCCAAAAATTAATCAGTAAAATAATAATATGATCTCGAAACAGTGAGTGAGAAAGAAAATTAATAATTCAATTATTTAATATTTATTATAGCGAACGTTTCGACTCATTTGGCATATTAAATACATATAATATTAAAATGATAAAATCATAGAATAAATTGAATAGATTTAGAAATAGGCATAAAAGACCGCAGGAAATTATATTATTAAAATAGATTATTAGAGTTTTACATCTTAAAAGAGAATTCTAGTTTTACATTTTAAAAGAGAATTTAAGTTTTACAATTGGACAAGATTTAGCATTTAATAGTCTTCTTTGCAGATTTTAGTAAAGGTGTTTGGGAAAGGCAGATTTAATAAATAGCTAGCTTTTAAAAGAAAGAATCGAAAGTCACAGTTTATAAACAGCTCTGAGAGAAAATTTACCATTCAGTTGTTTTTCATTGCGGTTAGTTCTAAGCACTTGGGAGGACAATAAGTTAACACTTTTGATGATGATTTAAAGTTAATGACACTTTTCCACGGGCTGCTTCGCTGGTGTACGGCATTATATTTTATTGGACCAAAGTCTTTTCCATTCCCAATCAAGGAAAGGGGTGAGTTATCGCCATTCTACTCAACCATTTTGGAGATAAAATGGGCATAGGTTCTGCTTACAACTCACTTATTATATATATAATCATCTTGACGACAAAACTTTTAGTATTTATACTTTTCAAACTCTGGCCACCTGTTAATTTTTACGAGCTTGTCCGTAGCTGAAAAATCCATTTATTTATTTTAGCAAAACATATTTAATAGCTACTACTAGTAGAAAAATCCATTTATTTATTTTAGAAAAACATTTTTAATTATGACAACTAATTGAAATTTTTTTTTCCTGCGTTATTTTGTTATTAACATTTTATATTTACCAAATCAAGTCCATGCTATTTTAGGACCAAGGTGTGACCTACTTTGAAAATTGTTTACAAAAATCAAATGTTATTTTGACAAAGTTACTTTCATAATTAGTAGAAAACTAATTTTATAACCATACGTGCAGAATAACAGGAAATATACGTATGTGATTTCAATAATACAGCAATAAAATTGGCTAAATAATTTAACTAAAATATTTCTTAAACTAGAAATATTTATAAAATGAATATACATATCTGTAATATATACCAATAACATAACAATAATTTAAACTAAAATATTTCTTAAATTAGAAATACTTATAAAATGGATACATATCTTTAATATATATGTATACTATTAAATTACAGACATCATTCGCATATATATATGTGTGTGATTCCGCTTACATAGTAATTTAACATTATTTAAATGGGTACTCTGAGAGGGTTTAAACCTGGCATATGGATAGATGTGTGGATAAAATAAGTGAAATAGGGAGATGGATGAAACTGACCGATTCACTCGACTATAAAATAGCATAACTTTTGATTACGTTGAAAATACAATGTCATTGTTTTCCACTCTATTATCACTATTTATTATAATATTTCAATTTCAATGAATCATTTACACTGATAAATAATTTTGATTTAAAAACATATTTTGCTTTGAATTAAGCAGATAGTAAAAATATATAGATAATAATTTGACATATCACTTTGTCCTTTTGAGAATTATTTCGAGTTCCTCACAGATACAACTATTAGTAGTCTACACCATTTTTTTGAATACTGACAGAGACACATTAATATTATTAGCCAAAATAATAAAAATATTTTTTAAAAAAAAAATAACCTAACAGGCAAAAAAAAAAAACTTTCTAATAATTTTTCTGAAGAGAATGAATTATTGAAGAAGATGATTTCTCATTCAGTGTTGAATAGTGAATCAGTTTTATTATTGTTTTGCTCTGTAGCTAACATTTCTGGACACCCATTTACTAATCAAAAAATAGATTACTAGTTAGATTAGCTCTATTTTAAAGAAATATTTTAAGACGTGTTCAATCTGGATTCAAATTTTCGATTATGGCATAAAAGGTAAATGGAGTAACCATGACTACATGAAATATAAAAGACAAAAATAGCAATAGCTTTATTTTACTTAAAAGCTTTAAAATATTTATTTAACTCAATTAAATAATTTTTTTAAGAAATTTTGATAAGTAGGATAAAAGATTTATTCTTGTAAATTTATTTAGATAACATATCTTTCCTGCATACTAACATATTTATTTGACATTTTAGACAAAAATTACTATGATTAATGGGGTTTTTTCTTAATTCGCAACACCTTCACAAATTTTTTAATGTACACTGATTTAACAACTAAAGATATAATAATTTATTTTGACACTTATTAATAAAATCAGCTTTCTTTGATATTATTCGATTTAATGTGTTACTTATTTTTGCACGCATTTAAGAATTTTCAAAGAAATATAACTGACAGACCAAATATAATTAAGATGAAAACGAATTGAAAGTAGATTCAATTACTTTTTAGATGCCCCCCCCCCTAACAAATCGTTCTTCACGATTTCTTTTTTTTTTTTCGATACGAAAGGTCATAGAAATTATAATTGAACATTTGATTATGTTTTTTTTTTTTTTTTTACGACTTAATTTTGACTACTATAATTTTTCTTCTTCCTTTTTTTAAAGATATAATTATTTAGATAAGTGTTAAAAAAAAATAAGGAAATTAATTCTTTCACTTTAAAATATCGCCGTAATTAATAGTATAGTGTATTGAAAATTTAAAAGATACTAAAGGCTTTATTAAAAAAAAAGAACAAACTTGTGAACCCATATAAAACAATCCATTTTTATTCTCAGATATCATCAGATGATTTATTTGAATTTTTAAATATATAGTAGACCTACACCGACAAAAAAATTATTCAATTAGTTCCATTGTAAAAATAAAATATTTTATAAAATAACTTCTATAAATAATCACTGCAATCTTTATTTCCATTAACGCTCACCATCAGATTTCACCCATGAAAATAAATATCTGGACTCTTCTTTAGTTTACTCGTTATCCATTGTGCAATATTAGAATACGTCACTCTTCAAATTCTGACGACGCTTCATAGGAGTTAAACAATTTATTATCTGCATCATTATAGTTACCTATATAACATAAATTTATTCTACTTTAAATATGTTAATATTTGTATATAATTTGTTATCATTAAACTTTTTTAATAATAATAAAAAATCTCTACGTAAACAAATGATAAAACAATAGGTATTTTTTTTTTTTTTTGCTTTTTTCACTTTGATTTTATTGTCTATATCATTTATGTCGGTAATACTGTCTTGTACTTATGAATCTTTATTTTTCATATGTCAAATGCGTTGGCCGGGAAGCGAACCCGGGCCAGCTGCTTGGAAGGCAGCTAGGCTAACCGTTAGGCCACCAATGCTTGTCTGAATCTTTAATTTTCACTTAAAACATGAAGTAATATTTTTTTAATCTAAAATGAAGCAAAAATTACAAGCGATATAACAGATAACTAAAGAATTATATAGGAAATTAAAAGATGAATGGATTCAGTCCAAAATGTTATTACTGATATAATTACGAAAAGTAAATAATAGAGATAGAATGGACACAGAAAAAGAAATGATATTAGAAAACTAAAGCAATATCAAACAATAGGAAACAGTCTTGAAAGAGGAAAGTAAAATAATAAAATTTAGAAAAGAAACCTTCTGACAGGTCTCAAAGAGTTTAAATTAAACTATATATTTTTTCTTTGTAAGAAACAATTTATTCCTTTTTAGCAAGCAAAATATTGGGCCCATATTTCACCTATAATTAATTGTTATATTAAAATAGTTTGAAACCAGTAGTGAATGATATTATGGGATTCCACAGTCTTAATAAAAATGATGTCATCAATAGTCAATTTACGGCAATATGGAGAAGACCTCAACATTTTACATTTAAATTACTTTTTAACCTTCTTGACGAGATGCCTCTGTGTAAATAACAGCAACATTTAAATAAAATTTAAAAGTTCAATGAAAAATATTTTTAACAAAAAATAATTTGAGAGCATACATTTCATAGTTTAAAATTACTGAAATAAAAAAAAAACCCACTAAAACGTTACAAATGATTAATAATATTAGATGCTAGAGAATTTATATATGTGTATAAATCAAAAAATGACAAAGCAAATAACACTTGATCATCAATTTAGAAGTTTGTCACTGGTTACAAACTTTTTTAACATCTAAATTTTAACATCTATATTTTAATAAACACAAAATAATAATAACGATAGTAAGTATTAGCGTTTTAAATTGTTGCTTCCACTATAAATTTATCATTCTAATAGTAATTTATATTATTTAAATTTTTAATAGCAATTATGATTCGTAGTATGAGTTTTGTTGATTTCATGAATATATTCATAATATATATACATATAGAGAAGGGATAATAATATCTAAAAACTGGATCTGTATATTGTAATTCAATTGACAGGGGTTAAAAGACCTAAAGTGAGTAATTATTCATTAAAAATTAGGACAGTTGTTAAGATATAAATTAGTAATTTGAATTTGATAGACATTTATTTTCATTACTCCTTTGATTTAATGAAATAAAATAAAGACGATTATAGAATCATATATGTGCGTTCCACTTTGGTCTATAATTTTTTCAATCTATATGTGTATATATGTAGCATAACATAAATAGTACTCAAAGGCATAGGAAGTTATTTAAACATCTACAAACATGGTTTATCTAATCTTCAAAAGAGATAGATAGCATTTAGCATTTAACTAGGGAAGCTTCTAAACTCTCTTTTCTCAAACAGCATCCATAATATACCCAGCCCAAACAGGAAGGTATAATAACTACCTTGCCTAATACTCTCCTAATCAAATCCTGGTCCTTGTTTTGAAAATGTTTAATAAGTAGATAAAAAAAGGGATGATTTATTAATAACGTTATAAATTTCAACAAACAAAGATTTAACATATACAAAATTTTAATTAAATTCTCTTCTTCACTAAATCCGATTTAAATATTTATACTGGTTTCTTTGGGGATCTCACGTTCAAAATAATATCTCCTAAAACAATTATTTAGAGACTAAATCCTTTTATCTCTTTCTTATATTTTTATAATTATAAATATACAGTATATAACAATATTTGGAGTGGCGGTCGCTTACATCTGCATGGTAAATAGTAACATGTATAGATTAAGGTGTGTGTGTCTGTGTATGAATTTTAACAGATAGATATATGTAAAGTATGCATGTCAGCACCCACACATAAACGGTATATGTATTCATATCTCTCACACATCTCTTTCTGAAGGTTCGCACAAAGTAAGCATTGGCTGTTTTTTTTTTTTTAATATTTAAGATTTTATTTCAGTTTAAATGTTATTTTTTATCTTTCTCACTTATGTAAACAAGATGATTTCTGATGGGCAGAATATTTATATTTTTTCTAAATCTGATGTTACATCATTTCACGCTATCATACAGTTATATATGTGGTATTCATCTTATGTACGGCTTTATAATTTTAGATATACGCTTCCTTCGTCAATTTTTTTGTGAATGTAATGTTGTCCATAGCATTATAGACAACATTTTTAAGCACAGCGTCTTTTTTAAAACCTTCAAGTAAAATTACTAATGATATCGATTATAGTCCTTTGCTTCTTTCTACTCCTTCTGTAAACTCCTTTATGCACAAATCCTCATTTCTCGTGTCATCTCTAATTACCCTTTTTTGGCTGGCTGGCAATCAATTCATATGTATATTAATTATAAAACAACATATATACATTTATAATAATGGAAATTATTGTTTATTAATTCCTGGATTTAATGTAATTCCTAGCTACGCACTTAGTGTAGTCCTTACCCCCCCCCCAACTATCAGATTGATACGCGCGCGCACTCTATATTTAAACTTTCCTAAAGTGTTTACTCTTTTTTTTCTCGTGTCATAGCATCAGCCGGGAAGCGAACCCGCTATACCGGGACAACTGCTTGTAAAGCGGCTGTCACTGACCTCACGACCACCAATGCTTGACAAGTGTTTACTATTATTATCAGTTTATTTTGCATAAATTTAGCTATTTATTCGCGTCATTTTTTAATCGAAGTCTCTATAAATCACTCAAGATGATACAATCGTTATATCTTTAAAATATCTAAATATATGTACACCAACTGTATATGCATTCTCAAAATTAATTAGCATGTAAAGTGAATAATGCATACCATACTGCATATGACAATAGCAGAGATATGCATAAAAATAAATCCTTATCTTAAGGGATAGCTGTTTGCGTTTTATCTACATATAATTAACAAATTTTATGAGTCTTTCGCGATGCAATCAGAAGCCTTGTTTTGAGACACTATTGATAATAACATACATTTTAAATGTACACAATATTTTGTAATCATTGCACTCTTAAGTACATATTCAATCACATTCATGACATTTTATTACAAAATATTCTTTCCTTTTTTTTTTGTTAGTGATAAGAATTTACAATTAGTTTACTTATTGTTCAGATATTTTTTATTACTATTAATTTTATAAAATGATCGTTCATACAGTTTTCTGGACACAAAATAAAATTCTCCCACTTCTGGGTACTTAGTTTGATTCTGAAGCAATTATGTACAAGTAAATGATGGTCTGTTAAGTTTGAGTTATAAATTCACGTGATAAATTTAAAATGTATACAGTTAATAATTTTAATTAAACAATTTATTAATATAATCGGATTTAGCTATTAAAAGCAGTTTACTTATGCAAATCTCTTTAAATTCTAGTCATTTGTTGAACAACAATTTATTTATTTATCTATTTCTCGTTATTGATAATCTTTTTTGTTTAAAAATTTAGGCAGATTGCTTTGAAACCCAAACCTGACTGACACATGAAAAATAAACTTATAGTCCTTTTTCAGAAAACCTTTATTATTCACAAGAAAATAACACTCTTTATTTTTAGATTATTATATTCAGTCTTCAGTTTTCAAATGTTAAAATTTATTTATTAAAAATGTTTATTTTTTAAAATAAAAAAAACAACAGATAAGATATTTATTTCTTTTTGCTTGCTATTTAGATATCACACAAAGATGAACAAACTGTCATGTTACCAACTCATGAAAAGGAGGTTAAAGAAAGATGAACAGTCTGTCATCTCTTGAGATAGAAATCAACCTGAATCATGAGCATTCAATTTTAAGATGCCTAAACCACCAGCATTCAACTTTAAAATAATACTTGAGCCTGGTAAGATTTATTTGACAGCAATAGAAGAAAAGGAAATTCATTCAGAAAATAATAGAAGATATAGCTGTGACATTCTGGATACTGTAGGAGTGGAACAAACACCTAGTGATAATTTAAATGAATGCAGAATATTTCATATGGATGATAAAGAAATTGTGCAGTTGGTTTCTGGTTAGAATTTGAGTGATCCTGGAAAGAACACAGTGAATAAAACTAAGGAGCTCATAATCTAAATTATCTTCAAATTTGTCCAAAAATCCTACATATTCAATTATAGAAGGTGGATTGAAAAAGATAATGTGCATATAAATATTTTCAATTTTCCTAGAGATGCTGTAGAGAAAATATTTCCCTAAATAATTATTTTTACACATTAAAAAATGGTGAAAAAGTAAAAAATGAAATTAACAAATACATTTTTTTTTTTTTTAAATGTCATAGCATTGGCCGAGACGCAAACCCGCAACCCGGGCAACTGCCTGCAAGTGCAAGGCAGTTGCGCTGACCTCTCAACCACCAATGCAAGACACAAAACACTTTTTATGACTGACATCATATTGCTTACACTCTGTCTAAACATGAAATTAGCTTACAGCATTTGAATTCCCACATAAAATGGATACTGAAAACTAGATCAACCATAGTAAAAATTATTCACTGCAGGAAAAAAAAAAAAACATGCTTCATGAAAAAATTATAGTCATGCCATGGTACAGTTTTCATCAAAACAGTGGTTCTCAAATGAGTTATATCTTTTTGATAATGATAACTATGGTTGCTAAATTTGACAATATTACAGAAAACAGATAAACAAAATTGAGCACTCTAATGATTCTTTATCTTAGAAACAAAATGTATAATGAAATAATAAATATTTTGGTAACAGAAAGAAAAATATTTTAGAAAGTAAATATTTTTTCATAACATTGGATTTCATTGTGGATACCTTTCACATACTGGAATAATTTATATAGTTCTTAGATAATTACCATTACATGTAAGAAATGTGGAATGGAAAAAAAAAACATTTTATTTCATTCTGTCCTATTTATATTACTATAGGAAAGATTTATTTAATTTTTTGATAAATGAGTTATAGAAACATAACTTGGATAAGTAATTTATGAGGACAAAGTTACAATGGATCAAATATAAGAAGTAAAAATATTGGGTTGCAACATTGAATCTTAAATTTACATCTTCAAGTAATATTTGTTCTGTATGCAGTTGCATAGTTTACATTTATTTGTTAGTGAGAATTGTAAAATAACAAATGAAACGTTTTTTTTTGTTAACATTATTAAAAAAGTATAGATATTTCTTTCCTCATCTACATATATATTTGGTTTCAATGACTTAATTCACTAAAACCATTTAGATTTCATTTAGAAAAGATATATAATACACTGTCATCTCTTTAAAAATGAATGAATTAAGATTAATTAATTTGACAAATTCTTCAGCTCATAAAAATAATTTATTTAAATACTCTTAGTTGTCAAAATGTTCTATTTACATTTTCAAGTCCAACTTCATCTCTATTGTTGTGTGAATTTGGAAATTTTGATTCTGAAGAAATTTCATATTATTGATAATAAAACAAATAAATTTGAAAAAATTAATTTTGGATACCTAAAATTGTGCTTGATATTTATGTCTGCATCTTTTGATTCATCACATGATCAGGAGCATGATTACATACATATATATCTGCTGATAATACTGATATAAAAATATAAAACAATCTTTAAATAAGGATTTCAGATAAAAGCATTTCTAATAATTTCTCATAGAAAAACTTTAAAGAAAAAGGCACTATTTATCAGTCTTGCCAACTGCTGGGTGATGATAATTTACACAAGATTTCATCTTTGCTTTAATATCCAGTTGAAATTGAACAGATAACTATTTTTCAAACATTACTGAATCATTGTTCGAACTGAATCACTAGATTAAATGAATAGAATTAAAAAATGTTTTCAATTGGTCAAACCCAAATTATGGGAATGATAGGGTGATAATATATATACTTTATATAATTTGAATGATTTAGTAATATGGGTGTTCTGTAATTCTAAATAAAGAATCAATATGTGTAAAGATAAGTGTGACTTTTTTTTGCATACATATTATAGGTAAATATATATATGGAACGAAGTCAGTCAATCCTTTTATCTATTGTACAATAAATTACAAAGTGAATATAATTAAGTGTTTTTTATAAATTTCTTAACCTTCCTTGTTTTTATATTTAGATTACTTAACAATTCGTTTTGTAAACAGGAAGCCACAGTTTGTCATATAATAGAAGTTATATTTTCTTTTTCTTTTTAAATTAAATAATGGCACATCGTCCATTACAAGGTCAAAAAAGCCGAGGGTAAGTAGTTTTTATTAAAAATTTTATTTGATAAATAAAGATTGTCTTATTTACATATAGTATTAAAATATTTAATAATTCACAGTTATATACTCTTGTATACATGAACTGATCTCCATATTTATTTATATAGTCTCTATTTGCATGCTTAAAATATATATAATTACAACATTTAATTCGAGATATTACAGTAGTAATCTATTTTATTACGGTTGTCAATAAGACATTCAATTTCGATTTTTTTTAACTTCTTAGTTTTATAATATAATTACTATCTTATATTATCGTAATAAAAAAATTGTTCAAAAATAAAAATTAGACGGTCTAAAGTCTAATGGTCTTCTCTGGAATCAACTAATAATTTAAAAGATAGATAATTATCAGTGCCTTTCAAATAACGTTGTTTTTTAACAAGTACATGAATTTTTTATGATTTTTGAAAAAAACATGATTTCTCATGTTTAATTTTTTTTTTTTTTATTTACCCTAAGATTCTAATTAATTAGCTTTTTGTTTACCCTATAACATTAATTTTAACATATTTCAATCTTTCCTTCTGCTAATTTGAATACATTTTAATTTCTCTTTCTCTTGAAGACTTTTTCATGTCCTTTAATCATTGCTGAATATATATTATATATGTTGTCATCTAGGCTTATATTTGGTTGAATGATTGCATTTGCTTCTGTTGCTACATTCATTAAGTTTGAGGATGATTTATAGTGATAGTGATCAATTTGCCTCTTTAACCTTATTCCACTTTCCTTTTGCATGTCCACTATTTGTCTACACACAGATCTAATGTGATTTCTTCAATCCATATTTTGTATAAAATATCCCTGATTCAGATTTTTTTATTTACTTTAAATTTATTTTTCTTAGAAATGGCTCCTTAGAATATAACTTATTTGGAATTATCATAGTTGGTTTATTTTTCAGTTATCTACTGAGCAATAATTTGACATGAGATTTCTTGGTTACTAGGGTTTGTGGAAAATACTGCTACAGCAATGTTATAAGCACAACTTTCTGAAAATTCACCAAATCAGCTTTAAAATCTTTTTTAAAAAATTTACTGCATTTATCTGAAAGTATTAGATGACGGAGTTTTACTTGTAAATTATATATATTGTATTATTTTCATTATCTAGAATTATTTGTTAAATGTCTTTAGAAGAATTTCAACTTTATTTGAGGTTTATCAAGCATTGTTAGCCGAGAGGTCATCGCATCTGCCTTGCAAGCAAGTAGTTGGTTGCAGACGGTTGTGGGTTCGTGTCCCGGCCGATGCTATGACATATGAGAAAAAAAAAACTTTATTTGAGATTTTCAAATTCATTCAATTGTTAGTACTACTATTACTAGTAAGGCCAGCAATACCTGAGGAAGGAGGAGAATAATAGCACTTGAAGCACTGTATTATATATTAATCTGTGTGCTATTACTAACAGTTGAATATAAATGAAAAATTTAAATAAAATTTGAGTTTTTTTAGTAAATTTAATTATTTTTAAATGAACATAATTTTGGATTTTTACTTTTTTATTTTTTATATTTAAATAAGCTCTGGATGTCTCACTATAATTTATCAATGTTCAGCGGTCGACTGGCCGACCATGGTTGATGTAATATTTAACAATTTTAATCCAACATATAGTTATAAATTTAGTACATTCTCTGCAAAATAATTACATTCTGAAAGATAAAGTAACATAAGTACTTGTTAGTTGAAGTAATTCCAGCACCACTATCAAAAGCCATAGTCTTTGGCACATTTTAGTATAAAAATATATATCTTAATTTTTTTATCCTTTCAGCTATATATGTATTTTTTATCATCAGATAACCTTTTAAAGATCAGCATAATTATTATGCTTTTTGCTATAACTCAGTTATTTTAAGTCATGATATAATTTACAATTTTAATGTAGTTTTCAATTTTGATTTTTATGTTTGGCCCCCAGACATGCTAATGTTTTTGCTCTTATCCTCAAATGACATGGTATTTTTTTCTTGTTTACATTAATATTAACCTTCATTAATCTTTGCTTTCCAAAAAGTCAACAACAATCTTTTTGGTCTTTCACTGGCAATTCCTATTTACTCAATTAAAGCTTGATATTCTTTATCACCTTTAGACCAGTTTTTATTTAAGGGAATGCAGTGCATTTATTTGCTAAATTAATTGCATTTTCTTATAACAACTCATAATTGTATTCAAAAATATTTAACCAGTGTAAATATGTAATCTTCTGTGAGCAGGAGTTGCTTTAAACTTATAAATATGTCCATATGCAGCTTATAATCCATCACTATAGAAAAAGCTTGACAATACAGATGTAGACAAAACTTTTTATCACAAATATTATAGCTAACACTTCTTTATTCAATTGATTATAATTTTCTTAATCACTCAGCAGGATTTTAAAGGCATATGTTATTATCCTCTTTCTGTACAAGTCAGGTAATTTGCTATATGTCTAATGCCATATTCAGAAACATCTATAATCATCTCCAGATTATTATTACGATTATGAAAAAGTTTGTATGAGATCAACAAAACTTCAATTTGAATAAACACATTCTCTCAACTTTTGTTGTGGACCCATTTCTAATTTTTTTTAAAAATTATATTATGAAGTGGTTGGGCACTTCAGTTTTTCATTTAAACATAGTTCTCATGCCCTAAAAAGACTTGAAGTTTATTCAGTCATGTTGGTCTAGTAGCATTTTGCATTGTTTGCATCTTCCAGAGAAAATATGCTTTAGTCTTTTTATTAATTATATGACGAAAGAGTATTAGCTCATGAACACTCCATATTCATTATATATCATATAGTTATAAAAATTTAGTTATCTACAACAAGCCTCATGTGTGCATTAACTCACTGATGCTTTTGAATTTGAGGTGATAAGTATATTATTGAAGTAAGAAGGACTTAATATTTTCCCTAGAGTAGGATATCAATTTTGGCCTGAAAAACATTTATTGCAATTGTTATACCAAATGATCTGATTACAAAAAGCAGCCTAATGAGCATAATTAGCATCAAGAATTTTGGTAACCTTCTTAACAATATCTAGTTTTGTGAAGGGTAGTGAATTTTGTAAAAGTATAGAATGTATTTTCTCTACAGACTAAGCACTTTTATTTAGATTTTTGTTTATTGTGTAATGATAATTGTCACAAATTCTTAATTTCCCATTTGTCTTTGCAGTCATGACAACAGACTCTTTTATGATTGCCAATACTTTTTTTAAACTAATTTCTTAAAGATTTTTTTTAGCTGTCTCTATTTGAACAAATTATGCTTTATAATATTTACAAATGGCAAGTTTTTATTTTTTTCTCTTAGATCAATGTTCAAAGAGTTTATTTTTTTTTATTTCCAACTTCTTTATAAGAAACAGGTCTGGGAAAATATTTATGAATTACCATTCAATGTTGATCTTTTTAAGAATATTAACCTTGATGACTAATTTGGCAAAACATTTTCCTTCTTCAATATGATTAATTTTGTATAATATATACAATGATAATGCCTTCATCTTGCATTGGTTTTTATGATTACTGAAATCTTTCCAAGTCTTCTAATTTGCAGTGAGATTTCTTATTTTTACATGTTAAATAGGTCAGTTCTTTCTTGACATTAGTAACATGCTTGACTGACTGTTAATTTTTATATTTACATTTCTTCCACAGATTTGAACAGATAGTTTTATTTGTTCGATGACATCCTACTTTCATAATTTTAATATATGTTTATTTTTATTATTTGACCATGTGAAGGCTGTACAAGTTGAGATACATCCTTTAAAATTATAACTGCAACATTTCTTAGAAATATGTTTACAATTTTGTGAATTCATACCATTTTATTTTTATGAGATTCTAGATTAATCACTTTCTTTGTAATCGCTTTTTTAAGTTTTGAAATGCGATTTACATTTATTAATTACAACACATTTTTGAAATTCTCTAGACTGATTTAGTACTATTTTCATAAATGATTGATTGCTTCTTTACATGCTAGATCATTATTATCAATTAGAGTGTTGTCCCAATTTATTTTCTGTCATTCTTCAGAGAAATGATTCAAAACGTCTTTTTTAAAGAACACATCGATAACACATCTTCTTCAATTAAAGTCGCAGAAAAATTAGAATAAGAACAAACACTGATATTCATAGATGTTTTAGGAAATAGCATATATAATCATGATAGAAACACAAAAAATGGAACTATACTATTACTATGTAACAAAACAAAAAAAGTTTCTTTAGAAACCACTGACTTAGAAAAAACTAATATAAATCAAATTCTCATGAAGAATTATTGTCCATCAGCTATTATTAAAAACTTTTACATAGTTTATACAAAAATAGTTTTAAAAAATAATAATAGGTATTGCAGTATATCTATAGATTCAGGGTCATCACACAACTAAAGAAAATCTGCAATCAATATAATATCAAAATAATTTTCCAAAGCTACAGCCTATTGTAAAGAATCAAACCTTCTTCAAAATCTAAATTTTAAATTCTAAAAAAAGAACAGAATTTATGTAATATCATGTTAATGTGGAAGGACGGACACATTTCAATGAAACTAACTACCCTGTTAAAAATGATTAGAATAATGACTAGAGAGAAAAAGCGGTTTAAAGTAGCAGGCCATAAGATGTACTAAAGAATAGGTGTGTTATTAGGAATATTGGACAGAGAAAGAAAGTATAAAAAGCATTTACAAAACTGCTCGCATGTCAATGGTAAAGTCAGTCTAGTGTGCTAATTCATAATCCTTGGAAATCCCTCTTTAACTGTGAATTTAATAATAAAAAGATAGAGAAATTAGAAAGATTTTTTACAGAGAAAATTTATATTGCCTTTGACAGAATAGCCTAGTTATTTAAAACATTCAAGGATCTAAAGACTACTTGTACAATTTCCATAATAGCTTCCCATGATCAGACCAGCAACATTTGAAAAAAAGAAGAGAATAATACCAAATGAAATTTTGTGTTAAGATATTAATCTGTGTGCTGATACAAATAGTTAAATGTATTTGGAAAAGCATAATTTTTTTAAATACATTCACAATTAAACTAAATAATGGAAATAGTCCAACATATGTTCTATGACGTGTATATATAAGTTACGATTATGATGGCTTGATTATTAAATGATGCATAAGCCTTAATCTCTTAGTTTTTAAATTATTGTCTTTACTTTTTTAAAATATATAAAATAATCATTAATTTGTATTTATTTAACTTGAAAAAATAACTGATATGCATCTCCGCAATACATTAATTAAAAAGTTGAATATTATAATATTCTAACGACTACGAAGCCAATCAATAAGGTATTTTCAAGAAAAGGAAATGCAATTTCATTTGAATTCGCCCCCAAACCATCATGTAAATTCACGATTAGTTTTAAAACAAAGATATTATGCTTTATAAAGAATATAAAATTTTGTTAACCTACGACTGGAAATATTAATACTACCGACTAAATTATGGATTTCATCAAACAAGAAAATCCACATCCTTATTTATAAATAAAACCACAAATATGAATCTTTTCATGTACGGATGTTGGAAAAACTTGTCTGTTAGGAAGCTATATTAAGAATTATAATTATATTCGACTGAAAAAAAACAATCATTCAATTATTATATAAAAATAACACTTTAAAATTTTCTTTAAAAAGAAATTACATAAATGAGTGTGTTTTCATATTTATTTTTTAGATAAAAAAAAAAAAAGAATTAAATATGCTCTCTCTAAACATCTGATTGGCTTTTTACTAAAATCGTATCATAATAAATATATCAATTTTAACGTTATGCATGAAATAACTTTTAGTTCCATTATAAAATATAAATCAGTTTCCGATTTCTATTTCACTAAAACTATAATTATATATGTACTTTTCCAGGGAGTCATCAGGTTCAAGTGTTAAAACTAAACAAAGTATATTTCAAATAATCCATTACATGTTGTGTGACTATTCTCATGATAAACGAATATTAATGTGACAATCTATATCAGATGTCAAAGTGAGTTAAATGACTTATTTGGATGACAGTTTTTGAAACATCATTTGGCATTTTTAAGGCAATATGAATGATGTACTTCCTGTGTTTAAATGATGATTCTTTTTCATATTCTTAATCATATCAGACAAAAAATAAATATATATCTCATTGTCTGAAGAATGTAAAATCACCAGCTTAAAATTGCTATTTGGTAACTGAAGGTAGAAAGTATTAAGAATCTATTGTTTATTATTATTATTCTAGGCTATTATTCTATGATGATCTTTTATGCAGAATCTACAACTATTGATCACTTTCAAATAGAAAGAATGAGTGCAATAATTAACGAAAACAACTGTCTGATATTAAATCAGACCCTAAAGACTTAGAGTTAGAAAACACATCAAAAGATAATTGATTTGTAAAATATATATGTAGTTTACTATAAAGGTACAAATATTGGAAACATAAGAGAAATAAGATTCATTATAAAAAGTAGAACAACATTATAAAAATTAAAGATATATTAGGCAAATAATTTAAGTTTATGCTGCCATTGTTTTGAAGAGGTGAAGAATTTTTAGCAGATATAGAAAATGCTTTTGATCAAATCGAACATCATTTTAAAATTATCATGAAAGATTTTAATAATAGAATTGGAAAATTATTAAAAGATAAAAGTGCTAAAGATAAATTCAGAGTATATAGAGATTGAAATGAGAAAGGATATAGATAAAAATGAAAACTGTATATTATGAAGTCTTTCTTTAAGAAAAAATTTTAAGCCAAAAATAGATACAAAAGCATCTAAATAAAAACACTGTTGTGGATTACAATATAACTTGTTATAGAAATTGAACATCAATTATTGAATTATAAAATATGATTAGGAGATTAAAATATATATTAATTCAAAGCTAGCAAAAAATTATTAAGAAAGATAGTATCAACAGTGGTATCTCCATATAATCCATTCAGAAATAATCTAATAAATTTTAATAGAATTTGCACATAGTTTTTTAAAATATTAATATAACTGAATATATCTTAAATTTGGATAAGGTTTATAAGAAGATTCCTAATATTCTATAAAGAATATAAAATTTTGTTAACTTATGATTGGAAATACAAAGTCAATTTTAAATAACACATGATAGGATTATATTCCAGTGTATTATTGCAAATGAGTATAATAAGATTATGAGATGATTTAAAAGACAGCAATTTGATAAGATTTTACATTCAAAAAACATATAATAAAAAAAGCAACAAATTATTAGTAAATTTTTAATAAAATAAAATAATATATGAAAAAAAAAAAAAAGAATATTAAAATATTTAAAATAGCTGAATTTCAAAAACTCATTATATGGAATTCTGTAAAATGATATAAAAGTATTAATGATAACAAAATAAAAGTATCAAGTCACAAGAAAAGATGAAAGAAAGAAGAAAGACTCAAAATATCTTGGTATTGTAAGAAAAGTTATTTTGGCAAAAAAAGAAAAAGATACAAATTAAATATCATTATTCTGAAACCTGTAACATTGATAATTTTTTATATTCAAATATTTAGGATCAGCCTTAAAACGTAGTAAAAATATGCACAAAGTCTAACAGAAAAGCTCATTAATGAAAAAGTTAAATTGATAAAAAAAAAAAATCAAATCAGTTTATTGATTCTGAACATAATAGCAAAAAGTTTGCAATTTTGAAGAAAAATAATGATAATAAATAATCCGCTATCTAATAACATTTACATATGCCTTAACAGTTTGGAAATATATGTACAGATTATAAGTTATGCAAAAAAAACTCATTTGTAATAAATTAACAAAAGGTTTTTAAGTCCAACAACTGAAAAAGTTCTATAGCTGAATTGTTAAAAATTAAGCCCCTTTATTTTTAGTGATTTTCAATGGTCTATAAAACATAACAGCAAAAGTTGACAATTTATTTATCCTCAAAATATCAATAGAAAAAACAATAATAATAAATCTAATAACTTTTCATTTTTACATGTGCATATACATTCAAATACCATAATTTATAAATTAGCATATAAAAAGAATTCAACTTTTATTAACATATTTTTGACTACATATACTATACAAAGTTTCTTAAAAATCATGCAAAGATAAATAATAGATTTATTTTTACTTTTATTAATTTTTTAAGCAATGTTTATTAATTATTTATGTCAATAAATTATGAATCAAACTACATTTAAATTAATTCATTAATTATTATCAATTCATTCAATTATTACTGTTTAATAGTTTTCTTCAGAGATTAACCAGATAAGTCTATGATCACTCAAGTGCATATCTCATAATAACAATAAGTGTTTTTGTCTCAATACTATTTTGTCAGTATTGCATTACAAAGTTGTAAACAGTAAAAAAATTAAAGTTAATTACCATTTTTGTTCGTAAAAACTAGTTATAATTAAGAAATAAAAACAGTTCTAAAATGCTATTGCTTTTTTCATAATTCAATAGGATTTTTTTGTATTATGTTTATAAAGAAAGAAATAAGTTTTATTTATTTTCAATACTATTTTTGTTTCAAATATATTTTTAGGTTTTTAAATAATATTTTTAATAATAAATTTTATTTTTATAATTATTAATGCTTTTGAAGCACTGAAAATCCATGTGATGAGATAGAAAAAAATTTGTTAGTTTCATATTGATAAAGACAAGGGTGCTTTTTTTTATAATACTTTTAATATTCTTAAAGTACTTATGTTAAAAAAAATTGAATATGGGAGTTTTAATAAGGTATATATAGGATAGCCAGGACAGATGATAAATGATAGAGGAAAGGAGCATGATAGAGCGATTAATAGGAAAGATATAAGTTCAGGTCCATATATACATTATTTAGATACTGGTCATAAAATGGAGTGTCAGAAGAAGATTAGAGTTATAAAACATGTGAAAGATTATTGAAAAGGAATATGTTATTAAACTTTATACATTCAGAAAAAATTGAATAGATGTGTAAATATAGTTAAAGCTCCAGCAAGATTAGATGAAAAATGGGCATTATTAGATAATTGGAAGATTTAAAAATTATGGTAAAAATGTCAAGGTTGAATTGTGAATGAGGGTTTATAAAAGGGGAGGGGAAGTTGAATATTTATTTATTTGTATATGTATATTAAAATATATGTATATTTATTTATATAGTTTAAAGTTGTTATTATTATTATTTTTTTATTTTATGTTATTTGTTTATGCATTTATATTGTTGAAGGTAAAATAATGTTTAATAGGTGGAGTAAATGTAGTTAATAAGTCATGTGATGTATAAAACTTTATAACTTGAAAAAGTCTCAATAAAAGATGAAATCCAGGTTGATAATTAAATAATTGTAAATATAATTAGTTGTTTGTTTCAATTTTATTTAGATTGATGATTATATTAAGTATATATAAATAACAACATTGTGGACAAATAATTATTTTTATATTGGATATTTGACCATTGTATATACTTTCTATGTTAATTTTATTAATTGTAAAAATAAAATATTTTAAATAATAATTATGCTAAAAATTAATTTAATTTTGTTATAAACTTTATTCAAATTGAAGGTCAAATATATGAAAAATTAATCATGTAATCTAAATCTTGTCTTAGATTACATTTATTGTTTTAGTCAAGGGTTAAATTTAATTTTTATTTAATTAATAATCATTTTAAAGTAGAAGAATATTTTTAAAGTATTTTAATTATTATATTAATATGAATGACTTTGTTCAATTCAATATAATTTCCTAATATGAAAAGAGTCAAAACTATAAATTACCATTTCAAATTGCATTTACTGTCACGAGAATAAATTTGAAGTAACTAAAGATAATCTAAAATGCTTATTTATTAAATTCTTAGGATTAATCATTAAAATGCTATAAAATAGATTTGACTACATTGCAATTCTAAAAGATTAACTTTGATATGGCTAGATGACAGGGTGAGTATATCTCTCCAAAAGCTTTTATAACAATTCAATAAAAATACATTGTGTATTAAAATAGAATGCTAAGAGAATGCAAAAATAGAAATTATTTAAGGGCTGTAAATTTTGAAAATAATTCAAAGGTTTTTTGCAAACAATTCTTCAGAGCTTCGGGTAATATTTCAAGAATTATCATATTATTATTATTATTAAATTATCATTATTATTATTAGGACTAATAATATATGCTAAAAATGAATAAAATAATGTTCAATGGCTTTTCACATTAGATGAAAATAAATATTGCTATTAAGGAATTAGAAAAAATTAACAATCACAAATAGTAAATTATACATATATTAAAAACTTAAAGTAAATAAACTATATAATTATATTTGAATGGATGCTTTGAATAAAATTATCTATATGTTTAAAAAATAAATAAATAAATGTGCTTTATAATGCTCAAATGTGGATCTAAGATTTGGAACCTAATTAAAAAGCAATAGAGATACTTCTATACTATACAATTAAGTATAAATAGATGTATATTGGTAATAAAAAGGGATCAAAAGGAAAATGCATGGGTAAAAGAATATTAAATATTACTGGTATTATTGAGGAATTAAAAAACTAAAATAGATTACATGGTTACTGGAGAAATGTTTGCAAGAATGATTTGAAGAAAAATCCATGAATTGAGAAACTGAATTAAACATGGAGATATTTTGATTCTATTGTGGTTGGATAATCTTAAAAATAGTAATGATGATGATATAAGTTCATATTTTTTATTAAAATATATCATTATTGTCCACTTTTTAAGCAGAGAAAAAACTATTTTACTTATATCATTTATAATAAAAACTATCAATAATATTTTCATTAGTTTAGTCTATATTTTTTTTTCATTTTACTGAGAATTACCAATAGGCTTTCAATGTAAATTGTTGATGATTATTTTTTTTATTTATTAAACTATCAAACAATTTATATAATAATTATCGTTGTTATTTTTATTTCCATCATTTTCTTGAAGTGTTTTTATGTCATTTTTTGCTGATTTCAGAATTTTCTGATTTTTTTTTTTTAAATATTGTACTTAAAATCTTATTTGACATCTTTTCAAACAATACTTATATTCATTGCTTTCTCTTAAAAAAGATTTATTGGTACTAATTAAATATATACTCTACTTATTTTGTTAAAAATAATTGATATTTCATATTTTTTGTATACCAATCCCTCCCCCCATGAAAATAATATATCTTATTTGAAAACATGATATAATTTATTTAGAAAACACATTTGAAAAATATTATATTTACTGACTAAACAATGATTGAAAAACAAATACAGTATTTTCAATAAACATGAATATAAGCATTCCAGAAAAAGTTCACTTGCAAATATAATTTCTTAACCAATTAAATTATAAAACCAACAAGCAAAATAATACAAAAAGTAAACTCTGTAATTAGTAACAGAGTAAATAATGACAATAAACCCATATAAAATTCAAAACTAAGAAGATATCAGTTTTCATGTAGATGCTGTAAAAAGCACTTGTGAAAACTTGCACCTAGGTCAGAGAATCTATGAACTTAAATCATAAAGGATGTATATTTTAAAGCAGATATGAAAATAATGTATTCAGATATGAAAATGTATTCAGATGCCAAATAAATGTAATTAACAACAACAAATTCAAAAAAGTTTCAGTTTTTTTGGAAAACATAGATGATGTAAACAGCATTTTAATGATGAGACCAAATGAAAATCTCTAAAAAATTAAATTTCACAAATTGAAGAAAATAAATAATGTATATAGGAAAAGTGCACAAAGACAAAAATAACATTTATTTCAATTATGGATAGAGTGTAAGCTTTAATATTTTCTGCTGCTCCACTAAATGATGCTATAATATTAAAATTCATAACAATGTTGATCAGATGTCAGTTGCCATTATTTTGTCATTTTTAAATTAGTAAGTAAGATTTTTGATCACTCAGTTTATTTTTTTACCTGTGTAATTTTTGCATTATTGTTTTCCATACAGACTGGCATCTTTTTGATCCAACCTCATGAAAATATTCATTTCTTTAACAATTGTCTATTGACTTGACGCCTAAATATATTGTTTTCATATTTGCTTTCAAATTTTGTGCTCCATGGTATAATGTATTTCCAGATATTGATATAATTTTACCTGAATTGCAACTGACACCTTTTTCGATTTCAATTTTTTATGGATTTAATTCTTGTTTTATGAATTACATGATTTATTTTTAATATTGTTGTTTTTGTAGTTTAATTTATTATGGAGTGAATTTTTATCGTAGAAAAAAAAATATTATGGAGTGGTATTCACTTTGACGCTAATTTAATATCTTTCAGAATTTTTACATTTATTACACTATTGAAAATATTTGTTTTTAAATCGTTGTTTGTTATTAAATATATTATTTTCACTTTTTATTTAAATAATTTATATTATTTTATGTTTTCTAACATATATTATTTTTTTGCATAGAATGAAAACATGCAAATAACTTGTAGTAGATGCACAGTTTGACAGATGCTAGCACAGAGTTGTTATAGCAACATCAAACATGCCTTAGAGCCCATTCAGAAATAAATGTGGACTCAAGAATTTTTCACTCTTGGAATTTAAAGTTTTATTAAATAGACCAAGTAAAATATATTAGTAATAAAAATGTTAGGCCTAGAAATACTGAGCAAATAATTAATAACTTTAACATAAATAAGTTTAATTGCAATAAAAGTTCAAAAGATGAATTTTGTTTAAAAATAATAATTCTAAAAATCAAAACTATATTAAATTTAAGATTGGTTGGAATGTTTAGAAGGCATATTTATATTGAAAATTAAGCTAAGAAGAAAAGTAATCTAGTTTTGGTGATAGAAAAAGAAAAGAATAAAACAAAAGTGATATAGCAATTTAAAAAAAAAAAACGCTTGTTTGGAACAGTATCTAGCCTATGGTGAATCCATGTCACATCTTTTAAAACAACAGAAGATTTTTTTTAATCTGTAGCTGCTTATTGATTCTTTAAAATTAACTTTCATATTTGATTGTTATTCCAATATTTTTAACTTGTGGATAGTTTGGCATAACAGTACCAGCCTAATACTTTAGATTTACTATCACTTTCCTCTGCATCCCTTAAATATCTCCAGCTATCACTCCCAGTGCTCAAGCTTTTTAAGATCTCCTGAGTAATAAATCATTTCATTATTCATTTATTTTTAAATCAAATGGCATATTTTTAATTAAATGTAATATATATTTATTAGCATAAATATGTATGGAAAGTTATTAGATTGTCAAGGTTTAGTTAATAGCAAGCATTGTTATTCCAACTGCAAATTAGAAAAGCATTTATTTATATTATGTTATAATAGTGACATAAGCTGTGTACTATATGAAATTGCAATATTATCTGAACAAAGTTTTAAGAAAGAAAGGAAAATGAACAAATAAATATTACAATCATATGGAAAATTAATTTGCAGCACAAATACTAGGTTAAATTTGCTTCATTTTCACCACTATTTTATTAATAAAACGTATAATTGTTGTAAAGACTAAAAGTAATCAGCAATAAGATATCTTCCACTGACACATGTGAAAAACTAAATAGATAATAGGTTATCTAATAAAATAATATTCACATAATATTAGACCAGGAATTAACAATGACTTAACATCTTACATTAATATAATGCTAAGATATAAAATAAATTGTCACAAAATAGTTTGATTTTTAAAGAACATTCGAGAAAATTTGAGCATAAGTTTTCATCAACTGAATACATATCAAAAAACAAAAAAAAGACAAAATCAAAATACTATTACATAGAGAAAAAATAGTATATAGAAACATATTTTGGAGAATATCACAGTAATATTTAAGAATAGTAATTAATTAGAATTAAACAATACATATTTAGTATTATTTGGTTGCTTTCTAAATTATGATTAAAAGTATAATCCTTAGTATTAAATTCATTTTTTATGTGTTTTAAGAGTAATAAATTATTAGTAATATGCTAATGTAGAAAAAATGGCGAAACAAAAATAATTTTAATTTATATTAGTTTACAATATATTATACAGTTACTTATTAGATTTAAACATATTTTTGTATATAAATAATTTGATATTAATATTTTTGTCTATTCATTTAAATATGTCTGTGATATGTTTTAAACTTGAGTGACTAATAGAAATTAGAAACATTTTTGCTCATTTAGACTGCTTTTTTTTTTTTTTTAAATTGTTATATTAGCGGTATTTTACTCTTTGTAAAATATCCGTTGCTGAAGCAAAAAAAGTAATCAAATGTAAACATTAAAAAATTAAATAAATTATTTTAGAAAATCAGATCACCATTTAATAATTTTAATCAAAGATATTTAAGTTGCCCAAAGCCTTTTGTAATTTTTATTAAAAATTCTACTTGTTCACGCTTTATAAAACCTTTCAGAAGAAAAAAGTGAAATGCCACTTTATCAGATGCTCATTATGACAAATCGAACTCAAAAAAAAACTTAGTTACAAAATCATAAATGAAAGAAAAATCAGTGTCTAACAACCTTCGCATTTATAAGGATCAAGAGTGTTAAAAAAAAATGAACTGAAAAATCCGTACTCAAATGAGTTTAAGATATGTTGAACTACATTAAAATATAATAATTTCATTCATGCAGCAATGCATATACAACATCCCACCATAAAATATCAAGGGCAGTAATTTGCCATTATACAATGCAGCACCAATCTCATGATCTATCATCAATTTTCTCTCACTGCAACACTAAAGATAACATGTTAAGAACTGGTAGATTCCTATAATTTTATCTATTATTTATATAAGGCTGACTTTTATGAGATATTTCTAGAAATTAGGCTAAATATTGACGGTTTTTCTTTCAATTAATGGTTTTTATTCAATATTTAGGGATTGTTAAGTTTAAATTAGTCTCAAGAATTTATCTGGATTCATTATTAGGCAACTTTTGACCAATGGAGTCAGTATGACTAACTCATTAAGAAAAGGATCTGAACCTACACTGATGAAGCTGGAGGATATATTGTTACTCAAATTATCCATTACACACTCTGTCTCTTTAATCTGCTTTGAAAGATCTTGTAAAAAAATATCTATTGTGCAGAGAGTTTTTTGATACTGTTTTTCATGAACAGATGTCAAAGCTTAATGAATAGTTGAAATTTTACTCTCATTCCATTTTTATTACTTCAGAATTCAGCTAATTTATCTTGGTAAAAGATTCTATTGAACGCTAGATACTGCATGGTTGATGCAGTTGTAGAATAAGACTATGGAACTTAAGGTCTGTGGATGGTAGACTAACTCTTGTCTTATCTTCATATGAACTTCTGAACAAAAACCAATCTTTAATTTTACTAATAGATTACGTTTTTAGGGCTGACATAATACATATTTTGGATAGTATTTTCTGCAAAAATGTATTTTTTTTTGTAAAATATTCAATCAACAATAAATGTATTAATGTAAAAGCTTCAGTATGCTTAGTGCTGTTTAATAATTGCAGTATTAGTGGTCATATCTGATTAGGAAAATATCAGCTATCACATTTTAAATTAAATGCAATAATGGAAGGAGAAAGGAAAGCATATTTTGATTAAAGATTTTTTTCCAAAAACTCATCCAGTTTTATAAAGCTTAATTATTTCTTTTCGAAGGAATTCATAAGAATTAAATATTTAAATTCATTAAAGAGAATTAAACAAATAGTCCTCTCTTTATACACTTTTTACAAAGCAAAATGCATTCTTAAGTTGACAAACCTTCTTACAGTTTTGGAGACCAGCAATCTTTCTGAGAGCTGTAAAATATAAATATATATGAACATATATAATCTAAACTATATATGTTTTGTATTGTAAAAAGTGTATAAAGAAAATAATAATTATATATGGATTACTCAATGCATGAGGAAATCAGTAATATACTTCATTAGGGATATGATTACAGGAGATTTAAACTCAGACTTTCAAGATTTTTTTAGCTATCCACTCTATTTTATAAAACTGACACACATGACCACACACGTGAAAAAGATAAGTGATCTCCAATATACGTATTTCATACTGAACCAGCATTCATCAGTTGATCTGGATCATTATCTCCCACACACACATATATAATCAGTACTTGGTTTATATTAAAATAAATCTTCAGACTTTAATGGACAGGCTTTAATTTACTCCACCCTTCAACTCTTCAGCCAATCCATATCATTTAAAATCTGATGATGGAATGCCCAAATGGATTGCTGAAAAGTTGTAGAGAGGAGCAGATTGAAGCCTGTTTATTAAATTGAAGATTTCTCTTAATATAAACTGAGCACTGAATATATATATATATATGTGTGTGTGTGAGGGGAGTAATGATGATCTGGATGTTGGAGATCATTTATTTTTTGACATGTGTGTGGTCATGTGCGTCAGTTGTAAGAAATAGATTGGATAGCTGAAGCTAGCTTGAAAGTCTGTGGTCAAATCACCTATAATTACGTCAAATATTTCATTAAGTGGATTAATGCTTTACTGTTGCAGATTAAGAATATTATTCACTCATATCTTAACCAAAGATAAATACAATGAAATGACCAACATGCAGTATTCTAATAATGAACTTATATATATAAACCTAATTATTATCTACTCAAAAAGTAACCATTTTTATTTTAATTAAAATAGACTTATCACTAACAAAAGTGTCTATTTTTTTTTTAAAAAAAAAGTCTTGAATTTCATTATCTCTTTTTTTTTCTCAATATTTATTACATTATAATTATCTTTTCTCAATCTATATATGAAATTATTTATCTCATTAGAATCGTTTTGCAGATATACTTCAAAAGTTTGCACATTTCTTCATGTCAATAGCAAATCATCTATTACCATAAAACCGATGTAGACGCTTTGCTAATACCATTTCAGATTACATCTAGATAGCTGTATACACAGACTTTCTAATTCTAATAAAGCATCAATTCTTCTGGTGAAAAAATGTTTCTTCATATAGTATACTCATTACAAACTATATATTCATTTTTTTAACTGAAATACTTTAAGGCAATTTTATATCTATTGTGGAATACATAAAAAGAAATTTTATCTTTAATATGCATAAATCATGAGTAATTTTAACACATTAATAAAATACTTTAGTTAACTCTCATTTACATGACTCCAGAAGAATATAATTAACTGCATAAACTAATTGTCCAAACAATTTCTATACCAAGAATCCAAAAGTTAATCTCAAATTAAACAAACTATAGTATGCTATTTAAAAAATAAATTTAAAGCAGTTAATCTTTGCATCTCTTTTGCAAACCACCCACAACTCAAAAATGATGAATATATTTTATGTTAGTGACATGTAAACAGAAAATGGTAATCACAATTTTTAAGTTTTGAGTTATATTTTCATATCAATATTACAAAAATGTTTTAAACAAATGCATTGGCCAGCCTTAAATTATAGTGTCATATAACTAGTAAATATTTAGATTATAAGATTTTTTTGATAAAATTAACCTTAAAAAATTATTGACTGATATTAACATAATTTTCTCCTTCCTATCACATCAGTAAAACCATAAAAATAGTTGCATGTATAAGACTTGGTATAATAGACCATGCCATTTACAAGAAAATTAAAGTACTACATAGTCAAAATTTAATACAAATTAGCATTGGTGCAGTCAATTGATGCTTTCTATTTTCTTCATTAATAGAATACATGCTGCAACATCCATTTCTGAACCTAGCCATAAAATAAAATATTTTTAAAGATTTCGTGCACCTGTCTACATCTTTTGCATCAACTTGAAGCCTACATAAGATTTAGGCTCTAACCATTTACGATTTCTTTTTTTTTTTGCAGTTTATATAGATCTACTTATTAAAAGTGGAAAACATAAGTTAGTTTTTTATATTAGTCATCTAGGTATTTAATTCTTCCATACTTTCATCTGCATCAGCAATGTTTATTAAATAACTGATAAAATTATTTATTTCAGAACCGGTTACATTGTATAGTAAATTAACTCTTTTTTTGAAAATGGTTACAGGTAGAACATCTCTTTCATTTTCAAGATTCTTTTAAGATTTTTCTATCTCAGTCTTTACACTAAGATGATTAATTACAGATTATAAAATAAGTTATCAGCCTAATCATTTTTCATTTATTTCACCCTTGTCTTCTGAGTATGTATTTCCTTTGCTTAGCTATTCTTAAAAATTTTATGAAGTAAATTAGATTTCCAAAACTATATTTGTTTTTTTTTTTTAATTTTGCTTCTTTTTTTATTTTTGTTTGAGATTTATTTTCATGAAGTGAAAATATATATTTCCAAACTGAAGAATTCTTTTATGCCACCTATAAAACTCCTGTGAATTTACTAATACAATTTTATTTTTCAAGTCTTTTTTTCCTAAATGATTCGGCAATTACTAAATAACTTTGGTGAGTGATCTTGACTGTAATACTTTCAATAATGTCTCATTTAGTCATATTATATTTAAAAGTTGAGCATAAAATGATACATCTTAAAATATTTGATTTCTTCTCAAAATATTAACTTTCTTTTACTGAAACTGTGTGCCTCTTCCTAAATTGTGTATTTGATATACCTGACTCATGTATAAATATATTTTATCTCTTTTCCACAATTACTTTAATTACTCGGTCTTTGAATTATACAATTACTGTGGTTTTTTTATATTAAAAAATATTTGCTAAGACAGTCTATTTTTAATAAATTATGATCTATAATAATGGAAGATATTAATTGACATTCCAAAGCAGATTCTCATTTCAATATCATGCCAACAACATTGGAAACTCCAGCATTAAAGATTCATAAAACTGTCTTATATTTTTATGCACTTTAAAAGGACTTTAAGTCTACCTTTGATTTAGTTAATTTAATGTTTTTCTTTAGCAGAAATTAAATTCACTGACATCTGGTCATAAATATTTGACTTTATAATAGAAAAATTATGCCTTTAGTCAAATAATTGCTTCTAAAAATACCAGCCATTTTACAACCAGAGCCATGAAAGTCTTATTGGCTCCTTTTTTATGTATTGTTTATACATTTTGATAATCTATTCAAAGTCAACTCAAATGTTGATAATATTATATTTGAGAACTTCTGTATTCAATAATACAAATGATACAATCTAAGGCACTAACCATATCAAAGCTTTGTGAAAATAATATAGGAGTAGAGCGAAAGATTTTTGTATTAAGACTAACAATTTTTACTGCTCAATCATCACATGATAACTTTAAACAACAAACATTTATTTAATTTTTTGGCTACACAAAAAGTTTAAATAAATAAAAAAGATTAAAAATTTTTAAATAGCTTAAAACAATTGCTTAAAAAATTAGGTATACTCAAACGATGTTGGATCTAAGATCCAACTGAGCTATTTGTGGAGAGAGAAAAAGATATATTTTCTTAAGTTAACAGAAGTATTGTACTCATCTGGTCACTTTGGTGCTTGAACATCACTTGACTTTCCATTTGTAAAGTTAGTTCTTTTTTTATAATTACTATCATACAATTGAAATATTAAATTATTGTAGATCTTGGATAAAAGGATTTTATAGAATTGCAAATGTATTAAATAAAATGTCAAAGAGTTGTATAAAGTCAAAAAAATCACATTTACTGTTTTTAATGTGATTTATATTTTGTAAAACCCAAATTACATGTGCAAATCTTTCATCTCTTTTTATACCTTATGTATTATTGTTACTCAGATTTCCTAGAAAAAAGCATATCTTTCATAGATTTTCTAGAGAAAACATATCTACCCTACATTTCAGTATTAGTGCATTTAAAGATCTTTGAGTTATTTTATCTCTACTGAATATTACTTTCCTCTTCTTTCCATATTGGTTTGGAAGTTTTCAAAGTTGCTAAATCTGTCTGAAAAACTAAATTAATATTTTCAGTAGTTAAATTTACATACACTTGTCTTACTGATATTTAATCAACTACAGATTATTTTAAATCAGAGATTTTGAATAGAAATTTAGATTATATATTCTGATAAGAATGTGAACTGAAAACTTAATGTGAATAGAAATAAGTTCTGAGAGTGTTTAACCTGATCTCTAAATAACCAAAACATGCTTTTGTTTCCATTTTCTTAAAAGTTATGCTTGTATTAACCTCCACTACCAGAACTTGATCTCCATTATATCTTAAGTTTGAAAGATTTTCCATTTAATATTATTACTTTAGCAGCTGTTAATTTAGTATCAAAAACAGGTTTATTTAACTATGTTTACAATAAAGAAAAAATTATAAAATAACATTAAATTTGGCAATACATTTATAAACCATTAAATTACTTAATGTCCAATATTAATAAGATTCCATGTGGAATTTGCTATTAGGTGAGGAGCTAACTTCAAATCTCTTTCTTTGATATCTTTTAATTTTTGTAAAAAAAATTAATGTTGGATCAGGTATAACAGACTTGAAGATTATGAAGCATCTGACAAACCATAGACAGAAAGTGATGAAAGTTGCACTTCTTATAATTGCAAAATCCCCATAAGCAAAACCTTTTATGAGTGTGTTGATAATTGGATGTTTTGGTGTATAAATTTTATTAATCAATATTCTACAGCCCTGAAGAGAGGAACAATTGTTGAAAATGTGAAATATGGTATCATCCTCCCTATGGCAGAGTGAGCAAACAGGGTCCAAAGATGAAAAACCTCTATACATCACAAGAAAGTGGCTTGTTGGAAGGGCATTGAGATTTAGCTTTAGAAGAAAGTCCAAATATTTTGGCTCTAGATTACATCTTTTATATTTCTTTATAATGGCAAAGTTTGTACAGGTGAGAATGCTATGATCTGGGATAATTGTTGAAAAAAAAAGAAGATAGGCATCCCAATAACGAAGTTTCGTTGGTTTTAATTGAGTTAAAGGTGTGAGAATTTTTGAAATGTCAATTAAGACTTGTGTCAGCCAACCATCATTAATTGGAGGTGGAGTATCTGTAGGATGAATAGATAGAAAAGGTGAGTCATCAGGAAAAATCCCATTAAGTCTTGTAATGAGGTTATTTGATTTCTGTAGACAAAGAACATGAAGTGAATGCAGTGACAAGCCATTAAGTCTTGTTGGTCTCTGCACTCTTCTTAAGCTAATAGCAACAGTTTTACCCTTCCACATTAATCTAGAGCAAAGAGAGTTTATATTCTGGATAAATTTTGATGAAAATTTAATGAACGGCATGTAGTAAGCAATTCTGGGGAACAGTAACATGTTGAGTAGGGCTGTTTTTGCAAATAATGATGTATAAACTTTTGAAAGTGAATCAATTATTTTTCTTGCAGAATTCATGATAGTGTCTTGTATTAATTTCCTCATTGCTGCATGAGAGAGACTCATTGGTAAACCCAAAAATTTTTGTGGCATAGCTGTGAAAAAGGATGGAATGGATTTTCCAGATGAAAGTCTCCATACAGCAGATTTTCTAAGGTTAAACGCAAGACCTGACTCTATGGTGAAATTGTCCATAATTTGAATTAGTTTCGGTATGAATTTTCTAGAGGGTAAGAACACTGCCACATCATCCATGTAGGATATGTGCTGAATGGATTTATTGATACCAGGAATGTACAATCCAGGAAGATTCATCTCTAAAGATTTAAGGAATGGATTTATATATAGAATGAAGAGTAAGGGACTAAGAGGAGAACCCTGTGGAATCGACTTGGTAGGTGTGAATGAGTTTGAAATTTTTCCATTTAATGAAATTGCAATATGTCTGTTTAATAGAAGGTTAGTAATGATGTTCATTATACCTGTGGGAATGTTCAGACCACTTAGAAGATGTATTAGTTGAGGAATTCTGACTGAGTCAAAAGCAGCTGAAATATCAAGTTGGACAACTATTGGCTTTGACTTTTTATTTTTTCTTGTATAATCCGTAATTAACCTGAATAGGCAGAGTGCCTCAGCTGTGGAACTACCTTTCTTTGCAAATTGAAAACTAGAGATAAAAGGCAGAATGAGATTTTGAATTTTATCTTTGATAATTGCTTCAATCAGTTTAATAATCAATGGAGTCATCGAGATTGGTCTAAGGTTCTCCAGAGGCGATGGGATAATAGCACTCTTAAGAAATGGGACCATTGCAATGGGATAGAGTTGATCAATAGTAAGGGGACCTGAGGCAAGTAGATCAACCATTCTACTCACTATTGGTACTGTGAAGGCTTCAAGATGTTTGAACATGAATTTTGGTATTCCATGTATTCCAGGGTGTATTCTATCAGGCATGGATGAGAGTTTAGCTCTAATATCATCATTACTAATACCATGAATTGTCTCACAAGAATATATAGATGTATCAGGCACCAAATTCTGTGAAACATCTACTAGCTTGCATTTATAATGATTTAAAATTTGTAAAATCATGCTATTACCCGAGAAAATTATATTATTCACTGTGATTGCTGATGGAATTTTAGACTTACTTTGAAAACCCAAAGCCCACCTTATATATCCCCTTGAGAAGTTATGAGGTTTAGAGAGGTAAAGCCTTGCCTTTTTAGTAGCCAGATAGTCTATTAGGATTTGGTGTGTCTCTACATATTGTTGCTTCAGGTCAATAATAACCTGTACAGATGCTGGTGTTGGAGGTATATCTTTCAATGTTGTAATTAAGCTATCTGCTTTCTTAAGTAACCCAATCGGTCCTTTATTCTTTCTGGTGTAATGAGAAATCAAAGAACTAAGAATATTTATAAAAGCAAACCAAGATTCAGCTGGTGGAAGAGCTAGGATGTCTATTTTCTTGAAAAAAATATAAGCTTCAGAGATAATTGCCTCTGGTGTAGCAGATTTTAGCAAAATTCTTATTGTAGATTTAAGGTGTACATAGGTTTGATTGGGTAAGTCTAATGTCAGATCAAGCATAATAGCATGATGATCAGAGAAAGGTAATGGTTGTAAAGATGGATTGATGAAGAAGTGCAGTTCCGGAGAGTAATATAATAGGTCTATAAGAGAAGAAAATTTCTTTGTATAAAATGAACATGCATCATGTGGGAAAAAACCCTGTGCACACATGAAATGAGAATTTAGAAGGTGTAAAAATTTTGAATTGAAACAGTCATAAGTAGAGTTGAAGTCTCCAAGAAGAATTGTAGGAAAAGGATTTGAGATAAGTCCTAAATTAATGAGATGTATTTGATTATGAATGAGCCCAATATCTTTGTTTAAGTAGAGAAAAACTACATTGAATTTGAAAGAGTTTATACAAATGGTTATAAAGATTAAATTAGAGTTTAAAAAGCTAATTCTGAAATTTTGTATCAGAGATTGGAAAGGAATAAGAAGAGCAACCCCAGCTGATGGGCTATTAGATGTAGAATAATGAAAGTAGCCTAATCTGTGCAATTTGTCAATTATCTTTTGATTTGAATTAATATGTAATTTTGTCTCTCCCAAACAAACTAAATGAGGCAAAAACTTCTTTGTCCAGTGAGCAAGAGCATCAACTCTTTTATCAGAGTTAAGCCCACGGACATTTAAGCCAGATATTTTTAATTTCATTCAATATATATAAAGAAAAAAAAAATTTAAAGAATTAGCTTGAGTCTAGATATTGTGTATATTTAAAAAAAACCATTTAGAGTATGAGTGACGATTCTTCAATCTTATCATGTTTTTTTTTATCAAGGTTATCTGTAATATTAAAATTATGTTCAATATCCATAAGTTTTTGAGGAGTGACTTTTTTTGTAGAAATCTTGTCCATGTTTGAATTCCCTTTAGAAGTGATGTCAGACATCTGAGATTTAATTAATGAAAATTTCAGATTGTCAGCTTTAAGTTTTTTGCTCTTGACATTTGTTTTGCACAATTCATTTCCAGAAGAACTTTTATTTGAGTCTGACAAATCCTCAGAAGTCATTGAATGTGTTTTTTCAATAAAATTCCTATTACCTCCTCCTGCCTTTCTTTTGGATTTTTGACGAGTATAAGAATAATTTGTTGTCATAATTCCATCCGAATCAGAGTCCATTAAGTGTGACTTGTTATCTATAATCACTTGCATGTCAGCTTGTTCTTCTACAATATGGTTCTTTACAGGAAGTACAGGCATCAGAACTTCATGACTTTGTTCTTCTACAATATGGTTCTTTACAGGAAATGTAGGCATCAGAACTTCATGAGCTTGAGGCTGTATGAATAATTCTGAAGGTGATTGTAATGTAGCAAGTATATTTTGATTTGAAGACCTATCACAGTTATGAAATTTGCTGTTTCTTCCCTTGCATTTAATGCAAATTCTAGCAGGGCAGTCTTTTATGAGATGTGTTCTTAGACGGCATAGGAAACACTGTGGGGGAATACCCCGAAATGAAATTAAAAGAGGAGCTGACTCTGCACAATGAATTGTAGGAATTGAAGTAGGAGACACACCTTTAATCAGTGATAATTTAAGTAGAGCAGAGTTTGTAATGACTTCAGTATTTGCCCTTTTTTCCAATATATATTTGAACTCTGAAATTAAACCATAAGGTTTTAATAATTTTTGGAGATCATGTTGCCCGAAATTCAAATAACAGTTTCTTATATGGCCTGATAAGATTACCGGCCTGTTCATGTTTACATTAACCACTATTTTGTTGTTAATGATTTTAAGAGAATTTAGTAAAATGTTTTTCTGTAGAATATTATGACATTGAATTATAAGATACCTATTATTTGGGTGATTTAGCAATTGATAAATATAAGACCATAATTTTTTTTCAGTAATTTCTTGGCAAAAATGATCAACAGGAAATCTAAAAAGATCTTTGTTTCTGTTTGTAACTGCCAGAACAATTGATTTTTCATTAGTGTAGTTGATGAAAGATCTTAGAAGCTGAACTGAGAAAAGGCCTTAATTAATGGTTCAACAAAAAATATAATTTTATTAAACATTGATTAATATATATATATATATATATATATATATATATATATATATATATATGTATGTATCATCTTTAAATTTTATGTCATTAATTTACATTATAAACTGTGCATATACATTATCTTGAGGTACATTATTGTCTATTCAATCACCTCATGATTTAACTATTTCATTTTGGTTGTAAAAAATATACTTTAAACAGTAGAAAATTCTTGATATAGTAGTGTCATCCAGTGCAAGCCTTGATAATCAATGGATGCAAGAGGGTTTGTGTGTAAAATCCTTATCTAGGGTTTACTCATCCAATATCTCCAGACTAGTTTTTTAATTTGTGATTTTCATCGGTTAGGAGCCGTGGATCTGAGAGCACTTTACCTAGATTTTAGAATCTAATGCGACCATCCAGCAGCTTTAATTAACTATAAAGCTATGAGGCCAAAATGAAAACACAATAAACACTTTTGCCTTTATAGTCATATAGATCTGAATCCAGTTCAGTATCTATATATTTTGGTACCTTTGGTTTTTTAAAAACCTTAGTCACCATAATTATATAGGCAGGATTGGTATAAAATCAGTGCTCTCACATCCAAGGTTCCTCACTGATGAAATCTTCAAGCTAGAAACTAGTCAGAGGATATTGGATAAGTAATCACTAGATAGAAATTTTATCCACAAACTTTCTTGCATCCATTGACTGCTAATGTTTACAATGGGTAACACTACTGTATGGGGAGTTTATTATTGTTTAAACGGCTTGTGTAAGCATAGTAAATGATGATCATGTGATGTTTTAGTGTTTAACAAATACTTGAACAAGAATTTATTTTATTTAGATTTTTGTCTTACTTTCAACATCTTTAATTAATTTAATTTTTGTAAAAGAATTATATGGGTAATATTTGGATAATATTGATTCTTGTACAAACAAATTTCTACATAAAAAAATAGTAGACAATTACATTATTTGTTTGAATCATATCTTAATATAGTACATTGATTATTTTTACTTGACTATTTGGTAATATGTATCATAATTTGATTTTATGGATGGTGCACTTGCATTAAATGCGATCACATGAAATTAAAAAATATAAATATAAATATAATTTTTTTTATTTTACGAGATTAATCTCAAACTCAAGTAATCTTAAATATCTAAAATATTGCATTGACTCTCCTTAAGATTTCTTTCCTCATTCATCTATATAGAAATATTTCTCCAGCTTACATATATTTTCATTATTAGGATGTACTAAGTTTTATTTTTTCATGTTATAATTCATCAAGATTATTTTTATATGGCCAATAGCATAATAATCTATATTATTTGCACTGTGACCCAATGATGAGATATCTCAAACTGAAAAATTAATTTATAAAATAAATAAAAAACTAAGGAGGTTGTTTTTCATTGTAGTTACATTTCCTTGAATAAATACTGATAATATATAAAATGAAGGGACTAAACTTTCTAATATTACAATAAATCTTTTAATTAACTCTGTCATCATTTTTGCAGATCTCTGATAATTATGTAAATGAGGACCAACTTCCAAACATACTTTTAATTTTTTAACACGTGAATATCAGATACATCAAATCAAATTAATACATAAAGGATTCCTATTAAATCAACTACTATCTATAAATATTGAAAATGATAAAATTCAAAAATAAATTTATACATGCTTATTTATTCTATAATTAAGTATAAATAAATAATTTAATTGGAATATGGTTACAAAATAGTAAACATTAGAGAAGTGGGTCATTTAAATAAATAAACTATTTTCATATTTCAGTGCCAAATGAAAGCATCCAACCTATATCTCAAATTTTCGTTTTTATCCTTATCTTAGAATATAAATGTAAGACTTAAAATATAATCTTTTAATTTTTACTTATTTGAAATTAGAATATGATTTTGATCATTTAAAATTAAATCATTTATACCTTAAATTTTTAAATTTAAGACGGATAATATTTTACACTTAATATAGTTTCCTTTTAATTTACTTTTTTCTTCTTTTTTTATACTTGCAAAATAATAATCCTGTTTACCTTTTTATGTTATAATAAAGTTTATACAAGCAGATTTAATACGTGGGTGGCCATTTCAAATTCCATTGTTTAATATTGAAATCATTTCATATTTAAATTAAATTTTCACTTATATTTAATTACATTTTCAGATAAATATGCTTGTTGATTTCAAATATCTTTAATAAATGTTAACAATGTATTCACATTTTAATATATGAATACAATAAACTAAAGAAAAGTGACTTGTTAAAGTTCTTTCATAATAAAAATATTCTAAACAACTTATACTTTTTTTATGTTTGACAGGAAACAAAAGCTAGTTTATCATAGGAATGTGCACATTTTTTGAAACTTTTTCTTGATTTTATATATTTTAGTTTGACAAACTTTCTTAATATACTAAGAAGTATTATTCTTATATATTCTTCTTTATTTGTTTGGCATTCTTCATATACATTACTTTTTATAAATCTCCACATATACACTCCAATGCAATTTATATATATATATAGTAATCTTATACTTTCAGAGTATATGATATGTAATGGAAGAGGATTCTTTATTTCTTCATCTATTAGGAATCGCTGTGAAAAGAAGAATTTCAAATGTCTGCAAATTTGTCATAGATGAAGAAAAGTAAAGGAATTATATAATTTTGCATTGGAGTGTATATGTGAAGATTTATAAATAGTGATATATTAATATACTGAGTTTACAACATTTAGAAATATTTAAAATGTATGTCTCTTAACATTAATAATTAATATTTTTGGTCTGCCTCTTGTGAAGAATTTACAATAGCTGCGTAATATCATAGATTACTGATGATAATTTTTCTTCATCTATGACAAATTTGCAGACATTTGAAATTCTTCTTTTCACAGCGATTCCTAATAGATGAAGAAATAAAGAATCCTCTTCCATTACATATCATATACTCTGAAAGTATAAGATTACTATATATAATAGTCATTTATGCTAACTTATTGTGATTTGTAGTAATATATATTAATACCAAATTCTACTTACCAAAACAAGAAAATCCAATTAACCGCAAGACTGAAAGGTAGTCTTTTTTTTTTTAACTTTTTAAAACATCTTGTCTTTAATTAATTTTGAGAATTATAAATATTTATAAAATGAAGAAAAATAACTTTAATTAGACTTTTAGGTCAATATAGTTTTTAATTCTTTTAAATTTTTTGAAGACATTTTTTTTAGCAGCCAACAATGGAAAAATAATCCACATAACTTAGAACTTAGATGATTATCAACTTGAGGATTAAACTAGTTTAAACATCATGAATAGTTTTATAAATAGAAAGGTGGTCTTAGATGTTGAGGTACCACATGAACTCCAAGGTACCAATACTGCTTTTAACAGGCTAAAAGATAGAGCAATTCGTCATAAAATAAATAGTGCAATTGAGTTTACTATATAGAGAGTTATTTTACTTAATGTATTGTATGGAAGAGCAACTTGGATACCCTATTGGAACAATATAAAGACATTAGAAAAGTTTCATTTAAGGATGCTTCATAAAATTTAAAAAATATCATGGCAACTAATCAATATGTTCTTCAACTTGCTGTACATGATACTAGAAAATCCATCATAAATACTAAAATCACATCTTCATTGAATTGGACATGTTAAATAAATAAATAATTAGTTTATAAAAGGATGAATTTGAGCATAGTTTACATGAAAGCTGTAGATTCCATCTTCAGAGAAGTGCAACATAAATTATTTCCATGGTAAGATATGGCAGAGAATAGAATATATTGGAGGGCTATAATTAGAAAGTATTCAAATAAAAAAAAAAATTGTTGGAGAAATTAAAAGATATAATCATAAAATATCAAGTAAATATAAATGGGTCACCATGTTCTATATGTCAATATATTTAGGGTTCACATATTAGTTTGTTTAGTCATAGCAAAACTCATTTTTAGAAGTTTTTTCTCCCTCTCTCTCTCTACCCCCTCTCTCTCCCTTTCTCTCTCTGTCTTTCTCTCTCTCTGTGTGTGTGTCTTTCTCTCTCTGTCTTTCTCTTTCTGTCTCTTTCTGTCTTTCTCTCTCTCTGTCTCTCTCTCTCTCTCTCTTCACCCCATTTGTATACATATAAATCATAATTTTAATGTTATTTTCTGTTTTTCTTTCCAAATCCTTGAAGATGTCTGTCTACATTCTAAATAACTTAATTTTAATTATAAAATGTCCAGCCTTTCCGATATTACAACTAACTTGTAATTCCGCTAAATTATTACTATTTATAGCTTAGACCCATTCTTTTCTTTTTGATTGAGCTTATAATTATAATTTTACCTACTATAATTACACCCATAAATTCTATGAACTGATCATTTAAATATATACCCAAAGTAATATAGGTTTTACTTAAATAATAATTGATGATTGAATATAAATATTTAATAATATAAAAGGGAGGAAAAAACATAACAATAGCCAAAACATTGACTTGAAGTAAAATGATTTTTTTAAAACAATCAGAAATTAATGTACATAGAGTACAATTTTCCTAGAAACTCTGTTGTCAAGTTTAACATTTCCTTGTTTTTAAAACTTTCTAAAATAGAGTTAATCCATATGTTTTCTGCCACTCATTGGGCTATCTATCATTGATAAATTATTCTATCAGCATTAACATATCTTTTTCTTATCCATTACCATTTTAATAAAAGCTGCTTCTGTAAGTTCCAATATTATTTTCTCTCCCATTTCCATTATAAAACACATTTTTACCTTCCTTTCTTTGGTTTCAAAACTTCTATTTTTGTTTCAAATAATAAAATTCTCCAATGTTATCACACTTCTTTTTCTATTTAAAATATATAAAAATATATGCTTCTAAGCTATTTTTATTGATATGCATCTTCCATAACTCCGCTTCTTTTTTCTTAATCAACTTAGCTACTCTATTCCATATCATTTTAAGTATAAAATTGCTATATATTCTCAACTATACCATTGTTTTCAGTATTGTAATTTTTTTTAACTCACCATGTTCTCTGCTCTCTCTCTCCCCATATTCTAAATAAACTTTGTTTTTACTAATTTTAAATTGATTTATTATAATCTTTCAAACATTTTAATTCCTCCCCCCTTCTCATTCTTTTTTTTTCTGGATCACCTTATTTGCTAACTATAACTCAACACTCAATGCTTATTTATTTTCTCTTAAATTCCATTTAAATTTTTTGAATTTCTGATCATTTCAAAGAGCTTAATGTCCAATGCTAAGGCAATGTGATCATCCATTTAAATTATTCTGCATATCATATTTATTATGTAAGAAATATGACAGAATCAATGTTCCTGAGAAATTTTTGGCATTGGCTACATAGAGTATCAAAGTAAAAATTATCACTGTTTAAATTCCATCAAGCAATGTTATTTTGATTATATATTTAACTCAGAATATAAACCATTCATAAGATATTCAACAATATAATACAGTTTTATTTATTTCTATTTTTATTATAGATATATGGACGATAGAATTGTCTTTTTTTTTCTTATGGAGATGTGATGAAATATTTATTTTTTTAATAAATAAATAAAAAAAGCCTCAATTAATAATAAATGCTTTTTATAAAAAAAATAATATACCAGAAAACTTTTTGGCACAAAACAACATTTTTATTTTTTTAAATATTCATTTGGGGTCTTTCTTTCTTCCTGAAAGATTAGGGCTTATATTTCTGAGATAATTACTCCATGCCTAATTAAACACTTCATTTTTATATCATTTAGATCAAAGCTTCAAAATATAAATAATATTCAAAAGTCTAAACTGAACACTGTATTTTACTAGAATATAGATAATATTAAATGAATTATATTAGTATATTATTGTTTTGTCATAAAGCTTAATGAATTGATAACAACAATAATATCATAAATATATTCCACTATGAATTTGAATGAAATTCTTACTATATATATATATATAACAATGATACTGAAATATTTGCAATAAATGCAAAATGAATTTTTGATTCTATCTCTCAATATATGTTTGTCTGGTTGTGTTGTGTGTGTGTGAAATTAACATATGTATAACATTCCCACAGATTCATATAAACAAATAGTACAACCACTTACATATAAAAGTAGCCAAATGAACCACTTAGATTACAAAGCCTTTATTATAAGCAGTTTAAAAATTAGACAATTTTTATTGTCAATATTTTAAATAAATAATAGCTCAGAAGAATGCAAACAAGAGGAGTGAATTAAATACATTGAGATATTATTACAGTTAAACTTTCTATTTATGTTTATAAGGCAGAATTAATTTCTAATAATTCTAATACATTGTAAACAACTGTGAATTACTGTATAAGAAATTCCATTTATATATAATGCTACATTAGAATCATATAATCAAATATTACAACTTATATTTAAAATTATTACTTTGTACCTTCTAGACTACAAAATCTTTATTTACAAGCAGATAATAAAGAGCTTGTAAATTAGATAGAACAGCTGAATAATTTTATTTATTAAGTTTGTTGTGATATTTATTTATATATACACTGAGTATATAATTTTACATAGAGGCAAAACTCTCCATACATTAGTGTCACTTAGTGCAAGCCAGAGTATCAATGGATGCAGGAAGGCTTTTATGCGCAAACCTTCCTGCATTCATTGATTACTCTGGCTTGCACTGACTAGTGCTACTGTATGGAGAGTTTGTTTTTTCATATGTCAAATGCATTGACGGGGAAATGAACCCGGGCCAGCTGCTTGGAAGGCAGCTATGCTAACCACTAAACCACCAATGCTTGTCCACTGTATGGATAGTTTTGCCTCTGTATAAACAGTTTGTGTAAGCATAAAGAATGGTGATCATGTGGTGTTTAGTATATACTTTTTATAAAATAAAACAAAAACAAATGCATTTAACCTTTTAAAATTTAATATTTGTTATACTTAGTTATGTCATTCCCCCATCTCAAATAGCGTTATATTTTGCATTTATTATATGTGTGTGGACTTATTGTTTGGAGGTTTGTGATGATCGCATTCGTAATGCTTGTAGTTATATGTTGGATATTTCAGTCATTTAATTGAATTATTAACTTTTAAAAAACAATTAAACTTTATTTATACCTTTCTAAATACAGACAACTAATAGTAATAACAGACAAGTTAGTGTTCCAAAATTATGTTATTATAAATAGTTAAATGTATTTAGAAAGATATAAATAAAATGTGATTTTTTTAAAAAAAAACCATTTAACATGTCAGTTACATGATGGAAATAGTCCAGCAACATGTGCCCGTGTGAGAGAGACTTTATGTACATAAAACAAAGTTAATTAGGATTTAAAAACTTGTTTATAAGTTACAACTTACCATAAACCTAAATATGTGAATTTGTATATCCAAACAATTTATGTACATGCATAAATAATATGTTTTTGATAATATCATCTAATCACTATAATATTTATTTTAATATAATCCGACAATCGAATATTTAGTTTGTTTTGGAGTCATGTTGCATTCGGCACTGAAAGTGTAAATTAGCTTCGATCTAGGAATGTTTAGTTTTCGAATTTGATACTTTGCCACTGCGCTAATCTGTACAAGATAGTTCTTTTAATTATTTTAAGAAATAATTATTCCAATAAACTTTACAGATGCTGCAAATTTTATTACATAAACAATTAATCATCTTTTAATTTGCAGAATTTTTTTATTATTATTATTAAAAAGCTTGAATTCCGAATAAGATGATTAAGCCAATCTGCATATTCTTATAATAAAATCTGAGTATTCTCAAAAGAACGAATGCTTATTTTTTAAAGTTCATATTTGGCAATATTTGTTTTAATGTGGGTTGATTAAGAAAGCACAGTCTATTCCACCATGTCATCGTTTTACTCAGTAACGTTTTTATTGTTAAATAAAAGTAAATAGTTTAATTTTGATTATGCCATGGTAACAAAATGTTTTAAATTTGGCAAAACGACTTGACTTTAAAAAAATAACCTCTCAACCGAACTTTTTAATAAAGCGAAGTAATCAATATGCGAATTACGAAATGTGTTATCTAATTCTCTTGTAGTCCTCTACATTATTCAAAAATACAATTTAATACTTAGGAAGTTCTGGATTATATTGAGATATCAGATATGATATGGTAAGTTTAACATAGCAAAGTATATATAATATATTCTCTTCTTTTTTTTTAAGATTTGATAAATTTTGACGCGTATGTCAGTTTATTTCTGATTTAAAATGTAATAAATAATAATTCTAATTTTAATTATGCAATATAATTTAATAGCAGAAAAAAAATCAAAAATCTAAATAAGTAAATGTTGTACTTAACAGAAGAAGAAAATAGAATTAAGTATATCTTACAAAATTGTTTTTAAATATAGTAGACATATATAATGCAAATATTCAAATGGATTACGATAAATTGTTTGAAAATAATAATAATAATAATAATAATATAGAATAGTTAAGCAAATAAAAATTGTATATATATATAGATTGCTAATTAATAAACAATAAAATTTACGTTATTATTTTTTTATTCACATTATGCACAAAGATGCATATATGCTTGTAGATCCGTATATGCATATGCGATGGCATTCGAATAAATGTGTCATTAAGTAATTATCATTAATTTATTTATATTCTAAAAGTATTATGTATTCTAATAATCTTTTTTTGTAGATAGATTCTTATGCAATCGTTATTAAATCTTTTTTATATATATTGTAAATAATTTTAAATGTGTGTATATAATAAATAATCATAAGCTAAGATTATAAAATCAGATCACTGCAGTATAGTATAACAATATTTTACAGCTTTTTTTATTAATCTCACAGAAATTCGTCATTTTCCCCCTTCCCACATCATTCCTAGGAAGATTTCTATCTTTTTAACATATAATCTGCAATTTGTGTATTTAGATTAATAAATATAGACACACCAAGTAAAATGTTATTAAAATACTGTTACAGATTTTTTATTATATACATTTTGAAAAGTATAAAATTGATTTAGATTTCAAATATATTAATCGTTTAAAAAGAGATGTACAGAAAATTTGTTCAAAAAAGTAATTGAAAAGATAAGCTGAAGATTATTTCTGAAAAATAACCTATATTAATTACTGTTGAAAAATTCCTATTATATTTCCTTGCCTTAAATAAAACTAAAGTAATTGTAGAGATAGAGACTAATTTTTCAGAAAAAAACAACAACTCAAACCCAGAATATTCATCAGTATAGTTAAATAAATGGTTGCAAAAAAAATATTACAGGTTATATATATATAGATTTTATGTGTTATTTATTTAAGTCTTCAAGTTAGTAATACGGTACAAATAGTTCTTTGGAAGCAATATTATGAATATAAGTAATGATATTAAAAATATATTTGCCTAATAACGTATTGAACTATTTGAGGGCATTAAATTCTTAATCTCTTAAACTTTTTATATAAAATAATATTAATATTGTAATATATATTATATTAAAGAAGTGTGTACAACAACCATCCATATAAATAATTACTTGATTAGTTAGTTACTCAGAGATCATATGATATTCAAGAACCAAAATGGCAACTTAAGCTAGGAATTACTTCAGTAAAAAGTAATTTAGTTTGGATGTAATAACTATTTTCTAATTATTTTCATATGCTTTAAAGACAGAAAAAATTATATACACACACCTTTAACCTGGTTTAGCAATGCACCTTTATGCAAGGATCTCCCTTAGTTATCATCATCAATTTTTACCACTATTTTTTATTTCCAATTAATTATTCATTACAATGACTTTAAAACAACTGCTATATTTTAAAATGATGACTTTTTTGTAACATTGATGACATCATAAGATAGTGATTTCATTAAAGTATGTAATCAAAAGATAAAATAATATTCATGCACAAAGTATACTCTACAATACAGAATTTATTCATTTTACAATACAATTACAGAATTAAAATATCATTAGTGTACTTCATCCAGTTTTTACTACACAATCAGGGTTTTTATTAATGATATATCCAAGGCAAAGAAGATTTTAATCATTAGTGAGTATAAAAGCATAACAAAATGCAAGTTCCATTCAGTTCAATAAATAATTAAAATAATATTTTGATCACATGCAGCAACTAAATGTATTAATATTCAATTTTAAAATGTATACATTAATTTAAATATATTTACTCAATCAATTTTATGGATTAAAATTTTTATAAATGTTATTTTACCTATGACAAAAAATACAATCATAGTAATTACCAACCAGTAACCACCTAAACATTCACAGTTAAGATAGTAATCAATATTTCCCTATTGCTGACAAGGCAACCTTCTCACCTTTTAATAGCAAGAATGAGGTTGCCTTGACAGCAGTGAGAAATATTGATTACTATCTTTACTGTGAATGTTTAGGTGGTTACTGGTTGGTATCTAATTACATCATTATCCCATTTAGCTTTAAGTAAAGGCTGATATTTGAATGTAATCATTGTAATTGTAAAATACATTGTAATTATATGTAATTAGAGGGATTTGTACTCAGGTTTTTCAATCTATTTACTTTTCACTCCATCTCAAGCAACCAATACACATGACCACACACATGCAAAAAAAGACATGATTCCCAATATACATATTTTGTGCAGAACCAATCCTCATTGGTTGGGCTAGATCATCATCTCCCACACATATATACAATGAGTGTTTGGTTTATATTAAGATAGCAATTCCTCAAACTTTAATAAACAGGTTCAATTTTCTCACAACTGTTCAACTGTCCATGTTATTTGGTTAAAAAAAGATTTTGTGTATTATTCAATAATCAGCTTGATGTGATCAAACATTATTAAACATGGGTTTAAGTTTAAAATATTTATTTGCTCAATTTTAAATCAATAATTTTATATATTTGTTTATGACATTTTCAAGATATTGCAGCTTTTATAGTACACATAAATAAGAAAATAATAATTATTATTATTTACCTTATTAAAACTTTAACAGTCAACTGTATATTACACTTCTTCATCTAATTTTTATTTAATTTTCATTGCATTTACATAAAATAAATAAATTCATTATGAGGTGGTTGAAAAAAAATAACAGTACTGCAAAAAAAAAAAAAAAATTCTAAGTTTTATTGATTAGATTGTTATAAAAATATTAAAAATCTTTGATAATAGAATATAAAATACTCCAAAAATAAATTTTTAAATGTACATTGTGTTAAGTTGTTTTGTTTTTTTTAATTTTAAAATACACATTGTGGTGAATTTTTTTTTTTTACATGTCTTATTTTAATTTAATAAATCATGATTCAAGAAATATCATTCTATTGTTATATAAGAAACAAAATAATGAATTGTCAGTGAAAAAATTATAACTACTGATATATTTTTCTATAGAATATTTATTCACAGGTTAATGCTTTTTTTTTAATAACATACTTAGTGAAAAGTTTATTCAGTAATTAACACTTGTTTCAGTTTAAGACTTTTTAAATCAAATTTTTATATATTTTGAATTTAAGGAAGTGAATTAATGTTTTTCACTATAGGAACCCATTGTAATTGCTTATTTTTTTTATGCAAGATTTTAGTTAATGTTTTGGAGAACCACTTGAACTCACTGATCAGGTTAAAGATATATGTATCAATGGCATATGATGAGATTAGAGAGAAAGGAAGCAATTTATTTTTTTATTGTGAATAAATATAGAAAATAAAACAAATCAATGTTTCATGTTTTGTGAGCTTTAAATCAGATGAATTCCATGCATTTTGTTATCTTATTAAAAAGCAGAAGACATGATCAGAAGACTTTACTTCTTTTTTTACATCCTGATAACCAAGTTGTTGTATTTTATAACAGATAATCAATTATGCAACATTTATCAAAAAGATGTGTTCATTTCAAAATTACAATGGTTTTAATATATTATAAAAATATATAAACCAAAGAGCAGATTGAAATACTACTCTTATCTTACTGATAGATAATAATAGTAGTTAAGATTTGAAAATATAAGTAGAAATTCTGAAGAAGATTTTTGGGGCAATTGAAACCATCAATAAAAGTAATAAACAACATAAATGTTATTAATATTATAATAATTTAAATAAAAAATAATATTTGAATTGTAATAGAAAAATTAACATAGTACAAAATATTGCATAGTCTATTACAAATATTTTAACTATTGTCACACCATGACCTGCAAAACTTTATAGATTTAATTTTCAAAATGCTTCCATAAAGAAAAAAATATTGTATAACAATATAAGCTATGATCAATACACTGGTATAACTTCTTAAAACTCTATGGACCTCATTCAAAAAATGTTTGCATCAAATAAAGATCTTTTTGTACAAAAAAATATTATCAGTTTTAGCATTCTGAAAGTAGCAGTTACAAAACTACTTTCAATAACCAGCTAGAAAAAATATGTGCTTAATTTAACCCCATATATATATATATAAATTAATATAATAAAAGCTTGGTTTTGATGTTTTTTATGGGGAAAAAAATTAAAAAAATTTATAAAATATTATAAATATGAAAATGTTATTGTTTTCATAGACAACATATTGCTGATACCCACAATATATATATATATATATATATATATATATATATATATATATATATATATATGATAAACAAAACAAGTTATAAATTTTGTAACTTGCTCTAGCTTGCAATTAATGATCACTAAATGGAGCTTTACCCATAGCTCCTAAACAAGCTTTTTGTTTACATAAATGCTGAGAGAGACAGAATTCAATATCTCTTTCATTAACTCCAACCACCAGACCATGGTTTTGAGCTAGTTGGCTCACCTAAGTGATGGGTAGGAGAACAGAAACTAGATCTAAATACTGACTCTACAATCAGAATTTTATAAAACAAGTTTTTATCAGTTTGAAAACATGAATTTTTCAGATATGTAAATAATCTTCAAATCCAGACAAACTAGACAGCTATATGGGTCTGATATCAGTTCAGTTTCACCATATAGTAAAAGCCTCTGCAATATATATCATTGCAAAAACCTTCAAGGGTACATTTATGATAAACAAAACAAGTTATAAATTTTGTAACTTGTTCTAGTTCCATCTAGTGATTGCAAGCTACAGCAAGTTACGAAATTTATAACTTGTTTTGTTTATCATAAATGTACTCTTGAATGTTTTATTATTATTATTATTATTATTATTATTATTATTATTATTATTATTATTATTATTATTATTATTATTATTATTATTATTATTATTATTATTATTATTATTATTATTATTATTATTATTATTATTATCATCATCATCATATTAATATTATTATTATCATTATTGTATAATTCTTTTATAAACTTATATTATACTGCTTTATATGTAAATATTATGCTAATTTTTTCCTAATATTTAATATTTATAAACATACTCATGTTTTCCTAATATTTAATATTTATAAACACTCATATTTATACTTCTCTGTAACTTAACCTTTTTTACAAATATTTTTTTCATTATATATTTATCTCTGCATATTCCATTTAAGAACTATATCAATACTAATCTTATCCTAATCCCAGAATCCCTATTAAATTTTTGTGTTATCTTTCTTATTAGTATTTCTTTTTTTTTCTTCTTTAAATTGTCTGCATGTAACATCATTTTATTAAACTTTGTGTAAATTTGTGTTCTGTTTCCTTCATATGTATATATATCAGTGATTTTTTTATCTCATATGTTGTTTTAATCTTGTTTTTGTAGAATTTTTTTATTTCTTCCACATATTTGTTATCAATCCCACTATCTAAAATTGTTTGCATTTTGTCACATACGTTCCATTAATTGTTTATTATCTTTATTATATCCTATGTATTTAAAATAAAGTTTAAGTTTATAAGGAATATAAATAATTAGGAGATTATTAAAAATAATAAAAATGAATAATATATTTAGATTAATAGTTGTTCTTGAATATGCATGTATATAGTTAGGAATACATATGTATAATTTATATTTATTTTCTATTTATATTGTATATTTTATTTATATTAACTGGATTATTTTATTTGGGTTTAATTATATTTATTTCAGTTTTATTTGGTTTTGTTATATATTTTGTCATTTTTAGTTTCTTATTGTTTACATTTTTATTGTATTATTTATATAGTTGTGTATTTATTTTATTTTGTTCATTATACCATAGCTCTGAAGACTGCAGGATAGTTGAAATGTAGGTGTATGTGTATATATGTACAATAAAAGGTTTTTGCTAAAAAGTAATCAAAGTGATTTGGATAAATTGGATTTATATAAGATATTACAACAAAAATAAAGGAAAAGGTGATTTTGGTAATATTTCTGATGTTTTCAACATTCTTGATGAATTTTTTCTCTCGCTTTTATGTCAATAATTAATTATCCATGATATTTAATTTAAACTGCCTGCACTTGGAAATGTTTTGCAATTTGTATCAACTTTGAATTCTCATATATGTATTCAACCATTGTTTTATTTCAGTTTTTAATTACTGTATTTAGTTTTATTTTATTGGTTTTCTTTTTCAACAATCACTTAAATCTATCAATTTACTTCCTCACTGTAAATGAATTGAGTTAGTGTCTTCTTTTGATAATAAATTTTTAGTTATGATGCATTCATTTTATTTTGAAATATTTACTAGGTTATTATTCAACTAATTTTCAGTAAACTTGGCAACCTTCAGCTTCAGAGCCACATTCAGCTCTTTTAATGCATAATTGCAGTTCTTTTTAAGTTAGTAAATAATATAAGTATATAAAATTTTAAATTTAAGTAAAGAAAAAGATAATTTGTAAACTTCACCAATACTTTTTTCAAACTTTCTAATTTCACTAATCACTTATCACTTCACTATCAGTGTGAGAGCAAAACTTAATAATAATAATTGAATATTGCCTTGAAAAAAACATGCCAAATTAACCTAACAAAGGCAAAATTTAGCTCTTTAGCAAATGGTGTGTACAGGGTGGTATCACATTGCCATATTTTGTGATATCTTCGAGCAGTTTTGTTCATGGTTCTCATGGTTTCTTCTAAAAATATAACCTGTAGATACATCTTGCAACTTTAAGGCAAATTTAAAATCAGAGATATGAACCATCATGAATACTCCAGTGCAGTTTCTCCTGCCTGATTTAATTTTAAAATGGCGACATGAACAATCATGTTATCTTGGCATATGGTAGCTTTATACTGTTCTTATTTACTCATGTTTAGTTCATTAAATATTACAATGTGCCAAGGAAAAATATTGAATAAAAGCTTCTTCTAGTATTGAGGATAATATTTAATATGGTTCGGGAAAAAAAAAGTAGAACAAGAAAATCGAGAATTTAGAAGTGAATGTACTGAATCCTATGCAGTTGTTGAAAAAATTTAACAGGATACCCAATGCGTTTAATATGTCAAGAAAAGTTTTCTAATAAAAAATCAAATGTCCAAAGGCATTTTTAAAATAAACATGAAGTATTTACAAACACATTTATGAGAGGGAGAAGAAAGAAAAAAGGCAATAGAATTTCAATGTAAAATGAACTTAAGTAAAAGTACATTTCAAAATAGATAAAATCAAGTAACAATACAACTACTGCTCTAGAAATAATGAAATGGGGAAATCAATTTATGGATTGCGATTTTGTGAAAGATTGTTTTATTAAAATGTTTTAATATCTTTTTTGCAATTTTAAAAATAAAACAGAAATAATTGTTAAAATAAAAGATATGCCATTGTTCATTAAGACTATAAGAGATAGAACTATTCACATAGTGAAAGATGTAACTAATCATCAGATTACTAGTTAAATTCAGCACCAGGATTTCTATTGCTTGTGGCAAATCTTGCAATGTGAATGATAATGCACAGATTGTACTTATTTGTAGATATGTTAACTCTGGTGGACCTCAGGAAGAGTTATTTGATATAATGTCATTTACAGACAAACTCAAGGTTACCAACTGTGTGAAAAGTAAAAGTATTGATATTAATAAAATGGTATTAATTGCAACCAATGGAATATCAAGTAGGAAAGATGGAAAAAGGAATTTACTTCTATGTTTAAAAAACAAATCTTGCATGATGTTTTTTTTTTTCATTGCATAATCTATGAAGAGGCACTTTGTTCACAAACTTTTTCAAATGAAATAACATTAGTTATGAACCTGATTGTACAAATTGTGAACAAAATAATGATAAGACCACTATATCATCAGCAATTTTGTAAACTTTTTAATGAAGTCAATAGCCAATACAGGAATCACTTGATTAGAGCCATTAATGGATCCGTTGTTTATATCACTTATATTAAAACTGCACCAATTAAACTTAAAAACCTATGGGAATAATTACAATGAATCCTGTAAAAAATAAAAAACGTAAAAAAAAAAACTCCTTTATTTGTTCAAAACGTATATAAATATACTGACATAAACAATTAATGAATTATTATCTGATTTAGTGGAAAAAAGAATATATTTCAATTTTATTTTTTGGAAAAAAAAATCGGTTGTGTTCTGATCCATTGTGTCAGCTGCAGGATGATGCTATTTCTAGCTTAATTTCTAGAAATATGTCATTTCCATGGCCACACCCAAGTCTTCTTTCTACAATAAATCCAAGAAAGATTGTTAACTCGGAGTTAAGTCTTCTTTCTATGCTAAAATGTAGAAAGAGTGTTAACTCTGAGTTAAGCCTTCTTTTTACGATAAAACCTAGAAAGAGGGTTAACTCGGCTTAGCAGCTAATGCTGTGGCTTTTTCTTATGCTAAAAGCAGAGGGAAACGCCATAGTTGTTTGTGTTATGCACTGTATCATAATGCTGTGTTATGTATTTTATGTAACAATATCGTACGAGGGTGTGTTAAGTTCATCATGTCAAAATTATTTAAATTTTCATTGGGGCCTTTTTTTTAAATATAAATTGATGCACTGTTACTTTTTAACAATTTTAACAGTGTAGTGATTGTTCCTCATAAAGCTGTAAGTCTCCTAAATTCTCTATTAGGGTGGGGTAGCACAATTTTTTTGATGATCATGCTTTAAGTCACGTTTTAGCTAGTAATTTTCTGAGACCAAGAATATGGCTAATTCGAACACAGAAAACTTGAAAAGATGGGAATTTCCAGATATGGAAGCTGGCACTGTAACATTTCTACAGCAGAAAAACATCCTGCTGAAAGAAAAGATATGATTGTGCAGCAAATATATGCAACTTGAGGTCATAAACATCTTTTGACTTTCATTTGTAAGTCTCGTTGTTGCTGAGGGAAATGTTCACTTCGTAAAGGGCAGCTTGTTCAGAGGGATTCCAAATGGCCTTTGTCAAATGTAACAATAAAAGTAACTTAATTTTTTATTTAAACATACATCCCTTCTCCCAATAATTGTTGTCGGCAATCAAATGTAAAATAAAAGTAACTAAAATTTTTATTTAAACATACCCAAAAAAACCCTTTCTCCCAATAATTGTTGTCAGAAATCAAATGTAAAATAAAAGTAATGTAAATTATTCTTTAATCATACAGAAAAACACCCCTCCCACTAATTGTTGTTGGCAATCAAATGTAAACCAATAAAAGTAAGACCGTAAATTATTATTGTTATTAGGGATTCCAAATGGCCTTTGTCAAATGTAACAATAAAAGTAACTTAATTTTTTATTTAAACATACATCCCTTCTCCCAATAATTGTTGTCGGTAATCAAATGTAAAATAAAAGTAACTAAAATTTTTATTTAAACATACCCAAAAAAAAACCCTTTCTCCCAATAATTGTTGTCAGAAATCAAATGTAAAATAAAAGTAATGTAAATTATTCTTTAATCATACAGAAAAACACCCCTCCCACTAATTGTTGTTGGCAATCAAATGTAAATCAATAAAAGTAAGACTGTAAATTATTATTTAAACATCACCCAAATTACTATTTGAACATACACCAAAAAAGACCCACTCTTGTCAATAAAAATTAAAGAAACAACTATTAGTGTCCCATTTTCAAAAATATTATTTTGGAAACCAAAATAATTTATAAACGAAAAAAGAAAGTAAAATCGGTTGTCAATCAAATGTAAAATAAAAGTAACTTAAATTTTTATTTAAACATACACAAAAAAAAAAAACCCTTCTCCCAATAATTGTTGTCAAATGTAAAATAAAAGTAACGTAAATTATTATTTAATCATACAGAAAAATTACCCCTCCCACTAATTGTTGTCGGCAATCAAATGTAAACCAATAAAAGTAAGGTAAATTATTTTTTAAACATAACCCAAATTACTATTTGAACATACACAAAAAAAGATCCTCTTGTCAATAAAAATTAAAGAAACAACTATTATTGTCCCATTGTCAAAAATATTATTTGGGAAACCAAAATAATTTATAAATGAAAGAAAGTAAAATCGGGTGTCAATCAAATGTAAAATAAAAGTACTTAATTTTTTTATTTAAACATACACAAAAAAAATCACTTTCTCCCAATAATTGTTGTCGGCAATCAAATGTAAAATAAAAGTAACATAAATTATTATTTAATCATACACAAAAACACCCCTACCACTAATTGTCATTGGCAATCAAATGTAAACCAATAAAAGTAACATAAATTATTATTTAAAGATACATAAAAAAAAACCCGTTCTCTCTTGAATTTTGTCAATCAAATTTTAAAAAACAGTAATACTATTTAAAAAACCCAAATTACTATTTGAACATACACCACAAAAGACCCTCTTGACAATAAAAATTAAAAAACAACTATTATTGTCCCAAATAATTTATAAATGAAAGAATGTAAAATTTGTAAACAAAAAAAAGTCAATATTAATAGAGAATCGCTAGCCCGGGAACGTTATATTAATGTATTTTTTGTTAGCAACACTGCCATCAGGTGGCTGACACGATGGATAGAATACAACCAAAAAATCCAACATCAATTGATCAGTTGTAGCTTTTTTCTTTCATCCATAATTTTGCGATAACAATCAATTTGTTTATCGAGCCTTCGACAAACATTCAAGTTTCTTTCATCATCTGGATTGATCTTGCATATGAGCAATTTTGTTTTTTCAAGTGTATTGAATAGTTTTCCAAGTTTAAAATTTTGTGGCCAATCTTTACTAGCTGAAAATGTTGAAGTATCCCCTTGATGCTTTTCTTTATTCAATGAAAAAAAGACTCAAAGCTTTAATCCTGATGTCATTTCCAGCAATAGGAATGTGCTTCTGATTACAATCTTCACAACCACATAAAAAGCAAATCTTCCATTTCAATCATCAAAGTACTTCTATTTCTAGTGCATTGCATACTTATTGATGTAGGTGCCGTGTTGCCTTTTTCTTGGTACTCGCTTGTTTTGTTCAAATAACTTGACTAAGCCTAGTGTTCTGCCAATGTTAACTTTGCTTTTACCATTATGAAATCATTTAATAACATCAAGTTTAGTATCCAAAGTGATGAGTTTTCATTTAGTCCCTTTTTTATATCCATGGCTATGAAGGGTGATTTAAAAATAAGAAAACATTAGAACAAAATTTAGATGAGAGAAAGCAATAAGCATGCTGCACGTCAAGTTTGATGAGGGTAGCTGAGGTACTCTCAACTGTCAAGTGCAAGTCTCACACCTCTGGTGAATGCAGATGATATGTGAGTAACCAATTAATTATACCTCTAAGCATTTGCTGCTCAAAATAAAAAGTGCACTAATTAAATTTTATATTGCATAGTTAAAGGGATGGTCTCAAAAAATTTTTACACATTAATTAAAACTGCATTTTTCAAAACTGCACTAATAAAGTGTACCGGGTCGAACCGCTGAAACCACCTACTTATACGTATATATAAGTTTTGGCCGGTTTCAAACTCCTTCACAATACATTTATAATATTATAAAGGTTAGGTGAACGAACCGGCACGTTCGAGCAAAATGGGAGATCTTATTAATAGCTTTAACTATCAACAATGGCCCATCTCGGCTGCTAGATTCAAACCCCTACCATCCAAATACTTTATTTGTTTCGGGGTAAACCCCGGGGCGCCAGCTAGTCTGAAGACTAACATATTCGGGTAGTAGGCTCATAATCCAGTGCTCGAAACAATTCCCTTAACCAGCCCAGTCTAATTTTAATCAAAGATATTTATTGCTAATAAGAGATTGATAAAAAGAATTGACCGACAGATCAAGTTTAATTTTAAAGATAATTTATTTCAATCAACATCAATTAAGTTTAAATATAATTTACTAACCAACATAAACGCATTCTAAACATTTTATAAATCCAAATTTCACGCATGCACATTTTTTTTTTAAATTAACATATGATAGGATATTTCATGAACAAAGCAACATAATCTTAGACATTTAAATTAACTCTCATTCGCAAAATATAATAATAAAGCATTAATAACATTTGAAACTCACGCACACACATCAATAGTTCCTTTTATGTATGATAGAGTTCATATAATGTTATTCTTCAATATTTACGGATTACAGTGGTGACTACTACTTGTAAATAATAATAAAACAGATACCTAGGATTTTTTTTCTTGTCAGTGGCTACTTCTGCTGCTTCTGATGGATTGTATCTAACCGGTTAGATTTTGTTTATGGAAGAGAATTTATGGTAATCCGTTGGTTTCTTCTTGGAGACAGCTGCACGTTTTGACGGAGGGTTTCTGTGTTGTTATCCAGACATTATTTCTCAGGCAGGTTTTGATGATCTTATTGGACTAAAAAGGCTGGAGCACAAGCGTATATTTCCAAAAGCTTTTCAGCACTGCATTTCTGTAAACTGACACAGTAAAACTAGACTGAATTTCAAACTCCAACTGACTGTCTGATAAAACAAAAAAAAAGTCTATTTATACCTGCGACGTGTTTTTGTTTTAATATCCTCCGGCAATACGTGTTGTCGAAATTCCTTTAGATTAATTATTATGACGTGTTTTTCGATTGAATATTTTATTAGTCGTAGCTATTTTAAAATGTGTTGTTTTCATATCTTTAATTAGCAGTCCACCACTGTGTTTCTTTTGAAATACATTTCATTTCTTTATTCATTTTTCTTTTTTTTTATATTATTCTTACATGCATACTTTTGTTTACATTCGCACGCACTAATATAATCTATTACAATAAACTGGAATGAAAAGAGATTTTTTTTTTTTTTTTATATCTTAATAATTTTAACTTTTTACGAAACTCTTAGTTTGTTTTTTTTTTTTTTTTTATAGGAAAACTCCCTCTCCCCTCTTTAAAGTAATTAATTGTAACTTTCAAATTCTTTTTTCCGAAAGATTTTGATAATAATTTTTATCCAAAATTATTTTATATACATGTGCCAATTTGGCATTGGCACAAAAGGGATTCCTGTATTATGATCTTCTTTTACACAATAAAGTAAAGTGGTTTCCAGAGAAGCAGTGTTAATGTGATTTGCTGCTTGCATTGAAGAAATAAAATTATTTTTAAATCACAAAAGATCTTGAATACTTTGGACTCAATAATCACCTTAGTTTATACAAATTTTATTCTATGGTGGACATGACCTCACATATAAACATCCTTAATAAACATAACATGATCTCCTTTTTTATGCTTGCTTATAACTGTTATTAAACAGGCAAAACTATCCATACAGTATTGCCACTCAGTGCAAGCTAGAATAATCAATGGATGCAGAAGGTTTGTGCATAAAATCCCCATCTAGTTCCTACTCACCCAATATCTCCAGACTAGTTTCTGGCTTGTAGCCTTTGTCAGTGATGAGCCTAAGATCTGAGAGCACTGCACCTAGATCTTAGGATCTAATGCAACTCTCCAGCAACCACCTTTTATCTCTACTTAACTACAAAACTATGAGTCTTAAATTGAAAATACAATATTTTCAATCCAAGCTCATTAGATTATATAGTCATATAGGTTTAAAAGTCAGTTCAGTACGCATACATTTTGGTGTCATTGATTCTTTAATAACCATAGCCACCAATAGCCAATTAGGCAGGACTGGTTTTAAGCCAGTAAACATCACATGATCACCTTTTCTTATAACTTACTTATAACTGTTATTAAACAGACAAAACCATACAGTATTGCCACTCATCGCAAGCTAGAGTAATCAATGGATGTTAAGCAGAGATAAAAGGTGGTTGCTGGAGGGTTGCATTAGATCCTAAGATCTAGGTGCAGTGCTCTCAGATCCAAGACTCCTCACTGATGAAGGCCACAAGCTAGAAACTAGTCTGGCGATATTGGATAAGTATACATTAGATGGAAATTTTATGCACAAGCCTTCTGGAATCCATTGATTACTCTAGCTTGCACTGAATGGCAATACTGTATGGAGAGGTTTGCCTGCTTAAACATAATAAGAAACTGCAAGGGAAGGGAAATATAGCTATTTTGCTTTCAGAAGAAATACTTGTTTTTGAACAAAAATTATATTTGTTTACTGCAGATTTAGAGAAAGACACATTGCTACATTTTCCTATGCTGAAGAAATATCAACAAGATATTTTAAAGAGTTGAGAAAGGAAAAGACAACCGTATCATTTTTAGTGAGACCACTCTGAATTGATTTGAATTTTTCACCTTTTAGTGAGATTTAAAAATCAAGGAAATGTGACGTTCAAAATGTGGAAATATTAAAAGTGAATTAGGAAATTTAGAAAGACACAAATCTACTTTTGCTGCACAATATAAATAGTCTGGGATAGAAAATCTTAAAAAGCAAGATCATGTTGTTTTTGATATGTGGAACAGTTTGCCTGATACTTATATCCATTGAAAACTTATGCATTTGAACTTCTGTTGATTTTTGGATCAACATATTTTTGTGAACATACATTTTTAAACAAGAATTTTATTAAAAATAAACTAAGAAATTAGCTGAATAGTGTGAGTCTGCCATCTTGTTCAAAAATGAAAGTAACATCATATTCACCAAATTTTGACAAACTTTCTCCAAAAATTCAGCAACAAAAATTTCATTAGAAATTATACCTTGTTATTTTATGAAGCATATTTTAATTTTATCATTCATACAAGTTAAACATATTATAAAATATTTGAAATCCCAGCATACTGTTTGACCAAAGAAAAATGATAATTTATACATAAAAATATTTAAAATCACTTACATTTTACTTTAATAATTATATTTTACAATTCTAATTATGACTATTGTAACATTGATAATAAGTAATTGAATTGCTATACATTTTACTACAGCACCATTAAGCAAAGCACAAATAAACTCAAATATTGCCTGAAGGTTTGTGATCATAATATAGTAGATGTGATATTATGTTGGACTATTTTCATCATCTATCAGTAAATGTTGAATGTATAAAAAAATTTAAATTTATTTAAGCTTTTCAAATACAAACAACTTGTTAAATAATGGTTAGTAATTACACAACATCACTAATACTGTGACTGGTCAGACTAGCAATAGCTGAAGAAGAGTGGAAAATAGTATACTCGAAATATGGTGTCATTACTAAACTGTGTTGTATATTTGTGTGTTATTACTAACAAGTTGTTTATATTTGAAAAGTTTAATAAAGTTTAAAATTTTCTATATATTCAACATTTATTGATAGATGATGGAAATAGTCTAATATAATATCACAATAAATAAATTCATTTTAACAAAAAAAAAAAAAAAACATTTGAGACTCAATTTTCAAAAATATATATTTCATAATACCCTGGCCTGCTGCTCTGTAGATATTTTGGTAATAATCAATAAAGCAAGTCATATATAACCTGACATTGCTTTTATAAGTTTGTATTTACAAAAATGTAATACAAAGAAGCTCTTAATTATATTTTGGTAAATATAATTCTAAAAATGGCTCTTTACAAAAAAAAAAAAAAAAAAAGCTTGCTGGCCCCTGCCCCGTACCATTGATAGTCTTTATAACTAAAGATTATTTGACCTTTAGAAAATAATAACTATAATTAATATTCCAATTGCACACTTGTAAATATTTATTTTAATGAATCTGAACTAGTTTGAAGTATTTTCAACTAGTAATAATAACTTTATGGTAAAATGCTTATTCTTAGAGGTCATTATTCTACCTTTAACTAGTTCTTTTAAACTTCTTTAGATAATTCCAAACTTCTCATTATAGAAATCCATTTTAAATCTAAATGATCTGTTTCTAATTCTTATAATGACCTATGTAATTAGTATAGTGATGTACTAAAGAGTTAAAAGTTTCTGGATTAAAGATTAATCTATCACATCTGATATCTAAATGGCACATGACCTCTCAAGCAGTTAATTATTCAAGTATCTATTTCTTCTACTCAATTTATAATCAAATATTTTTAAGTTAATTTTTAAAAAAACATTAAAAATTTTAGCTATTTTTAAATATTTTTTTCTAAATAATTCTGTGATTAACCTCTATTACTTCTGGGAAAAACTCTTGGCTACTATTAGTTTACTGTTCAGATGAGAAATTTTATGTATACGCTTTCACAGAGATATATATTTTTAGAATGTTACTCAAAAAAACAATTTCACTATATTTCACTTCAATTTTAAAAGAAAAAATTCAGTTTAAAACTTTTATTTTCATTATAGTCATTATTATTTTAAAATGTTTTTTTTATTTTTGAGAATGACATTTTAGCACATTGCAGACTTCCATATATCTACTCTTTTTTAAAAAAATACACAAAATTATGTCTTTAAATCAATAATCATAGATTGTTAATAAATGGAGTATTGCCATTAGAAAAAATCTTTATGAGGAATTTGCTATCCACTTACTTGTAATTTTTCTTATTATTTTAATATTTTTTATGGGCGGTTGCCCATGACTATTGATATAAAAACTTACTAACCAATAAGAATAATCATATTTAACTGGAATTAAATGTAATAGCAATAAAAAATGCTTAAATGTTATAATTAATATTTATTTATCAAGATACCCAATAATAAGTGATTCAAGAATTTTATATTTGTTACTAGTAAAAAAAAAGTTTTTTATTTTATTTTATAGATAGTTGAAGTGTGCTATTAATATAGCAACTTTTAGAAATCATTGTAAAATGTATAGCCATGCATTCTACGTATAGTATTGTTAAAAAATTTTTTGTAAATTTATGATGTTATTTAAATTGAAATGCTACGAGATTATAACTTATTTTGATGAGAATCAAATATTATTACGTGATTCTAGACTATTACTTAATTACTTTGTCTACTTTACATGTAATCGATGATTTTCATCTACATCAGATTAGCTTTTAATATTCACTGTATCTATTTTATTTAAGAAAAAAAAATTAAATGAGTGCAATTATTGATTTTATTTTATTATATTGATGATCAAAAATAATTTGATTTAATCATAGAATTATATTAACTACATTTTTAATTGTTTTTTTTCCCTCTGAGTGACAGAGTGAACATGCAAATGTTTTTTCTATCCTAGTTATTTTATTTTTTAAACAAATTTATTGCTTTCTATTTTCTTTTTTTACTCATTTTTTGATTAAAAAAAAGTGTTGTACATAAAACAGTAACTTCATTCGTTTTTCTTCTTATGCCTAAATTAAATTACATTTACTGCTTGCAGATAAAAACTTTTATATTTCGCATTTTATCTTTTTGTGCAAAATTTTCACTGTGGGGGAGACCTCGCAGGGACTTCCTGGGAGTCGAATCTCTTTTTAAAGTTGTTTTGCTTAGAATTAAAGATTGTAATTATGATGTTTTATCTTTTTTAAGTAGCTCAACTAAGTATCTTTCCCTGCTTTCTAAAATAAAAAGTCACGTGATATTAGAGCATTCAAGTAGCGGTTTGAATACTATAATTCCATTTTATTAGCGAAAGTAAATCTTTATGCTGGTTCTTACGTATTATTTTTCTTTTTCATTAAGATCTGTTTTTTTTTCATTCTTTTTGATATAAATTATTTATAAATTTCTAATTTCAAAACTTTTTTTTTCTGTCTTTATTATTATTTACTTTTTATTGGATGTTTGTGAAGTATTAAAAACTTGTTTAGTTAAATTTCTACTCTTAAGTTATTAAAACTTAAGATGGCAATTAAAAAAGAACAACGTCTCACTCGTATTAATGAATTCTTTTATTAAACGCAGCTAATTAAACATGCGAAATTACTTTTTATCTTCCAAGTAAGTATATAACATGCGTTTGTTTGTTTAAATCTAGATGAATGAATAAATTTTCTTTAAAAATTCGTAATCATTTATTCTAAATATTAAAGATGTTTTTAAAAAAATAAAAATATTTATTTTTCTTTTATTTAAAAGCTAAAAATAATTAGAAAAATGTACTATTTCTTAATCTATAATTTTTTAATTACATGCCTTGAAATAGCTCTTCATTTACTGACTATTTTCTTTCTGGGTCCGGTTGATAATGTGGCAATTCTTATCACTGATGCGAATAGTGGAAAAAAAAAAAAAATTATGGAAATTAATTTAAATCACATCCTTATAACAGTTGGCGAAAAAATAAAATATTACCACATTTATAAAAATGATTTAACTAAAAGCATTTAAACTATGTAAATGACATCTATTAACGAAGAAAGGTAAGATTAATTTTGAATCACTTTTTTCCCTCTCCTGTTTAGCACCTACATTAAGATTGCTATCCATTTAGAAGTTTATATATATAATCATGTACGTATGTGTTTGGATTTTCGCGAATGAATTTTAAAACTATGACTGTTCACAATTTGCGTAGATGGTACTGTTACTTTATATCAACTGCGTGTGGCTATGTGTATTATTTTTACAATAAAGACATAATTAAACCAAATATTTCTTTCCATATTTAAAAATCATTTCATATAATTTTTTTTTTAAAAAAAAAAAGATCAGCAAAAGTTAACGAAATCTGTATTACAGATCAAAAAACATAAATGTAATCTAAGTTTAAATTACATCCTTCGTCTCAATTTTACATATTTAAACATTTCTTTTAATACATTATTTTGATCACTAATATAAACCTGACAACTAGGGACCTAACCCCCAGCTCTAAAGGGAAAACGGGCTGGGAGGTAGGTGCTGTGGGGATCATTACTAATGCTGACTGTCTCGCTCATTAAAAAGAAATAATAACGTTTTTCATTATAATTTAAGTGCTTATGTTATAAATCAGAGATTTTATTTAACAAAGAAAAACTTTGCTCCTCACCTAATAGTAAATTCCACATGGAATCTTATTAATATTGGACATTAAGTAATTTAATGGTTTATAAATATATTGCCAAATTTAATGTTATTTTATAATTTTTTCTTTATTGTAAACATAGTTGAATAAACCTGTTTTTGATAATAAAATAAAAAAAAACTAAGGTGATTTACTCCAAGAGGCTCACTTTACCTAATTTTATTAACAGTGAATTGTTCAAATGCTTTATTCAGATGTTTTTTTTAGTTTTCACTCACCAATCCTAAATTGGAGATTCTACATTATACCTGTAAAACGCTATTCATATTGGAATTTTAGTCTTTATTAATCATCCTTAATTGTAACTTTGGAACATTTACAACACTTGATCATCTCATGGATTAATACAACAGAATATTATGAACAAAATAAAATATGATATTTTGATCTCTACAACACACTATATATATATCAACAGCTGCCCTGTGGAACTTTGAATCGATGGATATAAATCACTTAATAAAAACATTTAATTACTAAGATGTATACTAAAACTTTTGATTCAAAAAAATATATATTTCGTAAATCAACAACCACTTTCTAGAACTGACGAGTGATCTGTATATAGAACATAATGCAAGCATGAAATTACTGGGATATCTACTAAAGACTTTGATTTGAGAAAGGGAAGACCGTATACCAGCCATTAAAAATCTAGGAACAGCTACAGTAAAATTATTGGCTGATTCAGGCAACTATTTGTTCGTTCGACTTTGCTGCCTGGAGATAGGAGTCGTGTGATAGGGAGGATCTCTGTAGCCTGAGTCCTAGCCCTCTGGTAGCACTGGAGCTGTACTGGGATCATTTATCAACTTAGATCTCCATTTCTCTGGGCAGTGGAGATGATGCTGGCCATGGTGGGTTGAGTCTTATATTACAATATGTAAACCAACAATTATCTTGGATTGAGACCGCAGGTTCATGCATTGTTGCTCCCTGGGGAAAGGGTTGAGAGGCTGGGCAGTCCCTGGTGCCTAACTCCCGGGGTTTTGGAGGTGACCACTGGGATGTGGGGATGAGGGGATCAGTGCCAGCATTGGTTTTTCTCTCCCTCTGGGAGCAGGGATGATGGGGTCCAGGGTGGTTTAAATATCTCTGTTACCATAGATGAACCAACATACACTTTGTAAAATCATGAGTTAAATTTTATATAACACATGATATAAGCATGTAAATTCAAAGATTTAAATCAAGACAATAAAGCTCTTGAAAAAAAAGTGCTATTTTTGACAAGAATTATAATAATAAACATATTTAAATAGAATGAAGGGCAGGACATTTAGTGAATCTACATAAATATATATGATTGTAATAGTTACTAATACTTATTTATTTAAATCTTTTAGATATTTAATGAAAAATGTATTTAAAAAAATATTAAGAGCTTTAAAAGTTCTAAAAAGCACAAAAATTTAAAATGCTAAATGCATTGTTAATCAAAATAAAATAATAGTACATATAAGTTTTGCTTTTTAAAAAACACAAAGCATCAAATCAATCAATCAATAATCCAATTATCTACATAATTCTGTTTGGAATTATATGACTACTGGACCAGAATTAACAATTATGTTATATGGTGAGTTTGTAAGATTGCTAAGAGTCATCTTTAAAATTCAATCATGTATGGAAATTATAGTTATTTTATTACATATATGAGCTTGAACCAAATTGATTACCATGATCATACTTAAATATTTCAACTGACTCTTTTTTCCATTACAAATGATTTCACAATATTACCCCTGATCATCCTCAATAGATTTACCCAAATGTGAACATGATAATTCCAAAATATACATATGACTTTTATATGTGTGTTATTTATATTGTAATGCTGTGAGCAGATCTTGAAAGACAGTCATTAAGCAATACAAAGTGATGACCTTTTAATGAGATATTAAACATTGATAACAAGAAGACAAAAAAATTAAATAAAGGAATGAATGAGTCAATTAAACAATATTCTTATAGAATGTATATGTACTTTATGTATATGTATATAGGCTTCCATTACTTGGATTAAATAAATAAATTAAGAAAAAACAAAACTAATATAACTTATTAAAGTAAACGTAATAAAATAAATTTCATCCACAAAAAATTTTGTTTTAATAAAAAAAAAAAAAAAAGGCAACTTAAAGTAAATTTAAGCTAGGTAAGTATATTTAAAAAAACAAGAAGTTAATTAGATTTGTAGTTAAAAACAACAAAAAAATTATTCGATGCTAATTAATCTAAAAAAAAAATAGTAATCTATTATTCAATATTAATTAAAGAAAAAGAAAAACTGTAATAATTAACTTTCTATATATATATACTGAACAATGATAAAGATATATGTAAGAAATTGTGATCTGGGCCAACTGATGAGTGCTGGTTCAGCATAAAATGTACATCTTGTGGATCATAAATCTTTTTTACATATCTTTACGTAAGGTTACAATTATACTCCTCCATAAGGTGTTAGAAATGGATAGAAACCAGTCACTACCTTGTATGAGAGTGCTGTAATAAAAATTACACTACAGAAATATTATTCATTAAGTGGATAATCTCTTGTCTAATGAATGACTAATAAAAAAATTATTAATAAAAGAAAAACAGTATTTATTTTTTAAGAATTAAGAAAAGAATAATGGGGTATTTTTTATCATTGGACTGTGTGATTATATATATATATATTCAGTCGAGAAGCTATTAGTGGATAGAACAATACTATTAAAAAGAACTGTCTGTGAAAATTTAGTTTATACTCCTAGATTCAGGAAAAACTGTTTCTTTAAGTATAACTCTTGTTTAGTTATATATATTGCTGCCAACCAAGAAATGTGTTTTCAAAAGTAAACCACTGTTTTAAAAAATAAAAATTCTTCATTAGTTATTCTGTGAAGAAGCTACAGAATATGCAGCTAATTATGCAAGACTGTTCCCAGAAACTCCCTGATTTGTGATAATCAAAAGCAAGCTCAAATTCACTAATATTTACTCATTATATTAAATTTATGTTTCAAAGCAACTTTATTAAGTCACTAAAAATATGATCCACCTGAGCAGGGGCCACATTTTGTCACTTGCAGCAGTGGGCCATAGAGGCTACAATGATAGATTGATATTCTACAACTGGGCAGTGTCTCAAGGCAATATAACCGCCTTATACAATAGATTAGGTATTACAGGTATCTAAAAAAAAATTTACATTCTGAATACAAACATAAGAAAAAACACCAAAAAAAAGGAAAAAAAAGAACATGAATTATCACTGATCAAAGGACAGTCAATCAAGGGGGTGCTATGTCCATTTGAGGCCAAGTCTATGCAGGATAATCAACTCTCAGCCTGCCTGACAAGTCCCCAAGTGGCTCCCTCAGACCCCATCCATGACCCGTCAGCCAGAACTCAGCTTAGTGAGAACCCAGACCCACATCTTGGACAAGGTTAAACTGTTTCAGCCCCCCATCATAAGTGGGTTATAATTTATCTGGGTGTGCCATTGGTTCAGCATGTCTGGAATACCAACCAAATCAGAGAGAGTCATAAAAACATTGCCAGATCATCCCTAAACCTGTGTGTGGCAATGATCGCTTACCAATCCTGCTGACCAACAAACCCTTCATGGCCATCACCACTACCCTTGAGACCGAGAATTGAGGCAAAACCAAAAAAGAAAAAAAAAACAATGATTATATTAGAGGAATATTGTCAAAGAAAAGCTTGCAATTCTAAACTAATATTTTATTTCACTTTATTAATCTTGGCTTTAGAGGTTTGATATATCAGATTAGAAGTTAGTGATAATTTTTTTTTGAAAATGTTTTACATCTATAAAGCTTACATAAAAGTGACCTTATCTTTTGATTGGATCTTTTTAAAAAATTTTCTCTCCAGTTTCTTTTTTTAGTATCCAATGGTTTTATAAGTTTATCATCAATTTATAAATCTTTGGTAGATAAATATTGGTTAAATAAGATCTCTGGTTTTGTTCCAAATTCCAAGATATTCAATAAGCTTTTCAGCAACTGTTAATATAATTTGGTTACCTAATGTAGAAGGTATTGGTAGGATGTACTGAGATATTCCATTTCAGATATCAAGCACATTAACTCTAATTAACTTCACCTAAATTTTATCTCAAAATAGAATAACTTTGGCCATGTGAATTGTGATCAGATTTGGTTTGTATTGACTATGGGAGAAATGATCCAATGTTAATAGATTCTCCATGAATAATGGGGATCATAATTTGTTGCAGCAATACATAACTCATAAATTGTCTCTATTCATCATTTGCCTAATTGGAATGTTCCTCCTTGATGGCTATCATAAAATAAAATGCATATTGTTTAAATTGATCCATTTGCATATTCCAAAACTATTATGAGAATTGAAAATCTTTTATAAAAAAGAAGTATAGGGTCACTTTTTATTCAGAGATTTGTAAATTTTGAATACATAAAAATCATCTACTTGAATGACGATTGCAATAATATATGAGCTATCTTTCATAAAATTTGCTTTACAAGACTGTGCTTTCCTCATGAACCAAAGTGAGTCCAAGAATAATAAGAAAATAATAATTATTAGAAGAATGATGAGCCTCTAAAAGATCTTTAGTTTTGATTTTGATATACCCTCATTGTATTTCCTAGCTGAAGAGAATATCACTCTATAGAGTATATACTTCTCTTGAAGTATTCCATGATTGTCAACATTATATAGTTGTTTTGCATTTTGAGAGTATAAGACTCCCTGTTTTTCTAGTATGGTTATCTCACCGTAGAGAATTCATGTTAATAGCTTTATTATGTCTTTTCATAATTTGCTGTATTTAAATAAGAATTCATCAAGATGAAACCGATTTTCATATGGTGACAATTACATAAATTTTTTCAGGGTGGGTTATTGAAAGATTGTCATTCATCTACTTCTGTAAATTTTTTTACCTTTTGTTAAAAACAACTAGTACACTTCTTTCATTTGTATCTATCTATGATTTAATTTCTTTTTAATTGTTAAATAAAATTGCATAATATGTTGACAGATGGCAGCTCATTCTAGCCAAAATGTGGATGGAGAGTGAATGATAAGAATAAGTTGGAAGAGTATAAAATACAAGTTGAAGAAGTCCTGTAACAGTTGGTTGGGGATGAATATAAGGACTGGTGTGGTGAAATAAAAAAAAAATGGCAAATAGAATTTTAGTTGAGAATATGCAGAAGAATAAAAGTAATAAAAAAAATAAGAGTTAGTAAAAGTGTAAAAGAGAGGAAATAAGCATGGAGAGAATATAACTGTGCTATTAAGAACAAAGAAAGTGAAAAAGATATTAATACTAAATGGGAAAAGTACTTAGAAAAGAAGAAGTTGGCTAAAATGTATAATTATAGAGAGAGGATGAAGTTGAATAGTAAATTGTTAAAGGATATTAATAAAAGTGGAAATGGGAGTAAAAAATTTTGGAATTACATTAAAAGGAGAAATGTAGAGGGAGAGATGATGAGGAAATAGAATCTAGCTTGAGAGAAGAATTAGAAAGAATCTTAAATAGATATGTAATGGATATAGAAAAGAAGTTATATGTGAAGGACTTAGTGATAGAAAACATGAAAGCATTTAGTAATGGCAATATTAGGTTTACAAAAAATGAACTGAATGAGGCAGGGAAGAGATTGAAAAGTGGAAAGGCAAAGGGTTTAGATGGATGTGCAGTAGAGATGGTAATGAATGTAGGACATGCATAAAAAATAAAGCTATTATCATGTTTTAATAAGATGGCACAGAAGAAAGTTTTTCCAGGTAGTTGGAGTAATACAAGAATAAGATTATTATTTAAAGGAAAGGGTCAAGGATCATAGAAAGTTAAATAATTATAGACTGATAGTGGTAACATCAGTTTTATATAAAGTTTTTTTATATATGGTGGCTGGAAGAGTTGTAAAATGGATGGAAGAGAAGAATGTAGTGGGGGAAATGCAAGGAGGTTTTAAATCAGATAGGAGTATAGGAGATAGTTTATTTGTAGTTACACAACTTATGGATATGAATAGGAATTCAGGTAGATTGTTATATATTAGTTTTATAGATATAGAGAAGGCATATGATAGAATAAATAGAAATAGATTATGGGTAAGTTTAGCGAATTTGGGAATGGATGAAGCTTTAGTAATTATTAAGAAATTATATGAAAATAATTACTATACTTATTAATTAGAGAATATAGAATCAGTTAAAGTTTAAAATAGGGTGGGACTAAGGCAAGTATGCCCTACATCACCTATTTTGTTTTTGTTGTATTTGAGTGAAATGGAAAAATAAATAGAAAGACTAGGAAGAGGGTAGAGATACTACTAATAGGTAGCAAGGGATTACATACTTTGTTGGGTCTTTTTTGTGGATATCTTTTTGTGTGCATAAAGAAGAGAAAATATGGAAGCTATGCTGAGGACATGTGCAAGTGTCGGTAAAGAGATGGGGATTAAATTTAGCGAAGAAAAGTCAAATATAATGATGGTTAATACTGGGGAAAGAGAAAATGCAGATTTTTTAGTGAGGGATATAAAGTTAAATGTGGTGGATAGATATAGTTATTTGGGAATCATCTTAAATAATCAGGAAAATTGCTTGGATGAATGGGAGAAAAAATTGGTAAATGAAGTAAAGAAAAGAAAGGGTTTGGTAAAGAAATTAACAGTGTTTTCATATTATAAATATGATGTAGCTAGAATTGTGTGGAAGGGAATTGCAGTAGCAGAGTTAACATATGGTAATGATGTGTTACGGGTTAGTAAAGGAGTATTAGATTATTTAGAGAAAGTACAAAGGAGATTAGGAAGACATGCATTAAATACAGAGGTATAGACAGAAAAGGAGGCAATTCAAGGAGAAATGGGATGGTCAAGTTTTTATATGAGAGATGCAAAAAGTAAAATGAAAATGTTTGGTATGTTGCAGTTTATGGATAATAAAAAAGTAGCCAAAATAGTATTTAATTGGATTATGAGTAAAGGGCAGGCAACAAGATGGGTGAGAAAGATAATGTGGTGTGCAAAAGATTTGGATAAAGAATTTATATCAGTATACTTATATAAAAGGTGGGGTGATTGTGTTAGGAGGATTGTTGAGTGTTATAGTGGTAAGGAATGGAATAAAATATTAGATGCATTAATAACAAATAGGGAGTTGGATAGATGGAGAACTAGTATGGAGAGTAAAAAGAGTTTAAATATATATAGAAGTAAATGGAACATTGGGTGCAAGTTAATTTATGATAATTGTAAAGAATGTAGTTTATTTTTTAAGGCTTGAATGTGATCTTTATCAATAAGAGAATATACATGTAAATGGAAAAATATGGGTAATTTAGTCTGCAAATTGTGTAAGGAAGCATAGAAAATATTAGGCATCTGTTGATTGAATGTAAATTCTTGAAAGCAGAAAGGTACAAATAATGAAGTTATGGAAGAATAAATATGAACAAAGTGATTATACGTGGGTTATTGGTTTTTATGCTGGATTTGAAAAAAGAGAAGGGGATTTAGATATAAAGGCCATAGAGTTGACAAAGATTATGTTGTGGAAATGGGATGAAGCAGATAATGAGAAAGCTTAGGGTGCAGAATGGAAGGGGAAGGTAAAGTGGCTAACAGGTTTCTTAGGGCATAGTTGCTGAGAGATTCCTGACTCCGTTTAAGGAGGTCACAGTACATCACATCACATAAAGTTTATCCAATTAGGAGTAGGAAGTTATAAAATGGTATAATACATTGTATTGTTTGGAGAACTTGTAAGTTTAGTAGGAGGAGAGAGGTTGACTGCAGTAGCCAGGTAAAACAATCTTCAAATAGTACATTGCAGAGCAAAGACCACCATCACTTTATTTATTAACCTATACCTGAGTAGCTAAATATTGGTTACAACTAAATAAAATCATAAACTTGCTTGGAGTGGAAAAATTTCAAAGTTTCATCTGAATTCAGTCTCATGTCATATTCTAATATCTGAAAAAAAAAGAATCACAGATAAAATATAGAGCAAATATTTGATCATGGTTGGAGAAAAAATAATTGAAGAGTGACTACATTATAGAAATTAAAAAAAAAAAAATTTTAAATGCTTAAAGTTTTAAAGAATCATAGCACCAAAAAGGAAAAATTAAAATATATATATATAAAAAAAAAGATAATAAAATAATCAAATTGGGATATGTCAATATACATGGGAGTAGGAAGTCAGGAAAGTGGGTTGTCTTAAAAAATAAAAGAAGAAAGACTAAATAATAATTCAATTCAATTCATTTATTTAAGTGCTAAACAACAGCATAAAGCCAATTACAGCTTGCACATACAATAAAAGTGAAAATAAAACATATAACATAAAATGAAAATATAAATGTATACATAATAAAGTAAAATTTAAAAGACAAAATCAAACTTCACATTTCAGTTTAACAAGATTACAAAATTTCTTATAATCCATGTCACACAGATTAAGGTTACTCCCAATTTGATTATATAAAGAGGGTAACCTAAATAAAGGAGAAAATTTAAGAATATTAGAACGGCATGTTTGAATCTGATATGCACAAGTAGACCTAGTATCATAAGTCAAAGACCTAACTGAGATAGTTGAAACTATATCTGATAAAATAACCTGTTTATTAACAATTTTATAAAAATATTTCAAATCCCTATACTTTCGTCTAGATGAAAGATTAATCATTTTACCCTCCCAAGAAACATATTTGAAAAACTTCTTTGAAATAGATTGCAACAAGTTACATCCTTGCAAAGAACTAGGGTTCCGAATTATTGAACCATATTCAATAATAGGAAGAACCAATGAAAAAAACAATTTCTGTTTAGTATCATTACTAAACTGATAACCATGTCTAAGAATGGCACCCATAACCTTAAAAGCTTTACCAACAATCATTTCAAGATGAGGAATAAAAGATCCATTACAAGAAAACATAATTCCAAGATCTTTCTGACATTTAACTGAAATAATTTTATGAGAATTGATATAATAATAAAACTGTAAAACTTCAGATTTTTTGGAATAAGAAATAAATGAACATTTATCAAAATTAACTGTCATATTATTTGACTGACACCAAGCACTAAAGTTATCAATATCCTTCTGAAGGAGAACATAATCATTCACTGATACAATTCTTCTAAAAATCTTACAGTCATCAGCATAGCTTAACAGAAAAGAATATCTCAAGTAATCATTAAGATCATTAACGTAAACATTAAACAGCAAGGGTGCTAAAATACTACCCTGTGGAACACCTAAATTGCATTCAAAATTAAATGAAACTTTATTATTGAATTTAATATATGCTGTATGACTACATAGAAATGATTGAAACCAATATACAAGTTTATTAGAGAAACCTATTTTATGTAATTTATGAAGTAAGACACTGTGATCAACTTTATTAAAGGCTTTTGACAAATCAAAATAAATAACATCTAGTCTTTGACGATCTTCAATAGCATGAGCTATATGATCATAAATTGTCAGTAGATTACTATCAATTGATCTATTAGGACTAAAACCATGTTGAGAAGAAGAAATTATCTTACCCACATCTGAAATAATTTTATTATAAATACATCTCTCAAAAATTCTTGCAATGGTATGCAAAACAGAAATCGGTCTATAATTAGAAACACAATTTCGATCACCATTTTTGAAGATTGGAACCATTTTAGCACATTTCAAAACACTAGGAAAAGTACAAGAATTAAGAGACAGATTAAAAACAAAGGCAAGCGGTACTGCAATAAATTTGGCTAGCCCCTTATAAATAAAAGAAGGAATATTATCACATCCTAAACTAGAGTGAGTCTTAAGCCTCCTAATAGCTATAATAACATCTTCCCTAGAGATATGATCAATTGTACATTTAGCACTAGACAAATTGCCAGGAAATGTAATTTTAGAATCAATCCCATGTTGTGAAAAGTATAACTCTGCAAAATGTTTAGAAAAATCATCTGCATTTAATGCAGAACCGTGAGTCATTTGAACCTTTTTCTTACCCAAGCCTGAATTATTAACAAAATTCCAGAATTCTCTAGGATTAGAAGAAATATTAATTTCAATTTGTTTTATATACTCTTGTAAATCTCGTTTATAGATATATTTAGCCAATCTTCTAAAATTGATAAAATTATTATAATAAATTATATTCTGTGTCTTGAAATAGAGTCTATGATGGTAAGATTTCCTTTTAATAATCTTAATAAGAGTATATGAAAACCACAGAGGATAACCTTTGTTAAACGATAATTTATTAGGAATATATACATCAATAAAACCATTAAAAATTTTCAAAAAATAATCCAAGCAAAAATTCACATCATTAATTGAGTACATATTATTCCAATCAACTTCAGAAAATTTTCTACAAAGATCAACATAATTACCCCTCCCATAATCCCTTTTCACAACATTAGAACAAGTAATTTTAGAATAACACATCTTAATATAAAATTCGATAGGTGGATGATGAACATCAATTGGAAAAGAAACAGAGACAAAGTGAAAATTACTAACTATTGGTACATTACAAAGAACACAATCTAAAGTATGCTGAATAATAATAATAATAATAATAATAATAATAATAATAATAATAATAATAATAATAATAATAATAATAATAATAATAATAATAATAATAATAATAATAATAATAATAATAATAATAATAATAATAATAATAATAATAATAATAATAATAATAATAATAATAATAATAATAATAATAATAATAATAATAATAATAATAATAATAATAATAATAATAATAATAATAATAATAATTTAATTTAATTTAATTTATTAAACATATAATCTCCTTGTGATAAATAAATCACGCATGGAGCTTAACAAAAATACATGTGCAAATAAAATAAAAAACATTAATATACAATAAAATAATTAAATAGAAATAAAAAGTTTTTGATTATCATCAATTATAATCCAGTTCATAATGAATTTTCTCAAAGTTTTCCTTGATAGGTCATTAACATTAAATCCAATGTTTCTTATAAAAATATTATAAAATCTTGGACCAAGATAACATTTCTGATATCTACAATGAGTTTTAAAGTACACTGGTTCAAATAATAAATCAAAAACATATTTAAATAATAGGGGCTTTACTAATGAATACTTATGGGCAATTAGTGAATTGGATTGATTTAATAATGAGACAGAAACTGATATATGATAATAATAATAATAATAATAAGAAGAAGAAGAAGAAGAAAAAGAAAAAGAAGAAGAAGAAGAAGAAGAAGAAGAAGAAGAACAACAACAACAACAACACATTTAAGGGGGAAAGAGTTTAAAGAAGAAAAGAGTACCAGAATTTATTTTCAGAGGATGTGAATTGATATTAAATTAGACTATTGTAGTGTATTTTTAGCTGTTGGAAAATTAATGATTGCCAGATTAAAGATATTCACTCAGGAGCAGTTCATCTCATTCATGGGACAGAAAACGGAATTAATGATTTTGGATTTAAATATACAGATAGTGCAACTATAAAAAAAAATTACGAAGAACAATGGTAACACAATGAATATTTTTATCAGCATATCCTGCATATATTTTATTCATTTTTAATAAATAATAAAAATGTAACTATTTTGAATTAATTGCAGATATATGACCTATTATATACTTCCACACACACCCCCACCCCCAAGTGGGTAAGACAACAGCTGGTCTGTGAGTTTTCACTGATAAAGTTTATGATAGAGAAATAAAATATTTTGTAATGAATGGTCACGATGTGGATTATTCGATGTCATTTATCATTTGGATGGGTCAGCAGTGGTTTTGGGCCATTCTTATAATTCAAATTAGCAATGAATGCATACTAAACCAGTATCAATATTTTTATAAGTATAAAATAATTGCAGAATATATACATTATTTGTATTCAATCCTTAAAAAAAGAGCGTCTTCATTGTAAAGTATCAGTTTATTTGACTCCCCCTCCCCCATAGTTCTGTCATTTAAAGCTATTACTTCAGACAACTAAGCAATTAGCGCTTAATAAATTTGTTAAAAAATTCTACGAAAAAATAAATATTATCAATTAAATATATATAGTAAATATATGCTATTATTATTATTCCATTGTAAGATGAAGATCTTTCGAGAGTTTAATCCATTATTTCTGATACATAGCTTCCCCTCCCCTTCCACAAATACTTCTACCAACTTCCTTAATACACAAAGCCTTTTTATTTGTTGTCTTTTTTAGGTCTTTTAGAATTGCTTGGGATCCAGTTAAAAATTTTAATTATTTATCTATTGTTAGCTCTTTTATGTCATCATCCCCATTGCAAATATTTTATTCTTTTAATAATGTCAATAATACCTGTTAATTTTTTCACTGATATATTTTGCTTTTGTCCCTCTTTCTTTTTTTCTCAAAGCAACTTTATTAAGTCACTAAAGTATGATCCACCTGTGCAGGGACCACATTCTGTCGCCTGCAGCAGTGGGCCATAGAGGCTACAATGTCACATTGATATTCTGAAACTGGGTGGTGGCTCAAAGCAACAGAACTACCTTATACAGTAGATTAGGTATTACAGGTATATAAAGAATGCATTTCAAGTACAAACATCAAGAAGAAAGACAAAAAGAGAAAAAAAGTATATGAATTATCACAGATCAAATGTTAGTCAATCAAGGGGATGCTACGTCCATTTGAGGAGAGTTCATGTGGGACAACCAGCTCTCAACCCACCTGGCAAGTCTCCAAGCAGCTCCCCCAGACCCATCCATGACCCATCAGACAGCTCAGTTTAGTGAAAACCCAGATCCACTCCTTAGACAAGGTTAAGCTGCTTTGGCCCCTGTTGCAAGTGGGTTATAATTAATCTGGGTGTGATGTAGGTTCAGCATGTCCAGAATGCCAACCAAATCAGAGAGGGCCATGAGAACATTGCCAGATCTCTCTAGACCTGGGTGTGGTGATGATTGCCGATCGATCCTGCTGAAACAAATCTTCCATGGCCATCATCTCTACCCCTGAGACTGAGAATTTAGGCAAAACCAATGATTAGATTCATGGTCCCACTAGGTCCTCAGGTATGATTCTGCTTTACTGATCCTATTGAGTTCTAATCCAAGTTGAGTTACAATTTTGATGCTTAATTAGGGTTCCAATTATAAAATCTAACGGTTTGTATTTAGTGGTTACTTATATTAGTTTTTGCTTGATTAATGGTGGCCATTTGCATAGAATAAAACAATTGGAAAATTGAGTTATTTTGGCTTAAAACTGATTTAAAGTTTCTTGAAAAGGTATAAAAGGTTAAAACAAGTGGTCACTTATGTTTTATCATCATCCCATCCTTGTCGAGCCAGCAAATAGTGAGATGCTCATGCTCCCACTTACAACAGGAAGTGGACTCCTCCGTTATAAAGTTTTGATTATATATTTGTGTTATGAAAATTAGGATTTTTGTTATTATTTCATCTTTTGAATTATTACATTACATTTTAAATACGTTTTCTCGGTTTTAATCTAGTTTTAATGATTTTAGTGGTTACTTATATTAGCTTTTGCTTGATTAATGGTGGCCATTTGCATAGAATAAAACGATTGATAAATTGAGTTATCTTGGCTTGAAACTGATTTAAAGTTTCTTGAAAAGGTGTAAAAGATTGAAACAAGTGGTTACTTATGTTTTATCATGCACTTTTTTACCAACTCCTGTCTTGAATATGTGAATCCTCCCATCCTTGTGGAGCCAGTAAACAGTGAACTACTCCCGCTCACAACAGGAAGTGGACTTGATTTCAGTATACGTCTTCATAGTTTGCTGAGTCTTTTAAAGTTTTTGTATTACTCTTATATGGTGAAATATATTTAATAAAAAATTTTCAATCAAGCAGACATATTTTTTTAATATCAAATTATTCCTATCTACTAAAGCATTCTATATTAAATTCATTCCTAAATTCATTTGCTATGTTTCAATACATACTAATCTGACCAATATATTTGTAATTGTTTACTTCTAATTTATTTTTACCTTTATTTTCTCTTCTTTTTTTTATAAGCTATTGAACGTTTGTTTTAATCCCACTTTTTTGCCTTCATCTATTTAGCATCTTCTATAAAATCTAAGATTACTTAAATAATCTTTTTTTTTTTTTAATTTTTTAATTCACAAAAACTTTTTCCAGAATACTACTGAATTAAGTTTAAGGGAGAAGGAATTATCCTAACATACAAATTACCAATGTTAATCTTCTTAGTATCACTACATGACTAAATTTTTATGCTTTAAAGCTTTAATTGTCATCACCATCATTATTTTTAATTATACTAAACTGATTGCAGGATTAAAGTCTCTCAGTTTAATCCAATTTTTCTGGTCTCTTTAACTTCCTCTCTCCATATCACAACAGCAAACTTGTTTTATTTCATCCATCCATCTTGTATATGATCTCTTTCTAGGTCTTTTACAAATCTCTTGCGATTAAGGTAAAATTTCAACTGTCCATCTATTATTATCTCTTCTAGCAATGTGTCCAGCCAGTTACACTTCAGACTCTTATTTTTTTCAATAATGTCAATAATACATGTTTGTTCTCTCACCCACATCATTGAACATATATTTATAGATTAAAATATCTTTTTATAGTTTACAAACCCAAAAGAAAATGGAAAGTCAAAGAAATTATGGAAAAAATCAATGCATATAAATTAATGCTCAAATACGATTTTCTGTGTAATAATTGCTTTAAAGTCCAGAATGTTCTTTTGATTAAATCAGTTTAGAGTTCTTTGTAGATAAGTTGTAATGAGCTTAGTAAAAATCTTATATAGAATTGGTAACAAAGTAATGGCTTTGAAATTCTTCATAACTTTTTTTTTTAAATATAGTTTCCAATTTTCTATGTTTTATTAATCATTTAGGATTTCATCATATTGCTTTTCTAACAATTTTGCTATTTTTTTCATTGCTTTTTAAAAAATATCTATAATAATTCTATCATTTCTTGGAGATGTTCTATTATTCAAAAATAGAATTGTATGACTCTTTATTTAAAATGCTTGAACTATTAAAAGATATATTAATGGTAAGAGCTACTTAAAGTTTTTTGTTTTTTAATATTATAGAACTTTCTCTAGATTTTATCTCTAAACTTTATTATGTTGTTTTTATTTAATGGTAATATCTTTTTTTTTTTTGGGGGGGGGGGGATTTTTTCCCTTGTAGCTTTTTATTTAATTCTTATATTTTCTTGTATCATCATTAATTTTTTGGGGTTTTTTTTTCCCATAATAACTTTATTATTTACATAATATGATTACATTAGTATATTGGGAAAGCAATACAGTTCATACAAAGCCGGGATGAGGATCACACTACTAGTATTGCAGTCAGGAACATCTAAATGTCCAGCCCAAATATCATGAACAAAAATCTGCCATGGAAAGAAGGTCCCATGTCATCTTAAAAATAAATAAAGAAGCTATTTTTGTCTCTATCGTGGATAGTCCGAAGCTTTGATATAAAAAATTGATGGATTATCAATGGTAGGATTAAAGAGAAGCATACATCTAATGGACCAATATGTAAAAGAGAAGCATACATCTAATGGACCAATATGTAAAGAGTAAGAAAGTGGAAATCCTAATAGATGGAAACACACCATTGTCAATACTACTAGTCAGTGTAATGAGAGTAGGCTTCTGGCTTATATAGATGGAAGGCTATGTCTCTATAATATTGAAGTGATGAACAATGACAGAAAACATGTGGTCTCATCATCTCTATGACAGAAAGAGCAGACCTGATCTATGTACAAGAAACTCCTACAGATGATTAGAAAATGGCTTGTAGGAAGAGCATTTATCTTGATCAGAAAGTCTAAATGTTTAGGTTCCATATTAGAGAAAGATAAAAGGGAAGAACAAGGAGGAGTATCATTATTAATGAGATTATATGCTTCCCAAAAGTTAATTTTTTGAAAATTTGGTTGAATAGGTATAATGGTAAATTTTGAGATGTGTTTTAATAGGGATGCCAACCAGATCTTCTCAGGATGATGAGGGGTATCCATAGGGTAAACAGCAGTGAAGCATAATGCATCAGGGAACTGAGAAAATATTTTTAGGATGGTATTATAGGCCCATTAGAATTGGAACTTTGCAATGGAATGAAATGAAAATTTGTTGAGTTTTGTATGCTTCTGTAGTTTCTGAGGCTAATAGTTACAGTCTTGACCTTTCAGAAAAGTTTTGAGCATAAAATGTTTATTTTCTTAATAAATTCTCATGAGAAATTAATGATCAGCATGAAATAATTTTTTTTTCTGTTTTTGACAAATTTCCAAATAGTTGCATTTTTGTCCAAGCTATCAGTTTTAATAAAGTAACAATTATGTTCTTATTGAACTCATTCAAGTCTAAGCTATCTTCAAAGTCTGTTAATATTTTTAATTAATTTTCAAGTTTTAATTTAATTTTACTGGGGTGTTTTCAAAGGTTATGTATAAGTATTAGCACTGTCTTTCTTAATGATTTTTATTTCTCTAGCTTTGCATTAATGCATTATTAATTTTTGATCACTTCTTGTGTTGAATCTCTTAAGTACCTATAATCTTGGAAATATATTTTTTCTATTAATCAAAAATATAATCCTATTTTGATGTATTTTTATGTGAATCCTTCCATGTCCATTTCCATGCTGAATTTTTCTTAAATAAGATACATCCTCCCCCCTCTTTTTTTTTATAGATTCCCAAAATATACATTTTCTATCATTACTGTCTCTCAGATTTATTCATAGCACTTAAATGTGTTCTTCACAATAGTAAAAATAATTAAAAAGTAATTGGTTAGAAAGTCATGTGACCTTAGATCATTAATGTTACAAATGAAATTGTAGTTTAAAAATCTTCAGTTTTGCAATTAATCATACTGCCCTTATGCTAAACAAATCAGAACTTTCACTAAAATAAAAATTTATTGGCATAAATATGAATTAATTATCTGCTGGATAATTAATGTTATCACTCTGTCTGATACATCATACCAATCTCTCCAATGATTTTCTTCCATCTTTTAATTTTAAAAAATTCCATTCCATTTTGGCTTCGAATATTTATGCCTTTACAATAAAATACATCTTCATTTTTAAAATTAATTTTATATTTATCTTTTAATAATAACAACAAGTGGAAGCTGTTCTTTATATGCCTTTTTTAAAAAAAAAATCACTAAATCCATTAATAGTTCATGTAATTTTAAACAGTTCTTTATGTTAGCCAAATGGAAGTTCATCATTGAATGGCCATCCAGATCTTAGGTCTATAATTCAATGATTCTTATCACCTTTTGCTTAAATACCACCAACTACTAGCTTAGGTGAAGACTTTACAACCCATTAGAAAATTAAAAAAAATATTTTTGTCTATTATAACAGTAAATATAAAATCCAAGTGCATTTTGCCTTCAAAATATTTTGATATCTTCAGTTAAGAATGACCAGGCATTTGATATCATGATTGTTTCTTAAGATTAAAATCAGAGGTGAAAGCTAATAAACTACCACACTGGCTAATCTATGTTAATGTTAATTTTCTATTTCAGTTAATAAACAAACTATTTTTAAAGCCAATACAAAAAAGTGTAATAGATTATAACAGTAGCAAACTTTCCGCCACAATACTGCCATTTTGTGCAAGTTTTAATAATTAATAGATGCTAGATATGAAATCTTGGATTTGGAAGCAGTACAATTCAATCTTTAGATCTGATGCACCTTTTTTCCATTACTCATCTTTTATCAATTTGTTTAACTATAAAGCTATCAGTCTAAACTGAAAAACACAATAATTTCAATCCAAGATAATTTTCTTGTATAGTTATATAAATCTGAACTAGTTCTCTATCAGTTTGCCTGGAGGTTTGTGAAGGTGGCATTTTAGTTTTATTTATATGTTGGATTATTCCCATGCTTTAATCAAAACAAAAATTGAACTTTATTTAAATTTTCCAATTACATTCAACTGACAATAATAGCACAGTATTTAATCCACATTGGTGACAGTAATAATGTGGGAATTAAATCTGGATCTTTTGGCAAAACAATTCAATTTCATTAGAGCAATTCCTTAAATTCAATATTCAACAATCGATCCAGATTTGATTATCATATTAATACTGTCATTGGTCAGACCAGAAACACATGGGTGCTGCTACAAACAGTTGAATGTAATTGGAAAATTTATATAAAGTTTAAAAATTTATCTGAAGGTATTCTATATTTATTATTAGATCATGGAAATATTTCAAAGTGTAAGTACAAGTTCATTATCTATATATTTTGACATCCTTGGTGGTCTTTTTTTTTAATGATCATAGTCGCTTTTATTCTTTGGATATGAGTGGTATTAAACCATTAAAATGTGACATAATTCCTTTTTTATTATGCTTACATAAACTGTCAAAATATTACCAATTTGTTTCCTATTGTACTTCCACTTTAGTACAAGCTTTAATAATTAATAGATGGTTATCTATCCAGTGTTTTCCCATTCAATATCCCCAAACTAAGTTCTACCTTATGGATTTCATCAAATAGATCTGAATCTGGGAGCAATGCATCTGGATTTCTGGATATAATGTACCCTTTTTCCAGCATCCAACTTTTATTTTTTTGTTTAACTATAAAGAAATCAACCCAAACTAGTCATACAGATATGAAACCAGTTCAGTATCTATATACTTTATTGTCCTTGGTTTTTTAATAACTATAATCATCTTTGGCTAGGATTGGTATTAAACTGTTAACAACTTGTGTGAACATAAAGAAAATATGATCATGTGATGTTTTAATGCTTTAATACCAATCTTATCCAAATGATAAAGATGATTATTGTTATTAAAAAAATAGCACTAAAATATATAGATATTGAACAGGTTTTAAATATATATGACTATACAAGAAAATTTAGCTTGAATTGAAGACATTAGGTGATTTCAAATTTGGTTGATAGCTTTATAATTATGCAAAAAGGTGGATGTTGCACAAGGAATGTATTAGTCCCAAAAATTTAGGCACATTGCTCACAGATCCAAGGCTTCTCATTGATGAAAGACATGAGATAGTAACTAATCAGGGAACATTCTGGATAGGGATTATGATGCACAATCAAGTGGCATCTAACAATTCTAAACCTTGCTTTAAATGTCCCTATTGTGTGGAGGGAGGGATTGCTTTTGTTTTAACAGCTTATGTAATATAAAAAGGTGACCATGTGATATAATAGATTATGTAGTAAAGTGATGTGATGAAATATATAAGATAAAGGTGAATAAATAAATACATTTGTTATTTGAATCTTGAAATTATATTGATGATCACAATTTTATTATAGTACAGAAGTGAGAAATATTATAATATGACTAAATCAAAGTTTTTTACTTTTGGGAAATATATATATTCTAGAATGTGTGCATGTGTGACACAACTGTCCTCAAAAGCTATAAAGTGTTAATATAAAATAGATAACTAAAAAACAAATGAGCTGAGTGCTTTCAAAGGATCATGCCTTCATAATCATATCTTGCTACTAGTTTAATGATATGCAAATTATGCTAATTCCATTTCTTCGATAAAGCATAGCATGTGTCTTCATATTTATGGCATCCTTGTCTTGTGAGATGAAGAAGGCCTCTTTGATTTTTATTTTAAGGTCATGTCTCGCTTTACACATGATTGTGGGATTGTCTGGAATGCACTCATACTGACTTGTGCTTTGGTGCTGATAGAAAACTGCATAGGTGGAAGGATTGTTGAGAGCTCTATTGTATGAATATTTGTGTTGTGCTAATTGTGTGGACAAAGATGCTCTGCTTTCCCCATAATACATGCCTTTACAATTATTGTTGGAACATACAATATTATATACTGTATGGGGGGGGGTTTGTAAAAGAGGAGCCACAGAATGTTAGCACATTTTCCCAAAAATCCATTCATTATCAATCAATGCGCAAAGTTAGAAAGGATGTTCGCATTCAAATACAATAGGAAGTTTGTATTTCTTGCATACAAGCAAGGAATAATTATCCCTGATGACAATAATCAGACTTTCATGAATCTAACACACATACCACCCCCTAGTGAAGTAAATGATGTGCTATCAAAGGACCCCAGATTCGTCAGAGGAACATGGAGACAAACGGATATGGAGTTAATAGCGGACATAAAGGCTGGCCTTAACCAAGAACCTCAAAAAGATGAGTATATAGCACAAATCATCACAGCAATGAGACACGCACTGTTAAAATCATACACCAAACAATGGGATATAAAAATAAAAGCAACTAAACAATTCCTTGAGACAGAAAGAATCACGTGTATGTGTGAAGACAAGGGCAATAGATTTGTATTGATGCACACACAGGAATATATAGACAAGATCAACCTACAGATTAATAAATTACATTTTCATAAAATTGATCAGTTTAGCATTGCTCACAATAGAGAAAAATTTATTTCATCTATCCTTAAAAAACATTGCAATAAAGCTTTCACAAAGTCCGAATATCACAGTCTATACCCATCATCATCACTACCACCCAGGATTTTTGGAAGTGCCAAAACACATAAAGACAACACACTGGTCCGGTTAATGCTAGACTTCAGTGGAGTACATTATACAAAGACAACCAAGTGGGTGAACAACAAACTCATCCAGATGTTGGGCTTTGGATCATACACTCTCAATTCATCTGCACAGTTCATGTCTTCCATCAAAGATTTACAACTAAACCCAGACATCAAATTGGCCACCATGGATGTTTCTGAACTATATGGCTCTGTCAATAGAGACAAGTCAATCCAAATTGTCAGAGATGACCTTTTGGCACAAAAAATAGCTCAACCTCAAGTAGATTTCATCCATGACTTTCTATGTTGGTTGAACAACAACATTGTGGCATTTTTCAGAAACCAGTGGTTCTCCATGAAACAAGGCTGGCCTATGGGTTTACCACTGAGTGGTGTAGTTACCAGCACCTTCCTGAACTACTATGAAAGAAAGATCATACCTGTTTTAAACCCTGCATGCTTTCAAATATACACGTTATATGTGGACAACCTATTTATTGCTGCCACTCTTGAGATAATCACGCAGATTAAAGTTGAATTGGAAACTAGCACAGCACTAGTTGTGAATGTCACAACTGAAGATACTCACCAACAAGTTAAATATCTTGATGTCAATATAAAAAGAGAAAACAACCACTGCCATTATAGTATGGCCATCAAACCATTGGAAATCAGATGCCATGTAACCTCCCAATATAATACACCAATAGAACATAAATTATCCAGCCTAGCATCTTTTTTCCATTGAGGCAGACACAAAAGAAAATGTAATAGAATACAGAGATGACATTGAATTTAGGGTTCAGGCAGTCCATTGTTGGCAAAAAAATTACATATTCAAAATAAACAGCTTAACACTCACATCACACAGGATAAACCCAGATTATTGCTTCAATATATATCCAATTTGCATAATAAATTGCATTCTATCTTCAACAACAGATATCAGCTTTGTTTCCGAACCCCTCCAAACTCTAACAATTTAATTAACAACACTAAAGACCAAATTCCACTTTTACAAATCCCTCATACAGTATATATATAATATTGTATGTTCCAACAATAATTGTAAAGGTACATATTATGAGGAAAGCAGAGCATCTTTGTCCACACGATTAGCACAACATAAATATTCATACAATAGAACTCTCAACGATTCTTCCACCTATTCAGTTTTCTATCAGCACCAGAGCACAAGTCACCACGAGGGCATTCCAGACAATCCCACGATTGTGTGTAGAGAGAGAGACATGATCTTAAAAGAAAAATCAAAGAGGCCTTCTTCATCTCATGGGACAAGGATGCCATAAATAGGAAGGACATGTGCTATGCTTTATCAAAAAAATGGAATTAGCATATTCGCATATCATTAAACTAGTAGCAAGCTATGATTATGAAGGCAAGATCCTTTGAAAGCACTCAGCTCATTTATTTTTTAGTTATTTATTTTATATTAATACTTTATAGCTTTTGAGAACAGTTGCATCACACACACACACATGTGCTAGAATATGACTAAATAAAAATGGCTACTTTGGGCTAATAAAATAAAACTGAAAAAGGTCTTCACTATGAGGAGATAGCATGCTCTGTGAATGGTTTATTACAGCAGTCGAATACCAGACTCGGAAGCTGAAAGTCATGAATCATGGTCCTCCTCTGTCACTTTCAGTGCTTAAACTTTTTGTAAACTCCCAAGCAATAAACACTTTGGTCATTTATAGTATAAGAAATATAGTGGCCAGGACCAATAAAAATAAAAAGTGATGAAGAATGGCTGGAGAGTGACTAATAAAGTAAAGCTAAAAAACTACATCAGTGAAAAAATATATAAAGAGAAAAATAGTTTTATATATAAAAAGTAATTCAATAGATAAAGTAATGGCAGATTGCTTTTTTATTTTGAAAGGAGTGATAATAGAAATATTATAGCTTTAAACTTATAAAGAATATTGAAGAAGAAAATAAAACATGAAAGTATAAATATGTTATAAAATTAAAGGCTAAATATAATAAGTAGAATAAAATTAAAAGCTAAACTGATATAGAAAAAAGTAAATCCAAAATAAAAGGGAAATAATATAAAGAATAAAGATGAAAATTTAGTAATAGCAATTAAAAAGCATTGAAATTTTATATTAATATGTATTGAATTTCTAAAAATATTAAATATTTATTCAGATACTATTCTTGAAGTTATAAATATTAATATGACATAAATTTAAAAATGGTACAGCACAAGATGTGAATGGACAAGCAGAAAATATTAATAAATATGGCAGTCAAATCTAAATGAGAACTAATTAGCATGCATTATACAAAGTGCATGTGTTTCATATTGTAATCGATTGAGAAATAAAGAATCGAGATTAAAAGTACTGTATAATTAAAAAGAAATTTTACTTAGAGTTAAGGCAATATTGTCAATTTTTTCAATATTATTATAGCCACTACAAATCTAAATGTTTTAAAGACTATTAGTTGAAAGCAAACGAATGTACTGTATAGATATGTCGGTGATTATATAATTTTATACACAAAAAGCTTCAAAAATATAAAGGAGACTTTATATAAAAATATATTGTTAAAAAATGGGGGGGGGGGTGTAAATTTAATGTAGAGAAATTAAAAATTATAATAATTAATGAGAGAAAAAAAAAGTAATACTTTAGATAATGGATAAAATATTGTATGAAGAAAATAGATATATCTGGGAATAAGTTTGAATAGTCAAGATTATTTAAAATATTGGAGAATTAAATGAGAGAAACAAACAAAAAAAAAAGATTTGATAAAGAAATTATTGTGTATATATAATAGATGAGATGTAACATACAATTTTTTAGAAAAAACGATTGTCATTAGTTCTGATAAATAAGCATGATGTTTGAACTATTAATGAAACCATTTAACAAGGAGAGATGAAATGTTAAAACAGGCAAAACTCACTATATGTATTGCCACACATAGCAAGCTAGAGTAATCAATGGCTGCCAGAAGGCTTGTGCAGACTAGTTTCTGGCTTGTGGCCTTCGTCAATGAGGAGCCTTGGATCTAAGAGCACTGCACCTAGATCTCAGATCCAAGGCTCCTCAATGACGAAGGCCACGAGCCAGAAACTAGTTTGGGGATATTGGATGAGTAGGCACTAGATGGAGATTTTATGCACAAACCTTCTGGCATCCATTGATTACTCTAGCTTGCTGTGTGTGGCAATACGTATAGTGAGTTTTGCCTGTTTTAACAACAGTTATACACAAGCATAAGAGGTGGTGGTCATGTGATGACCAGATGAAGTGGTTATATTATTCAAGAGAGTTATAAAAAAAGTGATTTAAAAAAATTTTCCCAAGATAATTCAAACGATTGAGTGGAAAATGATAATTATGATAAGAATTTTTATACGATTTTATTTTTATAACATAAAGTCGGAATCAAACTTATTGTCATAATAGAAAAGTTTAAAACAAAAAGGAGAGGTAAAAATTTACAGGCAAAAAGCACAGTTTGAGTATTTATACAAATAATTAGAAGCGATATTTGTCCCCCCAAAAAAATTTTTTAATGAATGGAGAAACACATTATCAAAAGAACATATGAATAAATGATATATAAGATTTAATTTTTATGACTAGTAATGAAAAAAATCTGGAAATATTGCACAAGTTGTTATTATAATGTAATGAAAAAAATCTGGAAATATTGTACAAGTTGTTATTATAATGTGGTTTATATTGAAAAAACAGAGAGGATTGTTAAATGTGGAATAGACTCTTTAAATGAACTGACAAACCATAAATTGTGATATATTGTGATAAGTAGAAAAATGAAATAGAATCACTAGGAACTTTTTTTATATGTATTTTGAATAGCAAGTTTATAAAAATATGTATACACAGAGAGAGAGAGGAGGAAGGAGGAAGTGAGAAAGAGAGAGGGGAGGAGAGAAAGAGGAGAGAGTGGAGAGAGAGTGGAAGAGAGGGAGAGAGGGAAAGGGAGGGGAGAGAGAGAGGTAGGGAGATGGAAGGAGAGAGAGATACAGAGAGGGAGGGAAAGAAAGAGAAGGTGAGACAAAGGAAGAGAAGAGAAAAAATGGAAGAGAGGGAGAGAGAGGAGAGGGTGAGAGAGAGGGGAGAGAGAGGGGAGGGTGAGAGAGAGAGAGAGGGAAGAGAGAGATATTCCTGTTTGATAAAAAAAATCATATACTATATAAGTTAAAAGCTAAATGAACAACAATATATACTGTCAAGCGTTGTTAGCCGAGAGGTCATCGCATCCGCCTTGCAAGCAAGTAGTTGGTTGCAGACAAGTGTGGGTTCGCATCCCGGCTGATGCTATGACATATAGGGAAAAAAAATGAACAAAATATATTATCTATTATGATTTATTTAATTCGTTCTATTTTTGATTCTTTGTTCAACATTTAGAGGGCTTTTAAATCATAGCCTGGGGGAGAGTGATTTATTCCTTTTGTTTACATATGCATTGAGCTATGTTTAATTTAAAATTTATCTATTAAAAGTAAAGGTTTTAATCTTATATAATAAATAATAAAAATTAATATGAAGAAAACTTTATATCTCTGTTGAAATAATCAAATTCTTTATTTTTTGAGTGTTCAAAAGAACTTTGACTATCCAGAAGTGTCAGAGCTGGATTGCAATCCACATACCTTCCAGTCCAAGGTTTGCCATCCTGCCAAGATACCAAACCATGTAAAATATTTGATTCATTTTTAAATGCAACTGAATTTGTCTTTAAATCTCTGAAGTCAAAGGTATTCAAAGAATGTTCAAAAATATCGGAAACTGCTATCAATAACCCCTTTTATGTTGAAGCCTACCTGTCCATTTGATTTACTATATAATATCTATACTCATCTTGTCTATGTTAATTATTCAATGATGGAAACAATATATTTAGTTTGACTTATTGTTTATGTTCTCTTGTCGGTGTAATTTCATCAACCTGTGTATTCTTGAGTTTCTCAAATGTGATCTTTGTAACTCATGGGATGCTACATGTATGCTCCCAATTGAATTTTTGCAATTTACTGTTTTCCTTGTATTATGCTTCTTCTGTAAATAAAGTTTACTTTTGAAATAACACTATATTTTTAAAGTAAATAACATTTCAATGTATCATTTTGTTATAAATAGAACCACAAGAAAATTGTAAAATGTATCTGATAAAAATTTGACATTACTTTTATAAACTTGTAATTTGACTGAGGAAACTGGAAAAAAAATAAAAAATCCAACAGCAATTGGAAATCAGTACTTAATGAGAGTTACAAAAAATATTATACAGATTATAACTAAAAAAACACAAAGCCACAGTACAAACAATCACATCAGAAGTCATAATATACCTAAACATTTCACTGCCTATCAAAATAATTCATTGTAAACTCTACAATCAGAATATAATGTCAAAGTATCATATCAAAGCCATTCATTTTGGATATAAATTCCACGACACAGAAATAATGGTGTCATGATCATAAAAGCTGACAATGACTAATTTAAGCATATTATATTGTCAAAAATGATGTTATTTACAGTTCACCAACAATTAGAAAGATTTGTGTAAGGTGATTGTTGATAAATGCTTATTAATCAGGATTGCCTTACGTATAGAAAAATATGATAGTAAAAGCACTATTTTAACCTAATTGTTACCTTGATTCTTTAAGATTATAGACTGTAGAAATATTTTGGAGTTCATTCTATGGTGTAATCCAGACAATAAAGCATTCTTTCAGAATGATTGATTATATCCTAATTTATACATTTCTTACTACAAGCAGTTAACAAAAAATTTCAAATATTGGTCATTGGAGCCAAAATCTTCTCATAAAACTAAATCTTGGGGCATTTCTCTTCACTTTTGTAGGTATAAAGGAATTATACCAATATTGAAGATATATGCAAGCTGCATCAAAGAGAATCAGAAATCCTATCACACTTATTATTCACATACCCCAGATACAATAATATCCAGTGGGACATTTCCAAAATTTTTAAAAATAAGGAGTATGGAATACAAGCACTTCTCAATACCTTTGAAAAAAGTATTTATGGACACATTCATGCTAGCACATTTGTATTATACTCACTATGGTGTACCAGATGTATACTTATGTATGGACAGGACATAAATTATCCTAATACATTTAGAAACAAAATTGGTATCACACACACAAGGGATGAAAAAATTTGATCATCCAACATTTTTTCAGACAACTGGTCAATAATGCAACTTTGCTCTAATCTATAAAAATGACTCACCATTGTCACAAAACTAGATCACCAGGAATAGTGACAAAAAGAGTACTGATGTGTTAATATATGTAAAGTGTTTATAAACTGATGTAACAATCAGGAGCCCTGAACAAGATTGTTATTTCTTTTCTTTTTTCTTCTTTTTTTTCTTTTTGTACACCTATAAAACCTTTTGAAACATAAAAAAATATAAAAATAATATATCTTGGCTTTCTTCTGAACTACCTGTTAAAATCTATATTTCTGGTGACATTCTTCAAAAAATATGAGACATTTTTGTCGAGAAAAATGAATTAGTATTTTCAGTAGATACTGTTCAAATATCATAAATTTTTTTCATATATAATATATGTAAAATATTTAAATCGCTCTCCCAAATGTTGTGATATTTCAGTAATGCCCTTTGTTAATAAATATACAATTTCTAAACTTCAAACAGCTGACTCATTGCTGAAATATTACAATGTTTGGGAGGGTGATTTGAATATTTTTTATTTAATTTTCAGACAGCAAAGTGCACTGGAAAATTAAATAATAATATAGTATAAATTTTGTGTAAAAGAAAACAAAAATAAATTAAATTAACCCCCATCTTATTTATTTATAGCTTATTTGTGCAACTAAAAAATTTTATGGTGAGAAGAAACAAGAGTTTCAGTCACTCTTACTGCCTTTTTTTTTTTTGCTTACTTTTATAGCAATATTTTATCTTCAATTTATTAAAGCTGGATAGACTTTATATATCATAGTACTGATAGTAAATGATAAGAGGCTTGAGAAATTATTTTCTTTAGAAAACCAATGGCATTTACTTCCGGATTAGGTAGCTTACAATTTAAAAATAGCTATTTTATTTTAAAGAATATATATTTCAAATAAAAAATATTGATTAAGTCAGATATCATAAAGTTATTAAAAAGATATCATAATATAATTAAAAAGAGTGACAGATTTAAACTCATTCACAAATTTGATAAAGAAAGATTGTTAAACTCCATTCATTTCAAAACATTTTATTCAAAAAGTGTGCATAGAAATATTAAATAAAATTAGAACAAATAAAAACTATGACAAAATACTTGTAATTATATGTTAGACTATTTCCATCATTTCGTTTTAACTATTAGAGGGCTTTAGAAAAATTCAAACTTTAAATAAACTTTTCAAATGCATTCAACAAGCATTGGTGCTCGAGAGGTCAGCGAGAGCTGCTTTACAAGCAGTTGCCCCAGGTTAGCGGGTTCGCTTCCCGGCTGATGCTATGATGCATGAGAAAAAAAAATAACTTCAGTAAAAAAATGATTATGTAACTATAACAGAGATAGCAGAAAAAAATAAAAAATTGCAGTCAATATAATATCAGAACAGCTTTCCAAAGCTATGCCACACTATGAAAAATTGGTGAATCTAATCCACCGAAAAATAAAAGAGCTCAAAGTAGCAATTAGAGAGGTCAAACATAAATATTTAAAAATGTGCATATATCAATGAACATATGGTCTATTGAGAAAAAAACAAAAATATTGGACAAAGAAAAAAAAGTGAAAAGAAAATTGAAAGAAACCGCTCACATGATAATGGCAAATAAATCAATAAGTCAATCTAAACCTAGTGTGATATTTCATAACGTTTGAAAATTACTTATTATCCTTGCCCTTTAAAAAAATGGAGATATCAGAAGGACTTTCACACAAAAATATATTAAATTTCTGCAGACTATTGCTTTTTCATATAATCGTTTAGTTGATTGTAGCGATGCTTTCAAATCCTAAAGATCCATAGTTTGATTACCATTCTAGTACTAATACTGGTTAGGCAATCAACACTTACAAAAAAAAAGAAGAATGGCGCATCTTTTATACTAATTTCAATATATATATACAACAACGACTCACAAACTTTTTTATAAATCTTGATTTATTATAATATGAACTATTATAATTTACAATAATATACTCCAACGTTTCGACTATATTATTTTTTAATTTTATATACTAATTTATGTGTTGTTATTAACAGGTGAAGGTATTTGGAAAGTTTAAATAAAATTTGGATTTTTCTAAGACTTAATTTAAAACTGGATGAGAGAAATAGTCTAATATATAATTACAAATTAATTTACCATCATCTACAATCTTTTAAACAATCAACCCCAAATACATTTATAATTTAAAAATCAGACAGTATCTGATATAATTTTATACACAATAGGAGTCATACAAAATCAATTTAACACACCTATGATATCTGTTATCACAATTTCTTAATTGAGTTAATATAAAATGGTTTCACTGAAATACGATTATTAAAATATCGAACCCATTAAACCTCAGGAATGCTGATTTATTATGAGGTTTTAAAATTGGAATATTTAAAACGGTATTAAATTTAAATGAGATTGAGAGAAGAAAAGTTTCACCTACGCTATGAAATAGTTTCAACAATGACGTTTGTTCAGACTATTCCTTTTGTAATTAGTAAAATTAAAATAATCTTTAGAATAATGCAACTAAATGAAGAGACTATAAATATGACTGACAATAAATTTAACCAAAACTAAGATGGGTTTTTAATTGTAAGTTAACTTAGCTAGATAACAACTTTAAAAAAATAAAGAGAAAAACTAAATATAAAAACAAAGTTATAATTTGTAGCTGTAAATTATCAGATCCAAGACAAAACATAACTAATTAATGAAACTAAAAAGTCAAAATAAATAAAGAAGTATTGTAGTTCGAATTCAAACTAGACCGGATATCGGTTACAAAATTCTTGTGGAAAGGAAATGAATGAATTAGAGAAAATTTTAGTATTAGTTCTAACTAGAAATTCAGATTAAGAAACTTTATTATATCTCAGTTTGAGTCAATTAAAAAGAATAGCTTTGAATATAAATATTTTAAGAAAAATAGTAAAAAAGTTATACTGCAGACAAAAAAAGTTTTGTGAAATATACATATAAACAAAAGCAATGATGTCACAAAATAATATCTTGTTGCTTAAATTATTTCAAAATAATATATTTTGTCTATGAAAATTCTAGAATGTCTAAAAAACATTACACTTCACAGAACTCACATAAAAATTATCTTGTGGATTTTTATTGAAATATAATAATAAAACTGCTATCATATATTTATATTTTAAATTAATAACATTTATTTGATCTGGAGCAGAAAATGCTTGATATTCATAGTTTGATGTAGAAATTGCAAGTCGGTGAATTTATCTTTTAATTACATGAATCTAAAAGTAATATAAGAAGTAATCATCTAGTGGATCATGCACTCTGCAGAAAATTCAATGTTGTCATAATCATTGAATAACAATGCTGTGTGTGGTTTCTCCAATTGGATTTGAGAATTAAAAGTTCATGGATTACAGCTGGGTTTCAATCACTTTTGGACCAATGCTCAAACTTTATATGATCTCCCAAGTAACAACCCATTCGATTAAGCACAAATTAGTAATTGCCCACATCAGTAGTTATCATGGAAAGACTGGTAATCCTATAAATGTCAAATCAAAAATAATAATAAAATTATTATATAGTAACAGCAAAGGCAAGCTATTATAGAGCACTTAACAAATCATAGCAAAAACAAGACAAGACTTTTCAATTATAATTTATACCTGTGGTAAAGCACCTTGGGTACTCATGTTTCAACAATATTTTACATTAACTGACATATATATTCAAGTTTGAAGAATACCAAATATAATAACTATGTAATGATTTTATTTAGATTTTTCTAGCCATCAAACTCTTATCCTAAAATGATATGGATGATTTATCTAATATTCGTGAGCATAATATTAATTCTCGTCTGAATAATTTTGTTTGAAAGAACATCAATCATAATAGTTACTCACCTCTAGACTCAACAGTATATAGTGAAGCTAACAGCTTTTAAATATTTATGGATTTTAGTTGTGATTTTCTAATATTTAATGTTTATGTCCAGTTAACATATAAGTTAAGTTAATTTGAAGTTTTTTCTGAAGAAGAGCTGGACTGTTTCTTTAAAAAAATGAAATTTCTGTTTTGATATGGAGCCATCTGTTTTTTTTTTAAAAAAAACTATTAACTGCTTATTAAGAATATTTACAGAGATTATAAGAGGTTTATTTTTATTTTTTATAATCACCATCACATGATACTTTTTACCTTAATAATCTTGGGTATTTTTTTATCTGCCTAAAAATCCAAGAGCATTAACTCGTAATTAAAAAACATTGGTAAATAAGGAATGATTGAAAAGCCCATATTTCTTTTATAAATATCTATATGCCTTTATTTAGGATCTTCCACTCATCAAACCAGAATACAACTGCTGAGTCAAGAACTCTGACTTCTGCCTAATATTTGTTTGGTTTTATTTAATATTATAGTCAGACATCTTAAAACTTAAATAATTTTTTATTTTTGAATATTAAAGTTCATTTGATAATTCTTTTTCTTACTGTCGATATAAAGTTTGTAAAAATTTCTTTATAGAAAAATGACAATTGGATGAAAAAATAGCACTCCATTTTATTAAAAGCTCGTATTCAATTTAACCAATTTATAATTCTTTTTTCTTATATTACTAATTTATTTTTCGAAATAACTGATCTAATCACTTTATTTTTTATATTTCTCCTGAATTACTAATTATAAACTCATATTTTTTTAATATTTTCTTTTAAAAAATTTATTTTATTTTGTCATTTTATTTAAATGCTTCTAATTATTTGGGAAAGCAACCATATTATTAACAAAATTACTGTATTTAATATATCTATCTTCATTTTGAAAACATATTTATGATCATCTTTTTTATATGAGGGGGTACCAAAAAATAATCAGAATTTTTCTCTGGTAGCCATGCCTGTTGTAATGCATGCTTCTATATACTTCTTGTGGTGACTCTTCTGCACCAATATGCCAAATGATATCATCATATGAAATCATGTTGCCAAGTAGCACATTTTTTGTAAAGTGTATTTTGCATATTTGTTAGTTTTTGTAAAGTTGGAAAAGTTGTAACAACATGAAATTCTGCTTTATTTCAGGGAAAATGGCAGGGAAAACAATTGTAATGCTTGAAACAGTTTACAAACAAGTTGTTTTGAGAATAATACAAGTTTAGGAATGGTTTAATGGAAGTATCAAATTCACCAATTCAGAATTAATTCATTACAATAAAGCATTTAAAACCTACAAATTCTGAGATTTTTGTATGATGTGGTAAAATGTAAATTTCCCATTTTGTGGCAAAATGAGAAGTGCAATCTTCACCACAACAGTACGCTACCACACAAAGCCTTGGGTGTAAAACAATTTTTAATTAAATTTAGCATGATCCACATTATCCATCAGCTATATTTACTTACTCTTGCTCCATCTCTTTTTATTCTCTCAAATGAAAAAATGCTTCAATTTTTTTTTGTAGATTTAGAAGTGGTGAAGAACAAAATAATTGAGGTGATAAAAGGCATCTCTCCGGACTACTTCAAAAAGTGAAAATAACATTTAGACTCATGTTTTACATTAAATTAACAATACTTTGAAAGGGATTCAATTTATAACACCTAAAAATAAACATACATTTTTTTATTAGAATATTCTGATATCCCCTCACAAGTATGCATTAACAAATAGATAACAAAACTTCTGCTTCAATTTTTTATTATTCCATCACTTCTCTGCAACATAATTTAGTTTTGTTAATTTTTTTTTTTTTTCAGTTCCTTTTTTTTTTTTTAGAATTAGTAACCCAGTATTTTTCTCTTATATATATATATTCATATAATAATAGCCAACGATTAATAAACCAATTTAATATACAATCAGTAGTTAAGACAACCTTGAAAACAGATTGTAGATTTTCTTGGTTTATTAAGCTCTAGCAATTATTCTGAGAATTACATTTGGAAAGCAGCTAGCTATTGGCAATTTATGATTATATATATATATATTAGTAAAAAAAAATCAAGTCATGTCACATGACTTATTTTAATGAGCTTGTGCTACAAATATAATATAATGAGCCCGGTTCGGAGATTCGGAAAAGCTTGTTAAAAACTATTAACACGCTCAATATATTACATATAATAACTGCAGATGTGATCATCCACCTGTATGCTTTTTCTAAAACAAAACAATTCATCAACCTCAGCTACTAATTTAGAATCATATGCTTGTAGAATTTTGTCTTATAATTTTCATATTTTAATTACTTTATTTTTTTTTATTTTTTGGCAATGGAATCATAATTACTCCACTAAAAAGTGTTGGAACCGTTTTTATAATTTCATCAAATAATCAACACTATCTTTATTTCTATTATCGTTTCTGTTTGAATTTTCATCTTCAAATACTTTTCACATTTTCAGATTTTTTTGTCATGAATTGAGGTCTTTATTTTTTATTTCCTACATCATTTGATCTACATGATTATATCCATCAAGAATTTTTTTATTATTTTATGTCTAAAATAATTTTAAAAAAAAAATGTCGTTGTATATATGTATAATTTAGCAATAACTGTGTAAGAATTTTGTGTAATTTTCATTATTATTGTATATTAACATTGTTTTGCATTAAAAATTACTGATGATGATGATAATATTAATAATACTAATAAAATATTTACTTTAATTTTATCTGTATTATCATATAGTGTTTCATTTAATTAAATAAAATTTATTTAATAGCTTCAAGAAATGTATGTCTTAACAAAAGAATGCATGTATACCTAATGCTACATAAAGTTTTAAGGTTACTGTGAGCATAAACATCAACATAAATCTGCATTTGCTGAATTTACATAATTTTATAGCTACAAATTACAATGGGAATGTGATCATAGTACAAAAAATTTACAAGGCAAATGCTTTCAATATATAAAGAAGATTGATTAAGGGTCAATATGTTTACACAAAGTCAGTAAAGCCTGGCTTGGACCTGTGAGAATAATCACTTTGCTTATCAGACTATTGAAAATAATTGCATAAGCATATAAAACTAGCTTTAGTTTTGAATATTAATTGTTCCTAAGAACTTTATTAGTCTGCTTAAGAGGATTTTTATTTTATATATTTAAATGTACGAATGCCAAATTTTCTAATAAAGTGATTTAATAATCAGAATAATAGACTATGTATTTAAATAAGGCACACACAGTTTGACAATTTATAGTTATTAAATACTTTCATAAATTATACATATACACTATATTGTACAGAAATAAATTTTATACATACGTGCCATATTGAGATTAAACCACTATACAGAAAGACCATCTAAACTTTATACCTATAAAAGCATCTTTAGAGAAAGTAAATTACTGTCAAATCTTTTTTTTTTTTTTCAATTTAATTGTTATTTCGTGGATACATCTCAAAACTTTGTTTTAAGATATTTTAAATTGGTAAATTCATTAATGTTTATATATCGCTTTAAATACTATGTGTTAAATTAAATATGGATAAGGGGGTGGCAAGGATTAGCAAACCACTACCGTAGCAACAATAATCAAGCATATAACTGGATTGGTCATCAACCCTTTATTGCTTAGATTGCTGAACCTGCCTTCGGGCTAAGAGGCTAAAATAGAACAAATATTTTAACCAATAGTGTGGGTTCTTGATTGTTTGTTTTATGAAGTTTCATATTTCTTTAAAATAATTTTTTTTTGTTTGTAAATAACATTTTCTTATTAAGATGTTATTTGTCAAGCATTGGTGGCCTAGCAGTTAGCATAGCCGCCTTCCAAGCAGCTGGCCCGGGTTCGCTTCCCGGTCAAAGCTTTGACATATATATAAAGATGTTATTTTAACTTTTCTTTGCAAAAAATAAAATAAATTAAAATGATAATAAACACATTTCTTGTTCCTTTTCTGTCAAAAATTATTTAGGTTAGTAAGTGTAAGTTACACATCGTATAAATTAAATTAATATTAAAGAAGTAAAATTATGACATGGTGGAAAGCTTATATTTAGCAATAAAGTTATTTTTATGCCATGGAACAAACGATCACAGATAGACTTAATGAAAACTGGTTATTGTTCATCATCAGATTAATTACACTCTTCAATAAAATTAATAATTAGTCATACAGCAATGTTTAAAGCATCAATATAATTTAATATAATAGCTAAGCAAGAATTTTAACATTTCATGGTCTTATCATGTTAAAGTATTAGTGGATGTACTTTCTCTCTGTTATAATCACCAATGCTCTTACTACAATCATAATAAAGATAAATATTTGTAATTTTAATTATATGATTCAAATAAATAAATAATTTATAGATTTGGTCAATAAAAACAAATTCTTATTTATATTGGTGATTATTTATCTTTTCTATATGTGTGTGGTCGTGTGTATTAGTAGTATGAGATAGTGTGGATAGTTGAAGGTTGCTTGAAGACCGAGTTTAAATCCTTATATTTCTTATACATAAAATCTTCTACCAGCAGCAGTTCTATTGTAGTTTTTTTATCATCATGATCTTCTTGCCATTTTTATTCTAATTTGTATTTTCATTTATCTACCCTATCGCAGTTTTTTAAAATACCTACACTTTCATCAAATTTAATGTAAGCATTTTAATTGTATTAGATTATCATAATTAATAACAGTATAAATATTTATTATTTGTATATTGATATGAGGACTTTATCTCATAGCTTGAACTGAAACAATCGAGTGTAAAGTACTTTTAGTTCTACTATAAATATTTTATTTTATGCACACATACACTTTTAATTATAAAAATCAAGCGTTGGTGGTGGCCCGGGTTCGCTTCCCGGTCAACGCTTTTTTGCAACGAAAACTGGGTAATGAAATTTAAGATTTCATTTCTTTTCCTGGTTTATCAATATCGAATGTTTTCTACCTCCTTTTTTTGAAATGGACTATTCTTACAGGAAAAAAAAATGAATCGAGTTAGAACGATTGTTATTAAAAATTTACTTTTAATAATCACAACTAATCTATAACTATTTTAAATAATATGACTTTTCCCAACTTTAAAGGGTTAGAAATATTTACAATTAGATTAGTATCTAAACATTTTTATTATTGTTTTCTAATTTTTTTTTTTTCACTTATATAGGTTTGACCCATTTCAAGTTTTTGAGGTAAGTATTTACTTAAATTTAGTTTTGTGCTGCATATGACAAGGGTTTAAAAACTAACGCTTAAATACGGTAGTATTCTTAAAAAATTAAATGCAATAATATTAAGCTTTTTTATTGTTGTTTAATTTCTCTTTTTTCTGTAAGTATTTAGAAGAGTAATTTTCATAACACATTTCATTGGTAAAATATCTTTTTTTAGAAAATAGAACTTAGAAAGTTACTCTTTCATACGAGTTTCGCTATACGGCGTTTAAACACGATTATATGTTTATTAATTGTTATAAATATTGGTGTTCGCACTTTTCTCGGTGTTTTGAATCTTTTCAAATTCTGCCACTGTCATCTTTTATTAAACTACCATTTCTAATCAAGACACCTTGTCAGATCTCAGACTCTAATACTCTTTTTATAAGTAAACACTTCAAAAATATTTAGAGTTTATCGTCATTTTAATTTCTTTTAATTACGCAATCCGCAATCAAATAGTTTTCGCAACTCTGATTTTGCCGCGTTTTTCTTTCTTTATATTTAGGCGGATTTCTGTAACATTAGAATCCAGATTCTCTAACATAATAAATAATTCTGTAACCATATATAAAAAATTGTGACAATTAATATACTGTACCTTTACAGTAAATTAAATTCCAGATTTTTTTTTTTTTTTTAACATACGAATAATTTGTAGATGGGGTTTTTTTTTTCATTGTTATTTTGGTATTATAATTATTTTTACTTACTGTAACTGGATAGAATACTTCATTCATTTATTATCAGCTTTAGGCAATAAATGAGACCATTTTAATTTTTAAAAAAGAGAGAGAGATAGAATAATAAAAAATTAAAATATTAAATCAATCAGTGAATTACTAATAGTACACATATATTCATTCAGCAGTCTTTTTACTTCAACATTTCACTTAATTCTAATTCTCATTAGATTCTAATCTCAGCTATGTCTTCCCAGAAAAGAAAGCAATATTGGATCTGTTTACAGTGACATTCTCTGAGACAATATTTATAAAGCAAATGATGATTGGTCTTTCTCACAATAATCATTCAAGTTCATCCTAATATATTATTTTAGAAAGTCTATTACTTTTCATCTATTTCATAATAACAGAAGATGTGTTTTTATAACTGTAAATTCAATTTCATCACAACTTAAAAATTTAAAGTCAAGTGTTGTTAGTCGAGAGATCAGCGCAACTGCCTTGCAAGCAAGCAGTTGGTTGCAGACGGTTGTTGCGGGTTCGCCTCCTGGCCAATGCTATGACATATGGAAAAAAAAAATTGAAAAGCAAACTGATAGATTAGTTATATGATGTTTTCAAAATATTATGGAGTACCTTTAAATGATTTTTTTTTTTGTATCTTTATGTTATAATGATAGGGATTTGATGTCTCAGTTCCAAACAATAAATTTAATAGGATTTAAATGAAAATCATATATAATAATTGTGATGAAATATTCTATGCTTGATTTGTTAAAAGCCATCAGCACAATGGAGATTGCAATTAATTTCAATATTCTAACTGATTTTTCTGCCATAAAAACTACCAAAATATATATTACATTCTCAAGTTAATAATCATCCAAACTAAAAATTGCTGATTTTTTTATCCCATTATTGGGTCATTAAATGCTAAACCCAATTCTTATAAGATTGCATTCAAAATAGTAAAAACCATTCCATATATAATTATTTGGATAGAAGAAAAAATAACACACTCATCATCATACTCTAAATCTAAAAATACAAATAATTAAGTTTCAGGTTTATTTTTCTTTTAATTGATCTATGGTAAAAATCCTCTTATCACACATATGCTGCATTTGAAGTTTCCTTCTTACAAATCATTTGTAAATTGTTTCATCAACCAATGTTCATAAAAATGGAAAATAATTGTTGAAGCAGCTGCATGTCCCTGCTTAAAATCATTTTTTATTTTAATTAACTCAAATCTTTGATTATTAATGACAACATTGTCATATCATTACATAAAATCTGAATAATATAAATACCACTATTGAACAATAAGCTATTCTCAACAAACCTCTCAATTAAGTGACTCAAATGCAATAGCAATGTGATATAAAATGAAGTTAGAGATTTTATAAATTTAATATTTTCTGCAGAATAGTAAGGGGAGAGGGGCATTTGAAAAATCATTAAATACTTGTATACCCATTTAAATGCATCAAATATTTCATAACAAAAATACTAATATGTTTTAGATTAATTGATATAAATTGATAATATTAATGCAAAAGAGTGTTCTATTTTTACTTAATATAATTTTAACTATCCTAAGTTTGTTATCTGAGATTTAGATTTAATTTCAGTTTTTATATTTCGAATCTTAAGAAAAACAATAATTTTTATTTAACTAATTAAAACAGAAAAGTTTTTGTTTTCTCGTTTTTTCTGATGTACTGTATATGTTTTTTTTTTTTTTATTGGTACAACTTTTTTCTTCCTTTTTGGAACGCGAATGATTTACCTTCCTTCTCTACAATAAAAATATATTTGTCTATTAGTCATGTGCAAATCATGCTGCAAAAATCTTTTTAAAAAAATTAATGTAAAGAAATATACTACGCTAAAATTTTTGATAAATATGCTGCATGGATATCTTATTACGAATTACGAATGATTGAAAAACAACAACCAATTTTAAAACTGACAATGAAAAAATGAGTCTTGTTACATAAATGAAATTGGTGGTGATAATAACAAAAACAGAAAATACACTATATATAAACCAGAACTCTAATGTGTTCTCCACAAAATACAAGGATGATCAATGTTATGGAGATACTTGCAATTAGAAGACCCTTGTGATTAAAAGAGATAAAATTTTGAATGAAATGTTAAATGAATACAAATGTAGTAACCTGTATATAAAAAAATATATATGTTTATATAATGATAAGAGTATCAAACTCTTTATACATTAGTGCCACCAAGTACAAGTCTTTATAATCAATGGATGCAGGAAGGTTTGTGCATAAAATTTCTGTCTAGTGCCTATTCATCCAACATTCCTAGACTGCTGTCATCAGTGAGAAGTCTTGGATTTGAGAACACTGCACCTAGATCTTAGGATCTAATGCAACCTTTCAACTGCCACCTTTTACCTATTGGATTAGCTATAAAGCTAGAAGCCCAAGATGAAAACACCATGTTTCCAATCCAAACTCACTTGCTTATATAGTCACATAGATCTGAATTCAGTTCAGCATCTCTACATTTTGGGGTCTTTAGTTTTTCAAAAATCACTGTCACAATTCATCATTAATGTAATCCATAAGCTAGAAACTAATCTGGCGATGTTTGATGAGTAGGCACTAGATAGGGGATTTTTGCACAAACCTTTCTGCATCCATTAATTACAAAGACTTGTGCTTGGTGGCACTAATGCATAGAGAGTTAAGTAGCATATGTAAGTATATAAAATGGTGATCATGTAATATTTACATAATGATTAGATGAAAAAGAGTATACTAAAGAAAGTATTATGATTCTCTAACTAGCATATAATCTTTGTTTTATAAAAGACAGGTCTTTTTTTAACTTTAGAGTGGTCATTTTTTATAAGCATGAGTAACCAATGGCCACTTAACAGCAATTCCAAGATATTCCTGGATAATATGGTTGATTTTGGATGTAAAAAAAGATGCATGCTCTATCACAATAAAAGTCTACTAAAAAAGGCAATTGGATAGCAATCAGTGGAAAAGTGAAGAAAGAAAGACCCAAGAAGAATTAAATAAACAGCCACAACAAAAGAAATCCAAGGAGATAAAATAATGCAGAGAAGATTCAAAAATTAGTTTTCCAATAATATTAAAAACTATTCTAGGCTAAGAAGATATTGATGACTGTCAAACAATCTGATGGCTTTTGCAATTTCCAAATGTTTCTGGGAAGGGACTATTGTATTAAAGAACTAAAAACAATCCCCACTACACTTGCCATTGTTTTGCATTAAACTTTGACAAAAATTATTACACCCTACCCTTTTGTGTTTTAAGTACCATTGTAAAGGAGAAATCTTTCCCACAGTTATGCAATTAATGTTTAAAAGTTTACTGAATTTAATATTCTACTAGTCTTTATTTTTTTGGTGGTCCCACTAGTTGTTTTTTTTTCCAAAAGCTCTAAGAAAGGTTTTCCTTTTCTTATTTTTTCAATATTTTACATGTTGATGTATTTCTTTAACTTTTTTGTGTATTTTCTTTTCCTTTTTTTTTTTTTTTTTTAAATGACATTATATAGTAATGCTCCTGGGTAATTTGTATATTTTAAAATGAAATAAGATATTCAAATTCAAGTGCTTATGATTTGAATAATTAAAATAAAAGTATAAATTTAATCATAACCAAATTAATCTATAGTTAAATCTAACAAATGTTAGGGTGCCAGAAAAGTGAACAAAAAAAAAACTAAAAAGAATTATCACTGAAAATAATTATGTATTTTTTTAAAATTTTTGATTAGAATTTGTTTTCCAAATGATCTTTTGGAGTTTAATTTTTGCCAAAATTTATATTTTTCTTTTTATTTTGAAAACTTATGTTGTATTTAGTCTGGATTATATATAAACACATAAACACAAAAATATGTTTCTAATATTATATTTATTAGTGAAACAATAATACAAATATACATTCATATTTACAATATTTACTTTAGCCTATACTCTGCCTGCTATTTTTGGTGAGATATAGCTCCTAGTTTTGGGGTGAACTATAAAAGAGTATGGAAGAAGGAACTGCATGTGCCCTTAGATTTCCTTACCACTTCCAGCTGTACTTTGGCAGCCTGATTCATGAGTAGGTTCAATGACATTTCCGGCTATACTATGACAGCTTGCCTCATGCCAATATTTGGTTATGACAGCTTCCAGTTCTGAAGATGGACTTTCCTTGCTGCATCAACTGTTTAGTTTAACTGCTATTGTCTGGAAAACATGAACAACTTCCAAACAGATGGAAATTATTTTGATTTAAAATGATTATCCTGATTTAAAAAAATGTTGTGGTTACTAGTTCATATGAGCTTGTGATCTAGAATGTTGATAGAAGCAGTTTGTGTGTAGAAGTAGTAATAGTAATAGTAGTAGTAGTAGTAGCAAAATGCTCAGCATCAAACTTATTATCAAAACAAATTTTAGTAACTAATATCTAATCTTTTATAACAAAAAATAAATTAGTTTGTATACACATTTACAAATAAAATTAAAGAAAAAAAATTAATAAATGACTGTAAATTAATATACTTAATTGCAGTGAACTACTTATTTCTTTTTATCTTAGCAGAAATTGGGTTTAAAATGCAAAAGTAAACCATATACTCTTGAAATCCCAATGGTTCACAAATTCAAAAAAGTACTAAAACCAAAGATTTCCAATTAATGGTGGTTTGTCTATATTTTAAAAGTTCCATTTATGTAATGGAGAACTAGAATGTGAATTATGAATTTTATTATGTTAGTAGTTTATTATATTAGATTTAATTTTATAACAAAAAATATGGATTAGTGATATAGAAAAAGTTAGACTTTTTAATGCAGTGTTACATATAGGTGGAGATAGTATACATTATGTCACTTATTTTATGAATGAATGTAAACAAGTTGTCTTTCAATCTAATAATTAAATTTGACAACTATCACTAATAATAGAATAAAATAGTCATGTTAAGAAAAGACATGTTGATCAATCGCAGCATGAAATCAACATGTGTAGAGTTAAATTTATGTTAACTTGGTTAGAAAATGCTGCATAATTATACAGTTTACTTTTTTAGAAAGAAATAATGAGTGAAAAGCCTATGTTTGTGTCTTTATACAAAATATTTTATTAAACCATAGATCATTTTCTGCTGGAATATTTTATTTGGTAATAAATTTACTATATGCATATTGAAGAATGTTTTAAATAATCTGCTGGAAAGCAAGTTTTAAAACTGCAGGATTTTTCTTATAATGAATAAATCATAAAGCAGTGAAAGTCATCCAATATAAGTGACATTTCATTATTTTTTAGATAGATTTAACTATATAAATAAAACATTAAAATATAATACAGCATGTATGCTTACAGGGACTCACAGACTAATAATTAATACATTCACTATGCATGTTAATGAAGTGAGATTCTTAATTGAATGAAATTTAGATTTTTAATGGCTTTCAATCAAGTTTAGAATTTTTACATGTCCAATTCACATCCAACCCAATTAGTCATACAATTATTCTTAATTGGAGAATAAAATAAAGAAGTAAAACTATAAAAAATTTTCATACCTGCACTCTGATATGTAATATATGGGGGGTTTGAACTCAAACTTTCACACGACCCTCAGCTATCCATACTATCTCATATTGCTGATGCACTTGATCACACACATCGACATGTGTGTTATCAAATGCATTAGCAGTATGAGATAGCATGGATAGCAGAGGATAGTGTCAAAGTGTGTCAGCAGTATAAGATAGTGTAGATAGTTGAGGATCGTGTGAAAGTTTGAGTTCAAACACTCTATATATTACATACTGCCATTAGTATATTTTATATTTAACGTTAAGTAAAGATTTTTCCATTTATTTTTTTTAACTATTAGTTTACAGTTGTCTTTTTATTTTCAACATTACATATATTTAAGAATTTAAACTTTAAAAGTCTCATAATTGTTTGAAAGTATAATTTTTTACAAAGGGAAGCAAAACCAAAACTTAATCTTTAGTATTTAAAACTTTGTAAATTATAAATATACAATATAAGAAATGAAAGTGAAAGTAATGAATTAAGAAAAGGAACAAATACTTTATTCAAAAGATCAAAAATATTTGTTTTAAGATGGATCACACGATGTTTAGATATTATTGAAATGAAATTCTTATGAATAGTAATTATTTATTTAATTGTGTAAGATGAAAACGTATAATTTTAATAATTTAATACTGCAAGTCATTATTATATTTAAAAATAAAATCATGATTTAAACATAATATTTAATTATAATAAATGTTTATTTGCTTACTATTAAAAAAAAATCGAACACTGGTGTTTAAGAAAAGGCCAACTAAATGACAATGAATATGAAAATTTTTATAGTGAAACTTACCAAAGAATTTTTTTTTTTTCCTCCCACGTGTCAAAGTATCGGGCGGGAAGCGAACACAGGACAACTGCTTGTAAGGCAGCTGTGTTGACCACTCGGCCATCAATACTTGACAAGAATTTAATTTTTTTTTGAAAGATTTAATACTTCTCAGCAAAAATAAAAAAAGAAGAATCTATATTAAATAATAGTTTACGGTTAACTGATCAACTTTAAAAAAAGTTGTAAAAATTTTTAAAAATAGATTTCGAGAATAAATTTTTTTGTTGCAAATTTTTTATAATCTATTAAATCTTTTACATATCAAAAAATTATTAATAATTGATTGATTATTCACCCAAATTCCATCTCAGTAGGTTTCACGCCTAATTACATTACTGAGATGATGAACAATAATATTTTTTGAGTTTTTGCTACTCTCCTGTCTAGTTAATTATTTTGTGTTTTCAGATAAAGAACTTGAGTTATATATATTGTTTTATTAAAAAAACAAATGATCAATTATTAATAATAATCAATTAATAATAATCTAACAGTGATAAATATTGGTTTTGGCTTAAGACAATAATGATGAAAACAATCCTTCTTTTTGAAAATGACAATATTTATATCATTGTGAATATTATAATAGGTAAAAAAATAAACAACAGATATTCTCTTTCTGTTTACAAAACAAAAAATAAGGTTGTAATACAAAAGAAAGCCTAGACTTTAGTAATAAATATATTTATTAAATAATCATTAATAATTATTATATGAAAGAATTAAACAATGTAATATGTGATGAAATGTAGAATGGCTTCCTTTTAGACAAAGAAATATTTGTGTATAGATTGTAAATCCAAAGATATTTACTAAGTTAAACATTTTGTCCATCCAAAAATGTTCTTAAACCTCATTTACTTTTTATTTATTACTTAATTATTATTCAAACCATGATCTATTTCTTTTTCATCTTCTCCTTCCTTTTTAATAAAGGTTGTTTTATTTATTTATTTTTGCTATCTTATTTTCACATTCATAATTTTTGATATAAAGATCTAATAGTTATAAAATCTTTACTTCTTTTTTGTTGTTGTTGTTTTCTTCATCTTTTAGTTTTTCTCTTTCTATAATTTAACCTTCTCTTCTTTCAATAGCTTAAATTTAAAAAAATGACTGCTTAATACCATCCATCTTATTTTTATACAAACCACACCTACAGTCCAAGACCTTATTCCATTTTTGCTTTTTATTGTACTGTATCTAGAATTCAGCTTGTAACCAAATAATAAAAAGGGTTTTATTATCCATCCTTTCATATTTTTTTTCTATTTATATAACTTCATAGTATCTTTTTTTAAAATTTAAATTTATTCTCTGTAATTATGTATTCTTTTACATGCAACCTATATATTCTATTTTCCATCCTATATAATTATGTATCTATAATACGTTTTTTAAAAATATATTCTGTTTTATATATATATTGTAACAGCTTTTTTGGCAACTTGTTTGTTTGTCACTCCATATAATTCAATTAAACATTACTTTTATTCATTTCTTTTTATGTATATATCATATTATAAATATGCTCATTCCCATATGATATAGCAAATATCAACAATTCTTTAAAAATTATTCTACATACTAAGCATGCATTATGTTAAAAAATATTTCAGATTTTAAATCAAATTCATTCTATTTTTTGCTCTAGTACTAATTTCCAATTTTCTATCTAATTCCTTTTGACATTTAGTAATGTTCCTAAATATTTATTCTCCTATACTTCTTCAAGATAAATATCTCATTTTTCAATTTTTAGTTTTACCTTCTCATTAAATTCCAGTCTCTTAGATTTTTTTCCACTAAATTTAATTTTTATATATTCTTTTCTTTCCATTTTTATAATAACAACTAACATAATTTATACTATTACACTTTTTAAAAAAAAAGAGAGATCCAACATATTCTCTTGCTTTCCACTATGGAAATTTTCATCATATTCCTCAATCCTTCTCTCTAAATCTTCATTTTTTTTTTTTTAGAAATAACATATAATAATGAATATTTCTATCTTAAACTCATATTAACTTTAGTTAATTATATTTCTCTCAACGACATTTATAAAAATTACTCTTTTAAAAAATAATTCTTAATTCTTAATAATTGTCATGTCTACTCCTATATTTTTAAGACTTCACAATTTTTTATTTACTCTATCATAAGCTTTTTTACATTTAAAAAATGCAATTAAATGTTGATTTATTTTTCTTATAAAATATTTCAATCAATAGAATAACAATGAATACATTTTTTTTCATGAAATCTGTTTGAATTTTCCCCAAGTTTTTACTCTTTTCATTTAAGTTTTAACTCTATCCATTAATTTATATATATGTAAAAATATTATAATTCGATGTCTGTATTTCTTCAAATCAATATATGTAATGTTATAATTCAATATTTATAAGTACATATATATTATATATAATATTTTATAACTACAAAAGTTATTGCCACTGATCTGTAGCAAATTCCAACCTAATATCTTTTCCTTTTTCTTTGCATAATAATCTAATTTTCATATCCTTTCATTATCAAAAATTTATTAACTCTATAATTTTAATGCTTTTTAAATACATCTGCTCATACTGATTACATTTTGATGTACTAACTAGTCCTCAGGTGGTTCCATTTTATAATCTGACTATTGCTTTATTCAATTCTATGTCCATCTTCTTATAAATTCATCTCTCTAATAAATCATATTCACTTATCAAATCCTGATTGCTAAAACATTTTATTTCAGTTTCTTTTAATATTTTTTCATGTTTTTTTCCATCCACTCATTCTCTTTTCTTTGAATTTAACAATATAATAACATTTTCTTATTTTTCTTTTTTATATATCTATATAGTATATACAAGCTCTTTAACATGCTGGGTAAAGAAGCTGTTAATGGTAAAAACAATCAAAATAAATTAATGCAGGCCTAGCGCTTTCGAGGTTTTGTCCCTCATATTCATGGCCAAAACAGATTTTAAATCATTGTTGCAATATTGATAAATGATAATGTATGTAAATGCAAATGTAAATTAACTTGTCCATTTTCTGGAGATAGAAAAACATGTGTCATGTCTATTGATTATGTTGTTATCGTTGATAATAAAATAGGCTTCTTTAATCTTCCTCTTACAATCATTAGCCTCAGTGCACACTATTTTACAATCAATGTCCTTAGTTAAGTTCTTATTAAATTTTCTCCATTTCCACTTCAATTTGATTCTAGTTATGATATGTTTTTAGAATAGTTATCCTGTCTAACCTTTACCATTTGCAATTCTAATTGTTTCTTACCAGTTGTATTATATTCCTACAAGCCTTTTTACACTTTCTAAGCTATTTTTTATCATTTTTCTCTTGTTAATCTTATTCTAAATAAATACTCATTTGTAACTTTTTTCCTATATCTCTCTACTCTTTATAAATTTTAAATTCAGCATCTTTCATAATTATTTCTGGAATATTATTAAACCTATTTAATTTAATCTTATCATTTATTTTCCACTCATTCTCATTAACATTTTATGTATTTTTTATCTAATCTTTTAGATACTTCAATTCTATCAATATAAAATTATGTCCACTCCTACATTTTTTTTATCAAATACTTTGATTTTTTTTTATCTTTCCAAGTTCTTATTTATCTACTAACATATAATCAAATTTTCCCATCACATACTGTATTTTAATTTCCAATTTTCATTCTATCTTTTCATGAATCTTTTTCAATAATGTTTCATTACATTCTCCGTTCGTCCAATTTCGTCAATAAAATCAATCACATCACCAAACTCAGATATATTTCTTTGTAAACATTTCCGAATACTTTCATTTCACTTCTCCCTCTTTCCAGTAGCAACTATATTATAACATCTATTCATTTGTCTTTATCCAACTTTAATTTAACTCATGTATATTCCTTATAATTTCTTTTTAAAATATTGTCTTATTAATAATCTCTACATCCTTCTTTTTTATTGTAAAAAATCTATTTGTCCTCTTTCATTCATATTTTGAAAATAAGATATTTTTTCATCTTTCAAATGTGTCTCTATTATTGCTAACAAATCTTTTTTCTTTCTTATAAAAGTTTAATCCTCTATTCCTTGCATATTTATAAAATTCAAGTTTTAATATTAATATCTTTGTCCATTTTTTAAACATTCTTATAATTATTCCAATATATTATGTTTAAAAAATTATTTTATCCATATCATCCATCACTCTGTATTCATTCATATTTTCTTAATTGTATTCTCTTTCATGAATAGGAGCATATTCTATATACAAATAATCTTTTAACATGTTGATGCAGTAACAACACATTGAAATCCACATCATTCCTTAATATCCAAATTATCAAGATATTTAAATTGGGTTTATATCCTTATATTAATAATTATTCATATTAAAACTTTCTGAGCCTTTCCCCCCAGCATGGGTGATAAAAAAAACCTTTATAAAACATTTTATAGATATTTTTCTATTGGAAAAATAGTAAAATCAGCATACTGTAAATCTACATGTTAAGATTATAAATGTTTTGTTTTTCCTTTTAATCAAATCAAATTAAAACCTCAACCTAAAACCTATATCACATCTTAATGACCACTTCATGAAAATACCTATAAACAATTCCAATGACCATGTTATAAAAATAAAGATGAAGTTAATATATATAAAACATTAGTGTCGACTAATTTCAGACATTACCTTGAACCTATTCAATTATTTGAATCATATGTCTTGACTATTTTTTAAAGCAATATATAAATTCTACATTCATATGAGTTTTGTTGTATTTGTCTGGTATTAAAAACCATATCTTTATTTGAAACCACAATGTCTCTTTGGTAACCATTCATTTATGACTGGAAGCAACATACTAATTAAAATTCTTGAAAGTATTTTCATTGTAATGGATAACAATAATATATTCTTCATTATTTTTATTCCCTTCAAAATTTGTATAAACTGAAATGATTGGAATTTTTTTAAGGTCAAGGTATATATTAAATTTTTGTATAAGTTTTAGTTAATAATAAGCATCACATTTTAAACTCATCCATGTATTTCATTGGGATCTGCAATAGTTTCATTTTTAAGATTATCAAGTTTAATACTTTATTTGAATCTGAATGAATATATCGAATAAACAGATGAATATATCATTAAAAGTTATTGTCTGAATTTTCATATCATTATACAGTACTATGGTATTAGAGCTGCAACGTAGGGGAAAGTGAATGCATTTTCACACCCACAATAAATGTGTAATGTTACAATTGTATACTGTGGTAACGTTTTTAATCTTTATCAATGTGATCTTTTTTTTGTAATACTTCGACATTTTCAGTTATTGTTCAGATTTCTTTCTGCCATACTTAATGATATGAAAGAAATAATTCCATCAGGATAAAAACCTAATAAAAGTCTGACAATATGTATTTTTTGTATTTTTTTTCTTTTTTTGCTTTAAGTTGTTTATAAAAAATATACTTATTACCATTTTTGTTGAAAATCCCAGCATACTCTGCAATCACATGCTATATTTTTGGAGGGAAAATTTTTAGTAGAGATCTCCATTTTCTGTAGTAATATTAAATGTTTTGTTTCAAGGTGACAATTCCTGTTATATATTACATGGTAAATATCATATGAGTATACTTAATGTGTTTTTATAAATATTATTTAAAAACCAAAATCATTTACTGTTTATTTAGTAACAATTATTTGTGTAATAGTGTCATTTTATTAAGATCACATTTTTATTTTGATTGGGAATGTCATTCTTAAAAGTTGTTAGTATGAAAGTCATACTTATAATTAATGTATTTTTATAAATATTATTTAAAAACCAAAATCAATTACGGTTTGTTTAGTGCTAACAATTTTTTTTTATCTAATGCCATCATTTCATTAAGATCGCAAATCACTTTTTTTTGCTTTCAAATGTGGTTCTAAAAAGTTGTTAGTGTCTAACTCGTATATATTTGAATGTCTCATTATTTAAAAACCAAAATGATTTACTGTTTGTTTAGTGTATATTTAAATTAACAATTTTTTTGTGTAATGCTTAAAATCATAAATCACTTTTTTTATATATTTCAAATGTAGTTCTTAAAAGTAGTTAGTGTCCAAGTTCTACATATTTGAATGTCTTGTTGAAAATCATACATTTCTTATTGAAAATTATAGATATGTTTATTATATTTTTACTTTTAGTTATTTTTATTCGTGCAATATGGAGCATGTATTAGACCTACTGTGTCCATTTCACATTCATATCAAACCCTCTGATAACTTTGTAAATCTTGCCAAAACATCAAGATCTGTGTACATATTTTTTTTTTTTGCAAAAAAAGTCATGTATAAGATCTGTGTATGTTATCTTGGTCAGATCTCAAGATTACAAAGTTATCAGCAGATTGATATAAATGTGAACAGAAGTAATAGGTCTAATACATGTTCTGTGTTGCAGCTCTAATATCAGAGTATCCATTATACAAAAGGTCATTAAAATATATTTTTCCATCTGGTTAAAATATCATTGTACTATATAAAACTATGTCATGCACCAATTTATGATATTTTCATATTCCATATTTTTAATTCATCAAAAAAAAAAAAGACCTAAAGTAATGCTGATCAGAGAACAATATACTGCCATCACAGATTTAACTACAAATTATTTTTAAGTCGTTTTTTTCTTTTTATTGTTTATAAAGCTTCTATTCAATTTACTATTTTGAAAAGCAGAAAATGTACATTTCTTTTTAATCATTACTAGTAGTAAAATCATTGTGAAAGAACTAATCAGATTTTTTTTCATTTCAGTGAACCAAAAAATAAAATTATTCATATCCATGACACACTTTTTAGAATAGCCTTATGCCTCACTAACATTATAATCTTGAAAATCTGAATTGGCAATTTAGCATTTAATGGATGTTAGTATTTGACATTAATGATAGGTACTTTTTAAAGAATGGAAATTGAATTTTATACTAGTGTATTTGTAATAAGCTTTATTTTATAACACAATTATTATTTTAATCTTGGAGTGTAGTAGTCTATTATCTATCCAACAATTTGTACTTGTATATACTACTTCTAATAATAATGAAGTCCATTAGATATTATTGTTTTGAACATAATCACGTATTCTTTTGCAATGATTTTTCAGTCTAAATATAATGTGGATAGCATCTGTGTTAGCAATAAAAAATCAATAATTTAGCAACTGATTTGAAATCATAGAGCCAATACTGTTATTTTTAATAATTTTGAGCCAATTGTTTACTGTTTCAACAAATACACTCATTAAAATCTCCATGAAAAAAAGATCTTTTAATGAGTTGATATAAATATTATCCAATCAAGAATAAAAGATTTCTATGAATGAAATAATTTATAAATATTGACAAAATAAGCACAAGTAAATAAGTTTTAATGTCATAAGTCTTTCTTTGATACATCTACAAACTACAATTAGAGCTAACAGCAAATCTAACCCCAAATGTCTTTTGTTTACCTCAAAAAAATTTGTACCATTTACCTGATTTTTAAAAAATGATTTTGTTTCAATTTTAATCCTTGAACTCACCTTACCTATAAGTGCTACCTTTCATTCAGGTTTTGACAAGTTTACATCACATAAAGTTTGCACATTTTGCTTTAGTTTCTAACTGAAGCCATTACATATTTTATAATTCTTTGCATCACTTTGGTGGGTGATCTAAAAGTCATAATGGCATATCCAGATTGTCCAAGACAAGCCACTTTTAGACCATCAATTTTTAAGTCTTTTCTAAAAAAGGGAAGTAAGCAAAAGTATTCGAAATAAACTTGACAAAAATATAATTATTTGAAAAGTTGAAATATCTGTTTCAAATCGAGTTCTATGTTATTGATTGTACTGAGTTAAATTCTGCTCCACTAAATCTATCATTATCAGTTACTTTTTTAGCAGTGAGGATTTGTGCAAAATCAGTTGAAAAGAAAAAGATTGCATCAGAATCATTTTGTGTGCAATTAAATGATTAAAATGTTGCATAAACACACAGCTCCTTTATCAGAATTAGTTCAGAGAAATGTCCAATGACATGAAAGGCGTGTACTAGCTCAAGTGATGGAAGATTAGTTAGGGGAAAATGTAGGAAAAAGATTTAAAAGTTTTTTTTTTTTATCAAAAAATAGCATCTAGTTATTGACAAACAGCATCTAGTTATTGACAAACAGCATCTTACCTCATAAGATAGCATGAGCTTGGTCAGACGCTGCTTATTGGTTATTCACAATTTGAAAGTTATTCCCATTGATGCATATTTTATTGAAAATAAAAGTAAAAAAAAGCATATGGAAGTTCATAAGACGTTCGACCGGCAGATCTTTTTTAGAGCACCAGAATCAACTTTACCAGCATATGAATTATAATTAATATTACATTTTTTATAATTCAGTATTGATTACGTTTTAATTAATAAACATAGATCTATCTTAATATTTGATTATCTTACATAATTTTAAGACCAGCATTTTAAATTTCAGACTGTACTTATAGAACCTAATAAGTTTAAATATTTATTCATATATAAGACGTGTGCACATATATATTCAATATATAGATAACTAACTTGCCTTGAAGGTTTTTATTTTATATTATTATTACGGGAGAAAAGTCTTAATGAACAAATTGCTCGTGATGGATAATTTATATATTCATTAAATTCTTTTTTAGGCAATAGGAAACAATATTTGATATGTTTGGATTTGTTCTTTTACGCATCTTAAACAATTTTTCCTAATATTTCTTGTTTAAATGCTACGTCATAAATTTTTAATGTTATCTTTACATATATTATGCAAATTATAAACTTTAATAAATATTGTATATCATTTAAATGCAGACATATTGCACACCCACGCATTGTAAAATATAAAGTCTTATTTTTAGATTTATTTATTACGGTCATATTGTTATTAAAAATAATGAAAACGTCAAAATATTTTTTTGTTTATTTTGTATAAAAATTAGCCAACATTTTCCGTAAGAAAAATAAATTTATCTAATTTACATTTACATCTCTGTTGAAATATATATATCAAATCACATTTTAAAACAATTTGATTATCTATTTGTACATATTTACATAACTTCCTTTCTTGATAAAATAATTTTCGTTATTTTCAGTATTAAAAGTAAGTAAGTAAATTTATTCCTACATTTAAAAATGTTAAAATTCATATTATCTAAGAAATATATTTATATACCAAATGACGATTTAATTATCTATTGATACATATTACACACAGCTTCCTTTATAAATACAAAATAACGTTCCTTGTTGAAAAAAGTTTTATCAATAAATAAACAAAACATATAAACGCTTGCTGATTATAAAAATAATCTCAAGAAATTTAAGCACATACAATCAGATTAATTTTGAAAATTGTGGATATTTTATTAAGTTTTACATTTTTAATGATTTTTAATATTTTCAAATACATTTATCACTGTTACACTATTTGAAATTCATGTAAAAAATATCTCATTTAAATTTTTGTTTATGACCCCCCCCCCCTTCCCCATTCTAAATTGAAGTTAATATTAAGCAATGAACTGTTAATAGAATATTATTATTTTAAAAGAAAATAATTAAAACTATTTAAATTTATAAAAGGGAAATTATTAATTCAAACTAGCAATGTATTTACTTAATCTTAAATCGAATTATAGGGGATTTGAACACAGATTTTCAAACTCTCTTCAGCTATCCACTCTATTTTACACAACAGATACACATAACCATACACATGTGAAAAAAAAAAAAAATCTTCAGTATATGTATTTCATGTTAAACTAACACTCATCAGTTGATCCAGATCAGTTTATATTAAGAAAGCAAATCTTCAAACTTTAATGGATAGGTTTCATTCTACTTCACCCTTCTATTCTTCAGCCATCTGTACTATTGAAAATCTGATGATGGAACACTCAAATCCCTTGCTAATACCAATATTATCATAATGCCTATGTTGACCTTAAGTCACTTTGACACCTTATGTATAGAACCTTATCCATTTAAATAGTAATAATATATTTAGTATAGATTATGATCAATAATTCTTCCTATTTTTTCTATTCCAGAATAGCCAATTGTAATCTTGAGCAATCAATGCACAACATATGGTAATAATGTAGGCAATTTTTCAGATTAGTTTTGGTGATTGGCATTATAAAGAAATGCTTATATAACTGCATAATAAAGTTAATGAGCATTCAAAACCTTGAAGTATTTTTGAATGTTATGTTGTTAGATTGAAAACAATCAAACAAATAAATAGTGTGGTTAGATTCGCGATTATAAATGTGGTGTATCTCACTGAAGAAAGCCAGTCACCAGAAATTATTCTGGAGCATTATAGTTTGGCACACACAGTGGATATTTGAAGTAAAGTAAAGAGAATAAATTACTACTCTTGTTTTTTAAATAACCATTTATAATAATTTATTAAAGGTTTTAACTTAATAAGTTGCAAACAATGACAAATTTTTATTATTGATAATCAAATGCATCACAATATTCAATACTTTAGTTGTGAAATGTGTCTTCACCAAGAAATATATCCAATGCATACATGTCATGTTTTATTTTAAAGTAAATCAAACATAATTTGCTTTTGTAAATATTAATTGATATATGAAAATCATTTATTTTTTAAAACATATCTATCCAGTGCCATATAATTTAATTAACAAAAGTGCTGAAACAAATAACTATTTACAAATATTAAATGTACATTTTCCTTGTATACACAATTAATTCAATGTCAAAAAAACATAAAATGCACAGCTATATAAGCACTCAGATGTGATGTATAATAATCTAAAAGTTAACATTTGAATTGTCATAGACTTATAAAAAAATTCAATTTATTTTTAATAATATATAAATGCACATGTATCTGTGTGTCCATATATAAAAAAATATAGATAGAATGAATTAAAGTTATCAATTCATCATTTCTAATGGTAAAAAAGTTTTTCTTTTTACTTTTTTTTTAAAAAAGTAATATTATTTTTTTGACATTCCTTCATAAAGTTTTCTTTTTTACAGGTTACTCTTGATTAATTATAAACATCTTTAAACATATTCTAGCAAATTATTTTTGTTCCCTAATCTAGAAAGATTTTTGGAGTTTACTTTTTTTTTTTCAAAATAAAATCATCTATGAATCAATGCTTTGTTTTAGATTTATAATTCTAGCAAAAATTATTTACTTGTTTTAGTTTTAAATTAGAGATTTTAACTATCATTTTCAAGGAATATTTAAAGTATTATTCTCAATATATATAACAATACTCACCAGTTGTACTTTATATATATGATGCAGTATCTTTATCTGTCCTCTACATAGTGATAAAACAGTATATATATAAATTACTTTGGCAAAATAATGGAATCTCTGGGTAAGCTGTTCCCTTCTAAACAATATGCTGGCTTTTCATCATCTTTGAAAAATGTATAATCCAAGTAACTTATGGCATCCAATCAGCTCTATTTAGTCTCTATCATTTGATGGACTTCAGGCAAACCAGCTATTTAGTACCCTTATGGGCTATGGAACACAGAAAAGCAGGCCCTTTACTTCCATGTGAATCTAAACTCTACCATTGTGACATTTGGAACAGCAGCTTTGTCTCTGCTTTCAGTTATAATTTCATAGTCATCATGCTGTCATAATCTGTAAAACTGTAAAACTCTAACCTTTTTTCCAACCTTTTTATAGTCATGGTGAAAAAAACAGTTATTAGAAGCAAGTTTTCCCTATCTTGATTGAAAAAGTTAATAACTCTTTTTCAATGCACATTAACCTATCCGTAGTTTTTTTTTTCAAAAAAGAGGCCAAACTGTACATTTTTACAATTACAGATATATGCATATATGCTATCACGTAACTCAAAATATATGAAAAAGAAAATGCTAATTTTATTTATTGAAAACATAATAAATATATATAAATCAAAAGTTTTGGATCATATACATTCTAAAATGTAAATTATATTTTATATGAAAAAAATAACACATATTTATATATTTTTTGTACAAAAACCTGATGTATATAATGAGGGGTGAAAAATGAATAGATATATATATATATGCTATCACATGACTCAAAATATATGAAAAAGAAATGCTGTTTATTTTTTTATATATTGAAATAGATTATTATAAAAATATATATAAATCAAGTTTTGATTCACATACTTTCTAAAACCTAAAATATTTTGTTAAAAAATATAATAGATATTCAAACATTTATAGATAAGAAAACATCATGTGATTTTGAAAATTTTCAATTGATAAAAACGATGCTTCATATTTTCAAAATCTACAAAAACAACCTTATTGTTTATTGCAAAAAATATAATTATAATTTTTTGAAATAGACATAATATTTAGTTAGTAATATTTACTTGATTTCAAAATATTACTTGTGAGAATAAATATCAAAAAATGCGTGCAAGAATATGAAAGTTGAAGAATTATCACAGATTTTAGATATTTGAATAGAAAATCAAAGAGCTTATTTTCATAGAAATATTTTTTTAAAAAGAAAAATAAATCATAAATAATTATTATAACTTACCAATTGAAAGAATAATGCAAATTATTTAAAAAAAAAAGAAAATTATTTTGCAGATATCAAAGTATAACGTCTTTTCTCTATATAGGTCGGTAAAAGAGTGAATATGGGGCCTACAAATTATCATCCATGGTATAATGAATAAATCATTAATTATAACTGCTATCCATGTGAAACTTTACAAACTAATACCTGATTAGTATACGCATGTGCTAGAATTGAAAAAACGGAATTTTTCGGACAAAACTGCTGACTGTTGTCAAAGTAAATTTCAAAACACAATATTGTGTTGAGTACTAATGCTACAGGTGGCGCTTCATCCACAAAATTGCATCTAGTTCCAGATAAGGGTTAATCCTCTCAAAAACAACTTTATAGGATCCTTATCAAAACTTGTTACACAAGCTTTATTTTAAAAAATTTCTTTAATCAAAATAAATAGTCAAATTTTGTAATTATGAGTATATCTATTGTAACATAAAAAACATGCTTGTTTTAATTTCAAATCAGAATTAATAAAATATTAATTAGACTTTTTTAAATGTTTAATTTATACTAAAAAAAATTAATTCAAGATTATTTAAACCTTAACTGCTATTCCAGTGTAATATAAAAAATATCTACAAAAATTTTTGTATATGTTTATTTCTACTTTTCCTTTCAACTTTATAAATATATGCACACCATACTATGTTGTTGTGTGCCATGAGATGCATAACTGTCTCAATATTTTAATTAAATTTCTTTGGTTTATGTTGAAAGCACATATATTTTTACTTTATTATTTTTTTCTGAAATTGATGGGCAGTATTTTGTGAAATAAAATATTTTCTAAGCATAATTCTAAAAGTTTTATAAAATTTTAGAACATACTTAAAGTTAGTACTGATTTAAAAACATTAATGTAATTAGAAAGATTGTAATTTCTTGATAAAGTAACTAATCTATTATATTTCTATAAGAGCAAAAAGGCATTAAAAATAACAATAATGCACACAATATATTTAATAAGACAAATATCAGACATTTTATTATTTACTTTATTTAAAAAATAAAAAATGGTAGTGCATGATAAACACACGCCTTTGAAAAATATATAAATGTGTCACCTCATTTATTATTAATATTATTTTTAATATTTTGTTTATAATTATAATTTTGATTTATATATGTATACTATGTTATAAAAAGCATCTGTGTTATATATCTGTCTGTATATGTTGAAAAGTACTGGATTTGCAGTTTAATAAACAATGTATATTTTACTCTAATCAATGTTCATCAACAAAATGTGATATTGTAGACTATATACAATAAATGTGAAAGGGGCTTGAAACTAAATGAAGTGTGTAATTCATGACTCCACTATATTTAGATATAGAATTTGGAGATGTAATATTTTATTCTGGAAAAATAATACATATAAAACTTCTTTTTAATTAAATACATAACTATGCCAATTGATTAATAAACAAATCCATTTTATGTTCAACAAACAGGATTATTATTCCATTTTATAAAAGTTTATACCAATAATTATTGTAATAATCATTCTGATAACTTGAAAAAATTTGTTTTACTGCAAATCAACTTGCTTACTATGTGTCACTTAACAACTATATACACTCTAACCTTTCATTTATTATCTTTTATGCTAAAGATAATTGATGTATTGTTTTGATTGCTATTTTGATTGATTTTGAAAAATATCTACAACTATTTAACTTTCAAGTTTCTAATAAAAATGTGCTCAGTTAAGGCCTAATAATCTATCACTTGCATTTTAAAATTAATCACACTAAAAATTGATTCACAGTTATAAAGTTTCCCCAGTTTCTTCATAATATTCTAAGATACAAAAGACTGTTCATAATTTGATTGTATATATTGTCTTATTTACAGAGTTTTCAATCTCTTCTGAAAAAAATTATCTACAATCAGTTGCATCATTTTTTAATCTTCACTGGATAGACATTCTATGCTTGAATATATCAATGCCATTCTTATTTTTCAAGAATCTTAATGAACCTACATATTAGTAAAGATTCAATTACAGAATTTACTACATCACTGGAAAATCTTCTGTTTGATAACTCATGCTAAGAAAACCACTAATACCAGACTTCCAGAAATAACTGTAATGATACACATTTTTGTCATACCCACCTGCACATTTTTTATAAAAGAAACAAAAGTATATTCATAGCATGTCTATAAATTTCAATGATTTTAGGCTTGTTAACTCACAATTATTTGCTCAGTATATCTAATAAATAGTTCCAAATCTTAAACATCCCATACATGTATAATACTAGATCAATCATCTTTTCTGCTAAAATGGAGATTGGTATTCATGGATATTCCTCAGCCAATGATAATCAAATATTGTATAATAAGTTGTATCATCAGACTGCCTTAACTATCTTCTCTTTAAGTTAAACTATAGTGTGGATTTTTTCCAAAAATGAGCTTGAACTGAAAACATTATTATGTTTTCGTTTTGGACTCAAAGCTTTATAGTTTGCTAATAAGGTAAAAAATGGTTGCTGGATGGTTGCATTAGATGCAAAGATATGGGTTCAGTGCTCTCAGATTCAAGGCTCCTCACTGATGAAATCCACAAGCTAGAAACTAGTCTGGGGATATTGGATGAGTAGGCACTAGATATGGATTTTATGCACAAACTTTCTTGCATTGCACTGAGGGACAGCCTCTGTGTAATATGTTTTTCAGTAATAAAACACATGCTTTTAAATAATTACCTTATTATCACTGAAATCCAATTCAGTTATGCTATGCACAGAAAGTAGGATGAGAGCTTTACATATATTGTGAATGAATATACTTTTTTTTTCTGTAAAAAAAAATATTTATCCTTCTAAAAGAGCAATGATCATATATAACCTGCAAAATTATATTAATAAGAAAAAGATGAGAACAGGTTTGATGTTCTGATGAATGTAGGCACAACATACTTTTCAATCAAAATACCATATCCATTCTGTGACAAACTTTATGATTATAGGTAGCAGTTCTATCAAGATGATCTTGATTATTTCTTCATTGGAATCATGAATTTTATTTGGTCTGTGGATATATTCACCAATTATGAAAATGCAGCCATAAGTACATTTTAAACAATGTCTTCAATATTTTAATCTAATGATTCTTCTAAGATTACATTTACAGGATTACACTAAATTCTACTTGAAAATCTAGCAACTTATACTATAATTTTGTTTAATTTACTCATTGACTATCTCTATAGATATTACAATTTCAATTTTTTTATGACATCTCCGCATAATTCGAATGTATACATTTTAAATCTTGATTTTGAAAATCATTTTTTTTCTAATAGTACTTATTTTATAGACTTTCTTGTTAGTATGAGCATATCATGTAGTAGATAATTAAATTGTTATTGCAATTCTAAAATTCAAATTATTGTTGTTAATTGTTTTGTATAAAAAGAAAATATGTTCAACTTGTTGATATCAATATTTGCAATGCTTTTAACATCTTAGTAATGAGATGTCACTTCAGCAATCACTTTATATTTAGTGTTTAGAATTAATACCATGTTTGTGATGAACTACCAAAAAACAACCATTTTTTAAAACAATAAATGAATTTAAATATATTCTTGGTAACCTATTGCAAACCTCTTCAAATTAAAACACATGATTTTATGTAAAATTAGCATCTTATTAATATCAATTATAAACTATCATTATTATATGTAACTAACTATTAAAAAGAAGCACCTTATAGAAGGGTTCAAAAGATTCTTTTTGAATATATTCTGTTTGTGATTATTTTTAATACATCAAAAGAAAAAAAATCAAATGATTTGTTGCTAGGAGATCGTTGAAAATTCATTTGATGTTTTAGCACTGTCCAATGTCAGCTCATAAACTTTGATCTCTGAAAGTTATGTAAGAAAGGGGTAGAGAATATTAGGCATCTGTTAATTGAATGTAAATGCTTCCAAGCAGAAAGGGTACAAATAATGAAGTTGAGGTAGAATAAATATAAACAAAGTGATTATTCTGGGTTTGGAAAAAGATAAGGGGAAATTAGATCTAAAGGTCATAGAGTGAACAAAGATAATGTTGTGGAAATGGGATGGAGCAGGACAGAGAAAACTAGGGGAATGGAAAGGGAAGTTAAGATGGCTAACAGGTTTCTCTGGGCATAATGGCTGATAGATTTCTGACTCCGAGAAAGGAGAAGCCATAGTGCATTGCATCGCAAAGAAAACCACTATTACTGCCTAAATCTTGCAGGGCAATTCGTCTATTCATCATGTTATATAAATATCGATTGATTTTGAACCTCTTAACCTAATTTTTTGTTAAAATCTCACTAGATATTGTCATTAACAAACTTGTTTACGTCATAAATTTAAGTTTTAATTAAAACAAAATTAGTTAAATGATAATAAAATAATTTTTATCTTAGCAATCATATAATCCAGATTAAAGTTATCTTTTCTTTAATTCATTAATTTTTAGCTTTTATTCAAGTTGAATAAACATATAGATAATTTCTAATTAAAAAAAAAAACTAAATTTAAAAGTTATTAAATTTATATTTAAAAAAAAAAAAACCCAGTCATATAAGAAATTACTCATACACACATACATACAAAAACGTACTCAACAATATATATATATTGACAAACATACATACAAATATAAATTGTTAAATATAAATATTTTTGTAGATAAACAGATAAAAAGATTTACTAACGTTTATTTTGAAATTTGAAGTAGCCAAAATTCAATAATTAAACCAATTATTTCGGCTGGAAAAATAATGAAATTAAAACTATGTCAATATTATGAAGTGATTGTCTTCACTTCTGAATTCTCATTGCTTCAAAATATAACCAAGATTTATTTATAGATTATTATGATTTAGGGATTATTGATATTAATTTTAGTGATTATATAAATGACAATTTTTCTGAATACTGTATTATCAGTTTTATTTTTCAGACACATTAATTGATGTGACTATAAAATCTATACATTGCAGGTTATAGATAATGAAGTTAGACCGGAGCCTTATATATGTAGATATATACCGGTATATGGTATCAATTTTTTATTTTTAATTAACCATTTTCAACATCAGTCATCTTTAATTATCAAACAATTATTTATATTCATTGGCTATAAATAAAATCAATTAATCTTTTTTTTTTTTTGTTTCAAATCAATGATTTCTTTTATACTCAGTATATCGAATCGATGATTTTTTTTTTGTACAAGTGTGGAGTTGTTAATTGAATTAGAAAATAAGGCTGGAAACTGAAACCTGTAAGATTTTACAGTAATTTCTTCTTTTTTAAAAAAATAAATTAATTAATGGCATAGTACACATCAAATAAATCTATATAATCCTTTTAAAAAAAAAAAAAAAAAAGTATATATATTTTTACTATATAATTAATTTTTTATATTGTAATATGTTTTTTTATTTGACTGATATATATCATTATCAACATGTAAATTAATTTTCACAGTTTTTCCATTTTATGTTTAAAAAGAATCACATAGGAAATTTTAATGTGAATATTTGCCCACGTACATTTTTTAGATATTTGTAGAAATTATTTTTCCCACAACTTTTACTTTATTCATACCACTATAAACACACACACACAAAAAAAAAAAATGCTAATAGCTTCTAATTTACATTACGAGCAAATCAAGTTTTTTTTTTCAGTTAAGCCAAGCTACATTATCTTTCCCAAAAACTATATACTATTGTTATGTATATATTAATGTGAATTTCAAATGGTATATTTTTTTTATCCAGATATTTATTTCAGTAACAATCATTTAATTAGAAGGGATTTGAACTCAGACTTTCAAGCTCAATACAACTATCCACCCCATCTTATACAACCAACACGCATGACCACATACATGTGAGAAAGATGAATGATTAATAAACGTATTTTGTGCTGGACCAACACTCACCACTTGGTTCAGATCACAATCTCCAAACATATATAAAATTCAGTGAGTTTATATTAAGATAGCAAATCAAACATTAATGGGCAGTCTTTATTCTTCTCCATCCTCCAGCCATTCATATCATTAAATATTTGATGATGGAACAATCAAAACCCTTGTTAATGTCAATATTATTGTCATATCTATATTGACTTTTGTCATTCTGCCCCTTATGTTGTAATGGTCAGACTTGTATATTCACGTAACAAAATCCAGAGTCTGGGCAAAATACACCAAAGTTGACAAAATGAGATGTTGAGATCCTGAATCTGACCAAGCAAGCTTCAACTCACCAGTATTCTGTGATTTAACACCTTATGAATGACATTGCTGGAGTTACACTTGGTCTCAATTTCTTCAGCGAGCCAACCTCGAACAGGGCGAAACATGAGACTCAAGGGAAATTAACAATTTAACTATAATTTAAGGGTTAAATAAACCACTTAACATGTTAATTAATTTAACTAAAATAATGCATATTCAACACATAAAAATCATTAATGGATTGAGTTTGGATTGTGAGCAAACAGACATGAAACAAGGTTATATTTTAAATAGGTTTATTAAACAATATTAAATCAAATGAAACAAAATGACAATAATTATATATGGTTAATATATGAATTAACACACACAAGTGTCACATAGTGAATAAGACTATTATTAATACAGTGGTTTTAACATATAAAACATATATATATATACATGTTTGTGCAATTATTAAAATCACACCAATAATATTTTAATATGTCAAACCCTTCTTTCCTTGGTTTGCTAATGATACAAGTTAATAATCTAGCTGAGATGATTATCAGATAAAGTGGTAAAATAGCTGTTATTTATATTAATTATGTGAGCAAATAAATAAGCTCAAAATACAGATTTAACCTGGTAACTAAGATAGGGTTTCAGTCTAATGCTGAATAGTTAATTAATAAGGAGGAAAGAACTGGTTATCTTTATATATATATACTATGGTGCTAGATAAAATACCAAAAAATAAGTTCACACTGCAAGTGAGTAATTATTCACGGGCTTCAGAATCGAATGCTCAGTGCCCTAAGACTGGATGGCATGCTACCATTAATGTAAACATATCTAGTGCAGGAACTCAGATAGGCTTTACAAAATGGTCTGGATCCTCATGTTCCAGTTCTAAAAGGTAGCCATACCTGAACTAAAGTGGATGGGAGTGACCTTTAACACAAACCCTTCTTAAAGATAGCAAGATGCAATGTACATGTGGAGTTAGTAAAGACACATTCGCAACACATAAGTAAAATACAAATATTTACATATATAATTAAATTATGCCTAAAAACTGATACTATATATCTGCAAACTAACACAACCCAGTTCTTAACTAGCATATCAATCATATAAAAAGAATTAAACTAAATTACTAATCCAAGTTGAAAGATTGAATCTGCATATATAAAATCATAATTAAGGAGGGCAAAGCATGTTTAATGGTCTTAATAAACATTAACAAATCTACTTTGAATCTCATCTCTAGCTTATAATAACTGTGTGAACCATAATGAAATATAATGTAAATATAATCAATGATAACAATGAGCGCATAGTGATCGGTTGTCATCCAACATAATAGGAACTTGGACCAGCAATTCAATATGCTAAGTAGCATTTATAAAGTATTAAAATGGAAATTATCTCTTTGTTAAAATTTATTAAAATTTAATATTCACTGTTTTGAAATATTGGACATATCATAACATATATAAATTAAATTTAGAAAAAATAATTAGAACAATGAATATAGGCATAACCACAGTATTAAAAGATTTATACAATAACTGGTTACAGCTATTATAGTTTAGAGAAATAAAATTATATTTACAGAGATGGACTCAGGCAAGCTTGATACAGGTTTAATTTTAAATGATTTTACTTTAGACAGAAATTTTCAAGAAATAATAATGAATGTTCATTATATTGAATAAGTTATCTTAAACGTTGAGGTTTTGAAGATTGAAAAATTGATTAAGAGCTCCACAGTTTTTAAAGAAAGTATTACCAATCTTTATGCAGCTGGTACTTCAGGCACTTTGGATGGTAGGTGTAGTGGCACTCTTTTCTGAATAGGTTGCATGATCTAAGATATCTTTTTTATACAGCAGGCTGTGATGGTTACACACCATTGTGGTATGTAGGATATACTCTGTCATTTGAAAGTTCAAATGGGTGTGGATTCTGATAGCAGTGCATGTTAAATTTACAAAGTAAGCTCAAGAGTATAAAAATATTATAGTATTTGTACTATTTTCAGATCCTATAAGATTTTGTCAACAAAATGAATTTACAGCTGGTAAATGCATTAGCACTTGTTTACCATCTTATATTTTAATTTATAAAATTGATTAAGCTTTTGTTTAAATTTTAAACCAAGTACTTTTAGTTTAACTAGGGCTATCTTGATTCCCTAAAGACTGGTTAATAGTTCCAGCTCAGTGGATTTTGTTATTTATAAAATATATTTTAGACAATACCATTGCAAAAAAATAAGATTTTAAACCTTGCTCACATACTATATTGACACATTTATGTGGTGGCATGATTCTTGTTTTAACTATTTTAATTTAAAGTCAAGAACTATCAGAAACTCTTAAATAACATTTCGTTATATATGTATCATGGTGATACATGAATTTCATACATATCCATATGTTAACCCTGCTACTGTAACTCCCTTCCATACAATTCTAGCTATATCATATGTGATGTGATGTACTGTGGCTTCTCCTTAAATGAAGTCAAGAATCTCTCAGCAATTATTCCCAGAGAAAACTGTTAGCCACTTTATTTTCTATTCCCCAATCTAAGTTTTCCCATATTCTGGTCCATCCCATTTCCACAGCATAATCTTTGTTAACTCTATGGCCTTTATATCTAAATCTTTCTTATCTTTTCCAAAATCCAGCATAAAAAACAATAATTCACTTTCTATATAATCACTTTTTTCATATTTATTCTTCTATAACTTCATTATATGTATCCTTTCTGTTTTCAAGCATTAACATCCAATTAACAGATACCTAATATTTTCTATTCCTTTGTTACACAATTTAAAAACTAAATCATCCATATTTTTCCATTTACATATATATTCTCTTTTTGCTAAAGATCCCATTTGAGCCTTAAACAATAAACTACTTTCCTTACTATTATCATATATTAACTCGCATCTAATATTCTGTTTACTTCTATATATATTTAAACTCTTTTTACTCTCCATACTAATTCTCCATCTCTCTAACTCCCTATTCTTTATTAATAAATCTATTCTTTTATCCCATTCCTTACCACTATAACACTCAACAATCCTCCTAACACAATCTTCCCATCTTTTGTACAAATATACTGATATAAATTCTTTATCCAAATCTTTTGCATACCACATTACCTTTCTCACCCATCTTGTTGCCTGCCCTTTATTCATAACCCAATTAAATACTATTTTGGCTATTCTTTTATTATCCATAAACTGCAATCTACCAAACATTTTCATTTTACTTTTTGCATCTCTCATATGAAAATTTGACCATCCCATTTCTTCTTGAATTGCCTCCCTTGCTGCCCATACATCTGCATCCATGCATGTCTTCCTACTTCCTTTTGAACTTTTTCTAAGTAATCTAATACTCCTTTACTAACACATAATGCATCATTACCATATGTTAGCCCTGCTATTGCAACTCCCTTCCATATAATTCTAGCTACATCATATTTATTATATAAAAACACTGTTAATTTCTTTATCAATCCCTTTCTTTTCTTTGCTTCATTTATCATTTTTTTCTCCCATTCATCCAAACAATTTTTCTGATTACTTAAAATAATTCCCAAATAACTATATCTATTCAGCACACTTAACTTAATATCTCCCAATTAAAATTCTACATCTTCTCCTTCCCCAGTATTAACTATCATTATATTTGATTTTTCTTCACTAAATTTAATCCCCATCTCTTTACCCACTCTTTCACATGTCTTCAGCATCACTTCCACATCTCTTCTTTCTACACACAAAAATATATCCACATAAAAAGACCTTACCATCTATTAATGGTATCTCTATCCCTCTTCCTAATCTTTCTATTTCACTCTAATACAACACAAACAAAATAGGTGACATAGAGCATCCTTGCCTTAGTCCCATCCCATTTATAACTTTAACTGATTCTATATTCCCTAATTGATATATATATGTTAAGAAATTATATATATATATATATATATATATATATATAATTTCTTAACAATATCTACTAAAGCTTCATCCATTCCCAGATTTGCTAAACTTATCCATAATCTATTTCTATTTACTCTATTATATGCCTTCTCTATATCTATAAAACTCATATATAATTGTCTACCTAAATTCCTACTCATATTCATAAGTTCTGTAACTACAAATAAACTATCTCCTATACGCCTATCTAATCTAAAACCTCCTCGCATTTTTCCCACTACATTATTCCCTTCCATCCATTTTACAACTCTTCTAACCACCATATATGAGAAAACTTTATATAAAACTAATGTTACCGCTATCGGTCTATAATTATATAACTTTTTATGATCCTTACCCTTTCCTTTAAATAATAATCTTACTCTTGCATTACTCCAACTACTTGGATGTGATGTGATGTGATATACTGTAGCTTCTTAAATGAAGTCAATAATCTCTCAGCAATTATGCCCAGAGAAACCTGTTAGATACTTTATTTTACATTCCCCAGTCTATGTTTTCCCATATTCTCCTCATCCCATTTCCACAACATAATGTTTGGAAAATCTATGGCCTTTATATCTAAATCCCCCTTATCTCTTCCCAAACCCAGCATAAAAACCAATAATCCACTTTCTGTATAATCACTTTTTTCATATTTATTCTTCCATAACTTCATTATATGTGCCATTTCTGTTTTCAAGCATTTACATTCAATTAACAGATGCCTAATATTTTCTATTCCTTCCTTACATAATTTACAGACTAAATCACCCATATTTTTCCATTTACATGTATATTCTCTTGTTGCTAAAGAAACAATAAACTACTTTCCTTACTACTATCATATATTAACTCACACCTAATATTTTGTTTATCTTTATATATATATATTTAAATTCTTTTTACTCTCCATACTAGTTTTTCATCTCTCTAACTCCCTATTCTTTATTAATAAATCTATTATTTTATCCCATTCCTTACTACTATAACACTCAACAATCCTCCTAACACAATTATCCCATCTTTTGTACAAATATACTGATATAAATTCTTTATCCAAATCTTTTGCATACCGCATTACCTTTCTCACCCATCTTGTTGCCTGCCTTTTACTCATAACCCAATTAAATATTATTTTGGCTATTATTTTATTATCCATAAACTGCAATCTACCAAACATTTTAATTTTACTTTTTGCATCTCTCATATGAAAACTTGACCATGCCATTTCTTCTTGAATTGCCTCCCTTGCTGTCCAGACATCTGCATCCAATGCATGTCTTCCTAATTCCCTTTGAACCATTTCTAAGTAATTTAATACTCTTTTCCTAACATATAATGCATCATTACCATATGTTAACCCTGCTACTGCAACTCCCTTCCATATAATTCTAGCGAAATCATATTTATTATATGAAAACACTGTTAATTTCTTTATCAATACCTTTCATTTCTTTACTTCATTTATCTTTTTTTCCCATTCATCCAAATAATTTTTCTGATTACTTAAAATAATTTTCAAATAACTATATCTATTCACCACACTTAATTTAATAAAAATTCTATATCTTCTCTTTCCCCAGTATTAACCATCATTCTATTTGATTTTTCTTCACTAAATTTAATCCCCACCTCTTTACCCACCCTTGCATATGTCCTCAGCATAACTTCCATATCTTCTCTTCTTTCTGCACACAAAAATATATCATTCACAAAAAAAAGACCTGACAAAATATATACTCCCTTACTATCTATTAACGCTATCTCTATCACTCTTCCTAATCTTTTTATTGCTCTTTCCATTTCACTCAAATACAACACAAACAAAATAGGTGACATAGGGCATCCTTGCCTTAGTACCACCCCATTTTTAACTTTACCTGATTCTATATTCCCTAATTGATATATATAATAATTATTTTCATATAATTTCTTAATAATATCTACTAAAGCTTCACCCATTCCCAAATTTGCTAGACTTATCCATAATCTATTTCTATTTACTCTATCATATGCCTTCTCTATATCTATAAAACCATATATAACTGTTTATCTGAATTCCTACTCATATCCATAAGTTGTGTAATTACAAATAAACTATCTCCTGTACACCTATCTAATCTAAAACCTCCTTGAATTTTCCTCACTACATTATTCCCTTCCATCTATTTTACAACTCTTCTAACCATCATATATGAAAAAACTTTTTATAAAACATGTTCCCATTATCGGATGTGATGTGATGTACTGTAACTTCTTCTTAAATAAAGTCAAGAATCTCTCAGCAATTATGCCCAGAGAAATCTGTTAGCTACTTAATTTTACATTCCCCAGTCTAAGATTTACCGTATTCTGCTCTATCTCATTTCCACAGCATAATCTTTGTTAACTCTATGGCCTTTATATCTAAATCTCTCTTATCTTTTTCCAAACCCAGCATAAAAACCAATAATCCACTTTCTGTATAATCACTTTTTTATATTTATTCTTCCATAACTTCATTATATGTGCCTTTTCTGTTTTCAAGCATTTACATTCAATTAACAGATGCCTAATATTTTTTATTCCTTCCTTATATAATTTACAGACTAAATCACCCATATTTTTCCATTTACATGTGTATTCTTTTGTTGCTAAAGATCCTGTTTGAGCCTTAAACAATAAACTACTTTTCTTACTATTATCATATATTAACTCGCACCTAATATTCTGTTTATTTCTATATGTATTTAAGCTCTTTCTACTCTCCATACTAGTTCTCCATCTCTACCACTATAACACTCAACAATCCTCCTAACGCAATCATCCCCTCTATTGTACAAATATACTGATATAAATTCTTTATCCAAATCTTTTGCATTCCGCATTACCTTTCTCACCCATCTTGTTGCCTGCCCTTTACTCATAACCCAATTAAATACTATTTTGGCTATTCTTTTATTATCCATAAACTGCAATCTACCAAAAAAAAACTCTTTTAATCAGTGCTGCCACCTTGTGGTATTCTTGCTGTATCATGGTGTTTGTATGGAATTTAATAATTAATAAGCCACTTTTTATGTATAGAATACCAAATAAAATGTTCTAACTCTAATTGTCCCACTTCTTTAGCTGCACCCTCACATTAGTAGAAAGTTTGATAATTAAAATTTATTTACATATTACCTAAATTCTATTTCTCCAGCTGTACTCTTCTGTTAATAAATAGTTTGAGAATTAAAATATGTTCATGTAATAATTACATAAAATAATTATCAACAGCAATATCATAAAAAAATATAACTTTATTAGATACAATAAACTATAAATTTAAAGTAAATTATTTTATATTTCTCTTGTGATAAATTTTAAAATGGTTGTGAAATTTTAACATTGTAGTATAAGTATGCTCCAAACAAAACTCAATTATTCTAAAGTATATTTACACAATAAAAGTTTACCTTGGATTACCAAAAATTATAACTGTCTCCATTTATATAATAGTAGCTATACTTATGGTTTTACTCACATTATTAGAATAATACTAAAAATAACATCATAAAAGAATATCATGTAATTGATAATTAAAAAATATGTCAAATTTATATATATAAGGAGAATATATTTCTGAGTATTAGAAATTTTTTTATGTTCTATTATTATTATTAAGTAAATTCCATTATTGATTTTTGTAGTATTAAATACCAAATAAACTTTTCCCTTACTATTTCTACTCAATTCTCTAACTGCCCCTTGCATTAATGGAAAGTTTGATAATTAAATATATTTATGTCCATTTTCGATTTTTTATGTGCTAAATTCCAAATAAAATTTCCAGCACTAATTTTCTCCATTTCTTTAGCTGTACTTTCTACATTAATAGAAAATTTGATAATTAAAATATATTTATGTAATATTTATAATTATTAACAAAAGTATTGCAAAAATTATAACATTTATTAATTACAGTAAACAATAACTTTAAAGTAAATTATTTTAGATTTCTCATGTAATAATTTTTACAATGGCTATTAAACTTAACATTATAGTATTTGCAAGTGAGAAATTAAATATGTGGTCCAAATAAAACTTAGTTTGTATACAAATTAAAATAATAGGCTAAATTCACTTTATAGTTTAAAATTGTCAAAAAAATTAAGCTTATATAACAACAAAGATAAAAGATAAATTGATATTCTTCTTGTAGTTATTGATGTTAGATAATTCAGAGGGAGGTAGTTATTTCTGTTTCAATTAATTATTCAAAAATGTATTTATGGAATAAAATTTTATCTTGGATTACCAAAAATTATAAATCTCTCCAATTAGGTAATATATATTTCAATACATAAGCCATGATATTTTCAATATCTATAATTTTTAATCAGTGCTGCCCTCTTTTTGCATTTTTATGATGTCATTAGAAAATGGTGGTTATTCCAGCATATTTTTATACTGAAATTACCAATGTTTTCAAAATATTTAAGTACAATAATGCAAAAATTCATAGCCTATAAAATTTTCCACAAAAAAAAAGGAAGAATTATGCGGTAATAAAGAAACTAACTTTTATATTTACATACTACTATACATAGATTAAATATTATCTCTCATGTAAGAATACCTAAGAATAAGAGATGAATCTGTAAAATGAATCATACAAGTAGTAGCCTGAATTCATAAATATTACAAAAAAATCTTAAGTGTACCAGATCTAAATTACTATAGTTAACAGATAATTTAAAGGTTCTTAAAATAAGATATAATAACAAATACAAAATTTCCTTAGCAGTCTGATTTATTTTACTGTCTGTTTAATCAAGTAGCCAAATACAGTATGAGAAAAGCATTAATGTATTTTTGTACTTTGTTCTATAAGCAGTGTTTTTGATTAGTAACTTATTTTAATCTTAATTACAAACATTGGAGAGTTATTCTGGTAAAAGAACCAACAAAAACTCATCAATGTTATTCTGTAAAATGTTTAATATAAGTACAATAATATGGATATTGGAAATACCTCAAAAATAAGGAAAGCAGTTTACTATGAAAATAATAATCTGGACTCCAGTGCTCATACAAAAAAAATAGATATCAAGTATAGCATTGTTAATGTTTGATAAAAAATATATAGATCATGAAAATTAAAAAGGCAAGTAGTTAGTTTTGAAAAATGCATTTTCTGCATCATAAAAAAGAGGAAAGTTTCATGTAATTCTTGAGATTAATTATGTTATTAATTAAAAAGATTTTGATGAAATAAAAATTAAAAACTGTGCTGAGATTTTAAAAAGTGCTACAAAAAAAGATGATCTCACTTTACTAAATTGAATGTGCATTTAAAATTATTCTGGGTAATTAACTATTAGTAACCTTAAACTTTTTATGATGAGTAGCACTTTAGAGTATGAGGATAGCAAATGATGCTATTTTTTCTCAAATGTATTATACAGGTGAAAGTTTGTAAATTTTTTAAAATAATGTATTCAAGGAAATAGGCCCAAGATTCTCATTCAGATGCCTTTTTTAGTGAAGATTGGTACTATGATAAAGACAATTTATTTTTTAAATGCACATATACAAAACTCTCCATACAGTGCACCACTCAGTGCAAGCTAGAGTAATCAATGGATGCAGGAAGGTTCATGCATAAAATCCCTATCTAGTGCCTACTCATCCAATATCCCCAGACTAATTTCTAACTTGTGTATTTCATCAGTGTGGAGCCTTAGATCTGAAAGCATCGATCCTAAATCTTATCCTAAATCTTAGGATCTAAGGCAACCCAGCTAACTATAAAGCTTGGAGTCCCAAATGAAAACACAATAATGTTTTCAAGCTAAGCTCATTAGCTTGTATAGTTGTATAGATCTGAACTCAGTTCAGCATCCATACTTGGCTTTGGTTCTTTCCTTGTGTAAGCATAAAGAATGATCATGTGATGTTTGATAGTTTAAGTGCACATATAATTGAAATATTTAAAAAGAATAGATATAAAACCATTATCTAGGGTTAATGAATGCTAAAGGGAATTAAAATCTGCTTTTTATTGCATATTTGTAATCATTCTTATTTCAATCACCATCTTTTCCTAAATATATGAGAAGATTTTGAGGAAGGATATTATTTATAGATATTTGGATTTTACATTCTGTCTAGCATTCAGGTTCTCTCTAAATTATTGCAGCAGAGCAGCATTGAAATTAATTATAGAACCTTCATTGATAATTTATTTAATTTCGTAATCATAAGAGATTCAGTTATTTATAAAATTTATTTTAAATAGTTACAATCTAATTAGCCAAAAAAATTAATTTATTGATCTTGGATCTAGGATTGTCCTGCAATAATTTATCAAAAAGATTACTGATTCCATCCTGGATTCTTGTTGATGGATATAAAAAGCCCATCAAATACTAAAAATAAAAAGTCATATTTTTAGGGTTCTCCATGAAAGCTCAAATACAATATTGTAAAAGCTTCTGGTGTTCCAAATTCTTTATGCATTATATTATAGTTTTCTTACATCTGCTTTACTCAAGGCAGAGAATAAGAGGTGAGAATAATACTTCTTGATATATTTTGCATATACTAATCTGTGTATTATTACTAGAAAATTTAAATAAAGTTAAATTTTTTAAAGACATTCAATACTTAATATTAGATGATGAAAATAGTTCAATATATAAATATTCCTCAATAATTGTCTAGAGTAATCTTTTGGTTTCTCTTGTCATTGTGAATGGTGTTTTACTTATTGATTTGTCTTTACTTCATTCTTATATATTTAATTTTGCCATTTACCTTTACTGTGTCACTTCTCATACCTTCTCATATTATTTCGTAATTTCAAGAAATTTGCCATTGAACCTTTCATTCTCCATTGATCACATATTTGATTCCTAAATGATTTTAATCATTTAAAATATTATGCCTGTGTAATATAACTTTCAGTAACAAATTAAAACATACCTAAAGTTTTTGATAATCAACTTTTAACTGAGCCCAAAGTATAAATCGTCAAAGTTATCAAAGTCAAATTTTTATTAATAATATCTCTTGTTATATAAAATATTTCACAAATAATTTATAATTAATTAACAAATACAAATATTGAGATGTTTAAATAGAATAACTAAATAAGGTATTTTTGTCAATTGGCATTTTCATTCCTGATAAATCTGAATATTATTATTATAAAACAGTCAAAATCAAATTATTTATGTTAAATTAAAAAGCTATTAGACTTTGAGGAGTGAATTAGGATGTTAGTTTTATGATGAATTTACACTCAGCATTATCATTCTTATATAATCAAATTAGAAATGAGCATTTTTGATAACTGAAAATACATATGTGAAATGAATGTAGTAAAAGTTATTAAAGATAAAATAGAAGAATTAGACTATATGAACTTAACTCTAAAGATAAATATATATATATATATTACAGTTTAATCTAAATTTTCCCAGCTTCCTGTACCCATAACTATCATCACCTCCCAGATAAATACTTCATCATTATTACTAATTAATGCTAGAAATTATCATATCATTTTAACTCAGATATATATTTTAATTAAAGATTAATATATCTATTATTATTAAAACAACTATATAGAAAAATTAATTCAACTTCATCTGTTTTTTTCATATCTAATAATACATCTTGAAACATTGTGCATATGCTAACCTATTTGATGTGCTATTGCTAACAGTTGAATGTATTTGGAATATTTAGATAAAGTTAAATGTTTCTAAACACATTTAATAGTCATATTAGATGATGAAAATAGTTCAATATAAAAATACAACTAGAACACCATCATCACACACCTTCAGAAAAGCAATATTATTAACTTATAATTATCCATTTTATTATATATATTAGAATAACACCAACAAATAAATATTGTTATTCATATGATTATAAATAAAAAATAACAAGCATATTTTATATATGCTGTAAATAATTATAAGAGAACTTATAACTGATTATAAAAAATAAGTTATTTCACTTATTTTTTGATATAGTCCTTAACAACCATTGATGTATTTGTAGGTATTACCAATTTTGGAAAACCAATGACAAAGAAGACTTTGGTGTTATGTCAACAATTTGTATGGCGTTTTTAAAAATTTTATCATCAGTTGAAAGGCAATAAAATTTGACATGATAAGCATTTCTTATCATAAATAAAAACATTTTTTTATGAAAATCTTATGTAATTTTTTTATTCACAGTGAAAGATGCAACGGCATTTTTAATTCTTAAAACTAAATGCTTAATAGACATATGAATATTTATTATATATATATTATGATTCAACTAGAACATAATGCCATTTCTTGGTGCATATATGTTATTCCTATTACAGGTAAAATCTGTATTATTATCTTATTAGTTGCATTAAAATTTATTATGAGTAAAGTAAAAATGTATTTATTATTGTAAGAACTTTTAGAAGAGTCGCAGTAAAAAATAAACATGAAATCTCAAATCTTGGCAAAATAACAAAGGAATAAATTCTCAACCTTTTTTTTTTTTTTTTATGGATAACATGGAAATAATTAATAGTTTGTACGATTAAAAAAATACTCAGAATAGTTATATTAGAAAAACGATTTACTGCTCTAATAATATTTATTACTAACATAATACGTGGTTGACATTTTAAATATTTTTGATAAAAATGATAACAAAAAAATTAACTTTTTTTTTAATTAGGTTAAATTTTTTTATTTAATATTAGGATATAGTTCACTGATTACTCAAATTAACTTTTATTCTTGAAAATTATATTTATTAAATTAATAACTATTAACTTAATCTAAAATCTCAGTGGTGTCATTGTAAATTGAAATTTAAAGTGGTCTATAGCTTTTTAACTGAGATTTCGCCAGTTTGAAGTCACCATGTCACGCACACACAAAATCACACTTTATTTATTTTATTAGAATACAATACAATCCTCTGTTCTTTTTTTAAACGAAACATTGCTAAGTTAATTTAGGCTTGAAAAAAAAAAGATTTTTGTTGTTGTTGTTTGACTTCTTTAGAAAAATGCGTATACGATATAGCAATTTAAAATCTCAGATAAGAAACTGTTGATAATAAGCAGAATTAAATTACATAATGTCAGTTTTAAAGTTTTATTTATTTTAGAGGCGAGAAATTTCTTTTTTCTGCTTGTTTTCAAAATTATTTATAGCATTTTAAACAATTGTTTATTTCTATTGTAAACTTCTCAGATATTTCTAGTGGTTCTCCAATAATAAAATAGTCTTGATTTTAATAATAAAGTAAAATATTATTCAAAACAAAAAAAAATATTATATCTGTCAAGTCGACAACAACTTAAAAATCTTATACATAGCATTTTTCAGAATAAAGAAACCTATCATATAAAATTAAAAACATCATCTGATCATAACTTCTACATGCTTTACAAATCAATTCTGTTTATTCCAGTGCTGACATCTATTGTAATCCTAAAAAATCAATGAATATCACATACTAATGGTTATTAAATCTATATTTAATGCTATCCTATCCATATATCTAAACTAATTTCCGGCTTATCATCTTCATTAATGAGAAGCTTAGACATGGATTTAATACTATAAAACTAAAGTCACAAAACTTGGTGTGATCTATGTAACTGTGCAAAGAAGTTAATTTAAATTCAAAATATTAGCTTGATAGTAAAAAAAAAAAGGAGAGTAAAATAGGATTGTTGCTAAAAAAAATGCATTGGATCCAAAAGGTCTAGATGCAAAGCTGTCAAAAGCCATTCAAAAAAACTAGTCTGAGAATATAGATAAGATAGTGCTGAATATGAATTTAATATTTATAGATTACTCAAATTTACAATAAGTAGCACTCAATGAACTGAACGGAGTTGCTGTTAAATAACCTATTACCTATTTGGTCTATCAGGATGCTCAAAGGCACATTTATTATGAATGTGAGCTTATTTGATCTCTTTGCTGATCATCTTCTCTTTTTTTTTTTTATCACCAACCTTTTTTAATGATTTTGATAATCTCATAATATGACCAAAATAATACAATTTCAATCTTGTCACTTGTGTTTCAAGCAGGAATTCAAGTCTGATTTGATCATATATTCATGTGTTTGTTTTTCTTATGATCCAAAGAATTCTCACAAATTTTCACTACCATCACCATTTATAAACATCAATATATATTGTACCGGTCAAAAATCACACATCGATCCAACAAACCCCTGAATACAGGTAAAATACCTCGAGTCCGACCATGTACAAGATAGATATAAATCAGGTACATCGTGATTCTGCCCTATTTACCTATATCCCCAGGTCAAAGATCTAATCAATAGCCTTTCTCAACGATACGATCAAATTCCTTTATTTTCACTGTGCCGGCAGCTGGGTCTTAAAGCATGAGATTCAATTTTATTATATTTAAATGAGAACTTGGGTGATTGGTTGATAGGTATGTTTAAAAATCAAAATTTATTTAAAATAAAAGTAAATAAAATGATTCGAGAACACTGGAAGTTTGTTTTAGTTATATATATATATTTAAAATCATTGGACATTCTACATTAGTTATTTTACATTAGTTTAAACTCAAGCTCAAAAAAAAAAATACAATTTTTAAATTAACTTCATAATTATATGAGTTCCTGACGACTTTATTTATATTAGCGGTCAGCATTGACGTTATTGGGTTTGTACAATTTATTTTGTTAAGTTTATACATCTTTAATTTTGTTTACATTTATTCTCCTTTTTTTAAAATAGCAAAAATTATTTCATAATTAAATGACCACGGATTTCAAAATTCCCCGTGCACATTTATTACAAGCTTGTAATATAGCGATAGGTTTAAACATCTGCCTAACGCACATATATAAGAATGACTTTTAAAAAAAAACATTTCTATTGAAAAAGATATTAATTAAATAGATGATTATAAGACTAATTTGATGTTTTACTCCACTAATAGATAGAAAAATTGATTTCATTTCTCTTTATAAAATTAATAATTTGGATTGTCAATAACGAATGTTTTATGACATTAATGGACCTTGCTGGCATAGCTTATAAATAACTTTAAAACTGTAAGCGATTATAATAAACAAAAATATATTAGTTAATTATCAAAACAAACAAGTCACTTTAGTTGGACTTACAACTAAAATCAAACCTATAAGAATTATACAACGTGAATTAGCCAAAACCAAACGATTTTAACTAATTACGCAAATGAACAAAAGAGTCGATTACTCAGGTCAAAGATCCTTTCAGTAGAATCATTTCCCTATGACTTACATATTAGATAGGCAATATAAAAGCAAAACAATGTCGGGTTAATAAATATACGAATGCAAAGGAGAGAAGAAACGTGAGTAAGAAAATATGAGCCGGATTACGGACACTCGTATGCCTTTTCCAATGAAGAATAGAAAGGGAAATTGATACGTCCACATGTCATGTCCATATATCGATAGGAGATAGGACTTACGAAGAGCCCTCATATTCGCCTCTACAAATTCTGCTGACAAACCAACTCTATCTCAAAAACGCTGTCCGATTCACAGGCGTATGCGAAAAACGGAGCTAACTCCAAATCACCAAATCGACTGACGGTTTTAGGTCAGTTTATGAGACTCCAAGCATTCTTTATTAACCCGAGATATTATAATTATTAAATAGGAACTGGTTATAATTAAATTGCCTTAAAATGATCTAATACTGCATAGAGAACAACCTGCGTAAACAACTACTTTATATAAATATTTAACCTACAAGAAAAAAACATACATGTAGAAATAAGGGAATTTAATTCTCAAAAAAAATCCCCCCTTCCCTCTTTCCTAACTTAAAAAAAGGCATGATAATTAACTGACGCTATCCAGTGGCGCTGTTACTAGGTCAAAATCTATAACATATTTTATTCTGTTTTGAATTGCAGAAATATAAAATAATAGAATCCCATTCTGGGAAATCTATAATAAAACTGTTTAAAGAAATTATGGCATGTTTATTTTGAAATATATATATTCAACATAACTTCACTTGCGAAATAAAAATAGATCAAAATTATTTTATTTTAAAATTAAATCGTTCTTTCCTGAACTCCCTCTAATAAAACATAATTTGCTCTCTTAGCAAATTACTCTGAGCCCCAACGAGTAAAGCTTGTCGAAATACAAAAAAAAAAAAAATCAAAGCATGAAATAATCTCATGCTAAAAATTAATATAAAACAAATAAATAAATTCATAATATCAAAAATTATTGTGACCTTGAGTTATTAAAAAGAAAAAACATTATAAATAATTTAAAAGAAAAGGTTAAAAAGAGACAGTTAAAAGAGTATCAATAAACAATAACTTTAAACATTTTAAAGCTTTACGAAATTATATTTACATTCTAGTAATAACCTTGTAAAATCTGGATGACTATTTTGGTGTTCCCCGGGATGAGTTCTATGGGCGAACGTTGATAGCTTGTGGCATTTGATGTCATGGTTCTAGCAGCATAACAGAAGATTTTCAGGTCTCAGGAAGGAAAGGGCAGCGATTTACCCTTTTTACTCCTCGATCATCATAGCATACTTTCTATGACTCTGTCTGTTCTCTGTCTGGTCTCTGGTCACTCTCTCTCTAAAAAGGGCCACTCTTTATTACTTCCTACTGCCTCAGGTGATCTTTTAGAAACAAAAGAAATTATTTTTTTATTCTAATTTTAGAAAGTTTGTACCTCGATAAGGATTAATATATTTCAATCTAATTTTATATTAATTTTTAATTTAGATAACAATGTAGAATCTCTACTAATTAATGAATAGAGATTCCACAGTGAATGGATTTCGGTAATTTATCCATTCTTTTAATTTAAACATTTATTTTAAACTTCTTATCGAGGTACAAATCTTTTCAAAAAGGCCATCTTGGATTCTTATACTGAAAAAATAAAACATTTTAAATATATATATATCTAAACAATATAAAAAAAATTCAAAGTTAATTATTTGAATTCTTTTTTTCTTTTAATAATAAATAGAATAACAGTGTGTTAATATAATTATATGATCCAAAATAAATTTTAGGATTTATTCAGGATGGTTACAAAATGTTGAAATATTTTTTTAGAATAATAAAAAAAAAGCAAATGTTAGTAAAATAAATAATTAGGTGGGTCAGACTGTGAAACGGCAAATCTGAATCAGATTTACCATTTCAATATATATATAGTAAACAACTTTCACATAACATAGAGAACCATAATAAACATCAAACCTTGAGTATCTCATTTTTGTTTTTAAATATATATCACCTAAAATCCCCCCCCCCCCAAGATTATTATTACAATTTTGTTCAGCTTTAGTTTTTAACTAACATGATTATTGGATCTTTGTTATTGATTAATGATCTAATGAAACAATACTACTAACTATCTTTTTATATTTTCATTGCCAATTTTAAAATTAGGTATTGATCTTATAATATAATCATTGCCTTTTTTATATTTAGCCATAATGCCCCTTTTTATTAAATTGGGTTATTTTATGTATTTATCTAGATATGCAATCATCTTACTTAGAGTAATAAATGTTTTTTCATCAATTTAAACCCAATATTTGTCATCACCAAATATGTATTTTCTTATTATATATTTGATGTGTAAATTATATAAGTAATATAATATCCACTTCTAATTCTTTTGCTAATTTGAAACTGATCTCGTCATCATAATTCATTTGTACTATAACATCTAGTTATATATAAAAAGTTCATACAAATAAGGAAACATTCTAATATTTTTATTTTCCTAAGAACATTCCAAAATTTAGCATGACCATGTGAATAAAAAGCCTTATTGCAATTTAATAGAAATGTTATAAACTGTTTTGTTTTTATTTATCTTTTTTATTCTCCAAAACATACATCAATAATTGTCAAAATAAGAGATATTTTAAATGCTTTCTCTGGCTAAGCATTTATCACAAAGTTTGTTGAGGAATTGGCAATCCTCATTGTTTATACATCAATAATGATATCTCTAGTTTCTTCACTTTTCTTGAAAGCAACTTGCATAACTGGAAATTCTCTTTTAATATATATATATTATAAAGGACTTGAACTCAGACTTTCAAGCACCCTACAGCTATCCAATCCATCATACAACCAATACACATGACCTGACCACATAATGTAAAGATAAATGATTTCCAATATACATACTTCGTGCATAACCAGCACTCATCAATTGGTCCCGATCACCAACTCCAACACATATATAGAATCATTGCATAGCAAACCTTCAAACTTTAATGGAAAATATACACGTATTTAAATATTATATAGGCTGCATGATCTTGAGAATAATATTGCTTTCATGTAGTATAATATATTAGACCACTTTCTGCAAACAGAAATACAAAATTGATTTTTTACAAAATCTGTAGATATTGAATATCATTCCAGATTAATTAGCATTAATTGATTAGTATTTTTATTAATTCTTTTTGGTTTATGAAAAAATTTTCCATGCAATGTAATCAATTTACTTGATCATGGTTTTTGGTAATAATCTCATATCTAATTTGATGTCTTTTTTAAAAATTCATCATCAACCATTATCAATCCACTGCAGGATGAAGGTCTCTCCAAGTTTAATCTATCTTCTCTGATCTTTAGTTTCTCTTCTCCACATCATTCTTATTTCATCCATCCATCTCACATGTTGCCTCTTTCTGGGTCTTTTACAATCTTAAATATAGAGTATATGATTCAAACTGTCTCCTTTAATCTCTGACCATTAAACTTTGCTTATAATGTTACTATTTTTTTAGAAAAGTTATTTTCTAAACTAAAGGTATAGTGATAACGCTTGTTCATCTCATATAGAATGTCAGTAGGTAATTGCTTTTCATATCTAAATTATTTCATAATAATCAAAGCTTAAATAAATCAGTAGAATATCATCAGTCTTTATTTAAGCCAATCTTGATAGGTAAAAAATATGTTCTACCTTTTATCCTGGTCTAAGATCTTTAAATAAATAAAGAATGAGTCACACAACTGAAGCAGATTGAAATTATATCTGTTTAGAAGTTTAAAATCAATTTAATTCAACAGGCAAAGGTAAACTATTTGAAGGTAAATTAATAAATATTCATTTTCTTACCTTTCAAACAAACTTTTCATTGCTTTAGATATAATAAACCATGAAATACAAATAGCTAACTAGTTTCCATATCCAAATCATTACATAATAAACAAAATATGGATTTCATATTTTGACCTGATCTAAGATCATTAAATAGACAAAGATTAAAGCATATGCCTGAAAAAGATTCAGATTAAATTTGCCTTGTTGTGATTTAGATGTTGAAACCAGTTAAGTATTGATATTTTATGATTGATTATACCTAAAGTGAACTCTTTGGTTGAAATATTGTAAAAAATAATTATTTATTAATCTACTTCAAACAGATTATATTTAATTGCTAAATATCATATGAACATCATTCTTTATGCTTACACAAGCTGTTTGCACAGAGACAAAACTCTCCATACAGTAGTACCACTCAGTGTAAGACAGAGTAATCAATGGATGCAAGAAGGTTTGTGCATAAAATCTCTATCTAGTGTATACTCATCCAATATCCCCAGACTCCAAGCTAGAAACTAGTCTGGGGATATTGGATGAATATACACTAGATAGAGATTTTATGCACAAACCTTCTTGCATCCATTGATTACTCTGGCTTGCACTGAGTGGTAGTACTATATGGAAAGTTTTGCCTCTATCAGTTTATATTTGCTTGTTGAATGGATTTATTTAAAACTTCTAGGTAAATTTAATCTCAATCTGTTTCAACCATGAGCTTTATGATAATATAAAAAAATGAAGAAATTAATTAATCATTAGCCAAATCCTAAATAACAAATATATCTACACCAATACATGTACATACAACACACATACTAAGAAAAGCTTGTTTAATGCTTTATGTGTTGTATGTATTATTTATATTGAATCACATTTTTCCAAGAAAAGTTTAAAATTATTAGAATTACATTCGCCTATTTATTTAACAACTTGTGAGTCGAAACTGTTAGTTTTGATAAAAATAAAAAGTATGGATAAAGTATTTAAGAAAGTTGTAAATGGTAGGATATGTTAAAATAGAAATCAATACACAGGAAAAGGAAGAAGAAGAAGAAAATAGTTAATACTATACTTTTTAGAATGTTTTTGAGATAAACTTTATGATGAAAGTATGGTCTGTCTTTTTTATAAAAACTATGACCAACCTTACCATAAAACACCTTTTAGAAAGCTCTTATTATCCATTCACTTCATATTCCAATCCACTGAATATATGATTTTAAAATAATAAGTTAAACATTGTCGCATTGGCATTTTATCTATTGTAAATTTAATTTTACCAAATCAATATATCAGATGAGAATGTTAGATAAAAATAAAAAAATGGCATAAAAATCGTATTCTTAATTAAGATCATAACCCAATCATTTGTTCTTTGATTATAATTATATGGTAGATGAATTATGAAAAAAGACTACCTCAATTTAAAAAAAAAGGCAAAATAAATTGATAGATAATCTTCAAAAAGATTTGATATTAGCTTTTCAAGTGATGGACAATGAATAAATTAGTTTTAAAAAAGTGATATGAGATTATGCATAAAATTCTAGTTTTTGGTAGATAACATGATTATTTAATTACTTTGCTGTCTTATCTTTCAAAAAGTTAATTCTATGACACTAGATGAAACCAGAATGTTTATGTCTTTCAACAGCCAAATCACTTTTTTTGCCTATCACCAAACATTTGATAAACTATATATTTTTCTATAAATATATTACTATATAAATGTCTTATAATTAATATATAAAATGCATTGATTAAATTTTTTTTTTTTTTTTTAGATAAACGTAATCTTTTCTCTTTTTTTGTAAATCCAATTGAAAAATGTTTTGTTGAATAATATTTTATCCCTATAGTTTTTAAATAACTGTATAATTATTTAAAAATCGACTACATTTAAATTAAAATCTAAAGTTATCTTTTGTAGGTCGATCACGAACCATGTCTAATATTAGAAGTGAAAGTCATATGCGGCAGAAACATTAGTAAAGGCTGGGGAGATCTGCGTAAGTAATGTAAAGGAAATTATATAATAAATATATATTCTATTTACTAATCTATTTCTTCCAGTATGATGCTATAATCCGATCTAAATTATATTAGTTTTATTAATATTTTAAATATTTTGTGGAAAAATAATTAACTTTTAAATATTTTTTATTTTATTTCTTTATAATCAAAAATGTGTTCAATTCATTTAGCAATACATATATTTATATTTATTATATAGTGGATACACCTGATCCCTATGTAGTTCTAAGAATAAATAATGCTCCTGAAGGATATAAACAAACCAAACACTTTGACAACAATATTAATCCAGTATGGGATGAAAACTTTACTTTTTATCTCAGTCCACATAAAGAATATACTTTAGGTGAGTTGATTTATCATTATAATTATGTAAACTAATTAAACAATGCAAATATAGTTGTCAAGCATTGGTAGTCGAGAGGTCAGTGACAGCTGCTTTACAAGCAGTTGTCCCGGGTTAGCGGGTTCGCTTTCCGACTGATTCTATGACACATGAGGAAAATATATATATATATTATAGTTGTAAAACAAAGAATTTGGATATAACATAAATCAAACACTGCAAATCATATAAAACAATAAAGAAAAAAACTCAGGATTCAAGTTCTGTCTAATATAAAATTGTTATTCTTTTGCATGCCTACTTGCGTATGCTCAATTATCACACAGATGGAATATTTAAAGCAACTGATTCACATTTTATGAATAATCAAGATGAATTATAAATAAAGCAGAAATATTATGAAATATGAGATTATGATTATGGCGCACTCAGCTAAATAAAAGAAAGGAAAGAAATAAAAAAACCTATGCACTTTTGGAAAAGAATTACACAAACAAAGAAGAGAAAATCAATATTAAAATTGTTATTGAATAATTAAAAACACAAATGAAAATAAATTTGATTAAAAGAAAAAAAACTTCACCCATTATCGTTTTTAGCTATTGAGTCACCATAGGGCAGAGGAATTCCAACATTTTCAATAAATATTTATTACAAGCTTTTCCCCCATAGTAATTCAGAAAAACTTTCTTATTCTATCCTCTCATTTCAGAGTAAGTCTTTTTTGAGGACATATCTTATCACTTGATATCCATCAATTTTTTTTTCTTATGTGATCAGTTCATCATTTTTAAATTTTTTAATTTTTACAATTATATTAGTTTAGACTTGTAATCTTTAATTTTTTGCTAACCTCTCTTTGATATTCTCAAGTGACTTTTTTTATATGTTACTTACAATCTTTGTTTTAATTTATAATTCAGTAATATTTCACAATACTACACAGGCAGGATACATTGACTAAAACTTTTTTAAGAATAAAGACATACTTTCTTTAAATATAATATCAAGCCTATCAATTATACTCTATTACATTTTAATTTTTCTATTTATTCTATTCTACTTTGTTTTACTTAATCCATATCAATAGATACAAATAAACCTACTTGTTTATTTTTTGTTTTTTTTTCTTTAACAATAAAGTCATCAGACAATATAAATTTGTTAAATGAGCATAATTATTGAATAAAAACATAGTGATGCATTGGTGGCCTAGTGGTTAGCATAGCTGCCTTCAAAGCAGCTGGCCTGGGTTTGCTTCCCGGTCAACACTTTGACGTATAAAAAAAAAACTAAAAATATTCTACAAAAAACAAACAAACCTAAGTCAAAACATTTCCAGCTTTAATATTGAAAACAAAAAGAGATTAACAAAATACTGGCAAAGTTTTTTTCAATGCTTTTAATTTCTGTTTATTTGGGTCAAAACTGGAAACCAATTTTTAATCTACTTCTGCCAAAGAAATTTTTTTTCAAATTTTGTACACATTTAATTTCAGTAACAATGTGATATAACAACACAATCTTTCAGGTTTTTCCCATTTAACAATGTTGGCTGGATACATTTCAAGCTGCATTTGAATCAGTTTGTTAAGTGTTTATTCCTGCACAATAGATAGTGCTATATTTTTTTTAAGAAAATGTTCTCATTTAATTTGAGAAAGAAATTTTAGGAGAGTTTATAGTTAATTAAAATAGAAAGAAATGAAGAATAAAATCTTGATTTGCCGTTGGACGATTTACATAAAACTTGCATTTTTTAATCTGCTGTCTTAATAAAAATCTTATAATCAATTTTAAAGAATTTTATGTATTAGATATATTTTAACCTCATTTGTTGGTTTGTTTCTTTGGGTCAGATCTTGTATGCAATTATTAATCTGCTTCTACTGAACTGATCTTCTTCAAATTTTGTACAAATGTATTTTTGAAATAAAATAGGCAAACACAAAAAATAATATATTTGAAAAATATTTTTAAAGAAATACGCTAAAAAGCAAAAAAAAAAAAATTTTTTTTCTTGGACCACGATTTTGAATGTAAAAGCATGTGATACCCATTAATTAATTAATTCAAGCAATACAATTTGTGATCAAACCAAATACTCTATTATTGCTTGAATTAATTAATTCATGAATTCGTTACATTTTTATTTAAAGTATAACCAAAATTGCTGCCCCCAAAAAATAATATTTTTTGCTTTTTAGTGCTTTAGTCCTGAAATTAGGAAAAAATATTTCTTTAAAAATATTATATATATATATATTAAATAAACAAGTTATGGCTCTACAGAGATCCAACTTATAAAAAATACAAAATAACAGCTTTAAAGCTCGTTAGTGCGCTGTGTTCTGTTTTTATTATTATTTATATTAATGGGATTTTTGTTATTACTAATTACATATATTATTCAGACATTATACTTCATTAGCACCTTCATAGATGATTAGTTGTAGAAAATATAATGTGTATGTGCAGAATCATAAATATTCATTCTTATAAAAGCAAAAATGCATGAAGTGATTTAAAAATATCATAGTCATTTTTATATCAGAATAACATTGTAAGTTAGATTTTAATTTTATTGTACAATATTGTTTTATAATATGATATAATTAAAAACTTCTATATTATGGTACATATAAACAAATTTAAAAGAACATTAAATTGATATTTGTCCAGACATTTTGTTTTTTGAATGTCATACATGATTATATATATATTAATAAAATTTCTTTGGTCTATGTTGAAAGCCCATATATTTTATTCTTCCTGTATTATCCTTTCCAAATTTAATATACAATATTTTGCATAATAAATTTAAAAAAAATATTTAAAGATAATGCTGTCTTAAAAACTAAAATAAGAGACTATAATTATGTTTCTATAAAAAAAGAGTTATTGAAAAAAATGAATATCACTCAGAACATTATATATAAACAAGGCAAAACTCTCTCCATACAGTAGTGCCACCCTGTGCCAACCAGAGTAATCAATAGATGCCAGAAGGCTTGTGCATAAAATCCCTATCTAGTGTCTACTCATCCAATATCCCCAGACTAGCTTCTGGCTTGTGGCCTTTGTCAGTGAGGAGCCTTGGATCTGAGAGCACTGCACCTAGATCTTAGGATCTAATGCAACCCTCCAGCAGCTACCTTTTAACTCTACTTAACTACAAAACTATGAGAATGAAATTTAAAATATGATAATATTTTCAATCTAAGCTCAATAGCTTATATAGTCATATAGGTCTGAACTCAGTTCAGCATCCATACATTTTGGTGTCTTTGGCTCTTTAACAACCATAGCCACCATTATCCTATTAGGCAGGATTGGTGTTAAACCACTAAACATCACATGATCACTATCTCTTATACTAGCACATAATTGTTATTAAACAAGGCAAAACTCTCTCCATACAGTAGATAGGGATTTTATGCACAAGCCTTCTGGTAGCCATTGATTACTCTGGTTGGCACAGGGTGGCACTACTGTATGGAGAGAGTTTTGCCTTGTTTAATAATTATGTGCTAGTATAAGAGATAGTGATCATGTGCTGATAGCGGTTTAACATTATATATAATTAGCTTTTTTTCCTTACTTCAGTGAATACATGAGTGAACCCATTTTTAGTAAAATATTTGTAAATATATCCCTCTCAGTGTTTGATTAATATTTGTATATATTTTTTAATTTTGTTTGCACACACATATAAAAAGCATCTGTGTTATATATATATATGTGTGTGTGTGTTTGCATATTGAAAAGTAATGTATGAACACTTGCAGTTTAGTAAACAATACATATTCTATTCTAATCAATATTTATCAGTAAAAGGTGAGCTATTATATTCTATATATGTTGAATGTGAGGGAGGCTTGGAACAAAATATAGTGTAGTTAACAGTTCACTGTATACAAATTATATAAATATTGTAAATATATGCACACTTTATAGCAAAACATTTTAAATAAATCTGATGTACATTGTGAATATGTAAATATATAAAAATAATTAGGTAGTTTTATTGAATTACATTACAAATTAAATGTTATTAATATTATTTCCCTGGGAATTTTGCAGCCATTCTAAGTCAAATCAGTTGTCATACTATTTTTCTAGTACCATGTAAACACTATCAATGAAGATTTAGTATCTGTATATATATATTATAAATGAAAAAATATTAAAAAATTAAAATATGATAAAATTTTAATACCTTATCAATCTCTTTATTTTTATAAAATCCAGAAAAATTTAACTTAATATGGCTTTTAAGTAAAAATAGACTTAAACAGTCTCTTTGATTATATATTTTATATATCACAAACATGTAGCAAATAATAAAAACAGTGCTGGTTTGTTGAAACAGTTAACTGGAAGAAGGATTCTTACTTTTCTACTTTATGCAACACTTACACTTGAAAGTAAATCTTTTCCAAAAAAATTACAAAGTAAATTTTTCTCCAAACGCAGCATATAATGAACTGGTGTTTAATATTAATAACTAAAGACTTGCTTGTTTTTTTATTTTAAAATTTACAATAAACTAAAACTATTTAATAAAATTTACTTTTCTCACTTTTTATTCTGCAAAATCATTAATTATATCATCTTAATTTAAAGATTTCACGTTTTTTATAGACAATAAAAATTCTTAAGTAATTTTTTTTTAGTAATTTCAACTTTAAAAAACAAACAAAAATAATCCGTTATATATGTATATACATAACATGCAAATTTGATGATAAATTTGGACTAGTGTAAACCAGTTTTAAAACAAGAATAGTTACAACTAATAAACATAAAATTTATTTGTTAACAAAGAAACAATTTATTATTATATAATTATAAAAATTCAACCATTTTCAAAATCCTTATTTTTTGAAAAACTGTTTTTGTTAACATTTTACAATTTTGCAAATTTACTGTAAGAGTAATAACTGAAACACACAGGCTTATTATATACCTGTGTCTATATATGTAATATATAAGGTATATAAGTACAGACTTTCACACGATCCACACTCACCACTCTCCACACTATCTCATAACACTGATACACTTGAACACATATGTTGAAAAGATAAATAATCACCAATATACGTATTTCATGCCAAACCAGCAATCATCAGATGGTCCAGATTACCATCTCCACACATATATGCTATAAGTGCTCAGATATATATTAAGATAGCCAATCCTCATACTTTAATGGACAGGCTTCAATCTACTCCACAGTCCAACTCTTCAATCATCCATCCAATTGAAAATCTGATGACGGACTGCTCAAAGGCCACCCTGAGGCTGAGGTCAACATGAATACAATCCAAAATTTGATAAGTTGATTATTAATATACTTAATTTTTTACAAAGTGCCAAAGTTTATAAATGCAGGGCAAATATCCACTCAGACTAGGCTAAGTTTACTTTAGTAGGAGCTGTCGATATATTAAGTATTTTTTTTATTGAGATTTTTTTTATAAACAACTTTTTAAACTATAATTTATTTAATACTTCAATATTAGTTGGGTAAATAAATATGTGTAAATATATTTTATTTTTTTAATCTAAAATTTTCATTATTAAAATAATATTTCAATTTTCTAAAGAAAATTCTGTTTATTAAAAAAATTTCAAATAAAAAATAGATGCATCTTTAAAACTGTTTTTTTTTTTTCCAGTTGCCATAGATCAAATTAAAATGGGGGGGGGGGGGTTTCCAAAGATCAGAATTTTTTTTTTTAAACACTTTTAAATTTTTAAAATTTCAACAATCTATTAAGGGTATATGAGCACAGACTTTCACACCACCCACCACTCTCCACTCTATCTCAACACTGTTATAACAATCTATTAAGTAAAATAAGCTATCAAAGTAGAATTTTTTCTTCAAGTTAATTAAACATTTTTTAGATGCAATATTATTTTAAAATAGAAATAATAATTTTAAAAATTAATTGCAATAATTTTTGCATAAAATTTGAACATTTAATTATTGCATTTATAAAATTTTATTATTTTATTGTGAAATAATAATAAACAAAAATTTTGTATTGGAAAAATTTATGTAAATATTTATTTAAAAGCCAGCATTTAATAAAGGGTTTAGATCACTTACAATAATTTATTTTAGCTATTTCACAAATATGTTCTAACTTTCAAATGTCTAATTAAACTCTGTTCTTTCAAAAAGTATCCCTAAATGACTCTTCATTGGTTCATCTTTATATCCCCACTTCGATCAAAGTATCTGGTTATTATCACACATATCTGTGTTAGGAGCATTCTCAGGAGATTTGGCAGGAGTTACAAGTTCTGAATTGCCTAATAAGTACTAACTTTTCCAAAAGAAACCTATTTTTCATGAATCATTGTTTTCATTTATGTCCTATGTTATTTTATTTTGGGGTTATCCTTATACAGTTTGTAAAAGAATTAACAAGTTGCCAGGTTTCTTATTGAAAATCTAATCTTTTTAAAAATAATTATGTTCCTTGATTTGTTGTTTAGATCTATACAGTTTAATGATGTAGAAAAATGGATGGCTCAAAGCTGAAGTTTCTTGAATCAAATCCTAGCTCAACCTGATACTTCATGCTAAAATGTCTTCCTAAGAAATAATCATGCGATTATATATTAATTGCTATTACAATTTGCCCCTTCATTCTTGTTTTGTGGTTTTAAATAAATTGACCAAATTTAAAAATTTATCTCAACTTCAACCTCTTCAAATATAAAACACACAAAAAAGGGACAAAAATGTAAATAAAAATTATATTTTCATAAAAAATTTTAAAAAATATTTTTATTATTACTACAAATAAATAAACAAAATTTTAATGTGATATTCACTTATAATACTGGAATAATTTAATTTTTTAATATATTTTATATATTATTTTTCACAGAAGTTATTCTTATGGATGCTAATTACGGACCAGATGAAAAAATTGGCATTAAAGAAGTGAAGATTTCAGAATTAAACCAAGACAAAATAATAAAAAAAATGTTTGTATATAATGAAGTAAGTATTAGTAATAAATGAAATAAACAGATTATACTTATCTACTTTATATATTGCTTTCTTTCCAAAATCAGATTTAAAATTCAAGATAACATATTGCTATGACTAAGTCAGAATTATATTTATTATTATCTCTGCTATGGGCCATTGCTTGTCAATTTCTCTTAACAATTTAGTCATTGATATTTAATGATTTATTAATTTATGGAATTGAAGTTTCATCATACCTGAAACTCATATATATTAAATATTATGTTATGTAGTAATCAGTGCACCCATTTTCATGCAAGAGTAGGGTTCAAAGCTAGGTATACTTACATTTAGGGTGGGAGAAGATATCTGTGAATTTTCATAAATTTAGAATTTTTTCCCAGACAGGTAGTTTATAATCAACATAATTAACCAGCCAATTATTATCAGTAATGGACACCTTGCTATTCTATTACCTAAAAGGTAAAACAAGTCATATTTAACCAAGAATTAACTAACTTTCTAAGAAATGATTTATTTTTTTTTATTATTTTGAGAAGGGAATGTTGAAAAATTTTTGCCATACAATAGATAATAATGAAGATATTATATATGTATACAAACAAAATGTCCATTAATTAAAATACTATTGTAATAACAATAAAAATAATAAACATTATGGCAATTAATTATTATATACATTCTTTCAATTCCCAGAAGTACTTTAAGTTAATTCCTTAACCTGCCTCAACTGCTGTTAAATTCAAAAAACAAAACAGAAACAAACATCATCAACTCAAATCCCATGAATCCTGAATTTTAATGTTAGCAGCTTGTTTATTAATTATATTCACTTTATTTATTAAAATTGCCTCCATAATTTTTCTTTTATTATGGTTTCTCTCTTCATGAAGAATCTTAACACTTTTAATATCATAACTTAAAATACTTCTGCAGATTAAAAGACTGTATAATAATTAATTACCATTATATTTATTATTTTTATTGTTATTATATATATATGTGTGTGTGTATGTGTATACATATCAGATTATATATATACACACATATAGTAAACAAGACATTGAAATAAAATTTGGATACCTATTAGTTATTATATATTATTTAATCTGACTTTACATGTATTTGTGGAATATCTACCATGTCAAATTTTAATAATGAGATTCCATTATTGACATATGAATGACAAAGGAATTATATATAATTAATTCAACTATGCCATAGGACTGAATTTTTAAATTTTGTTAAAGCAATAATGTGTATCCAAATTGTTGTTATATATATATATATCATATGACTATTCTAACTTTAGATATAATACTATGGAAGAAAACAGAGCAAAAAGTTAAAATTGTTTTACAATACTAATGTTGACTAATCCAGGTATTACAAATGTATCTATGAATATTTATACTAGCTCTTTTATCTGATCATTTAGTCTTGTAATAATCATTTAATTTCTTCTAATGTTTGTTGTTGTTGTTTTTTAAAATATGTCAACACTAACATAATTGTAACTTTCTATTGTATTCTTAGCATATTATTTTAATGAAAGCAATCAATGTTGCAAATCTTTGATTGGAATATCTTCAAAATAATCTTTATAATATGAGTCGAATCTATTTCTTTTATTAAACTATGGGAAAGTTAACTATAAAGTACTTTTCTATGGAAGTCTGTAAATATTTATTTGCTTCACATATCAAGTTATGCAAAGATATGTAGATTCAATATTCAAATAAGCTGATGAATATAATAGTTAATTTTATGACCTTGTTATATTTTCAAAATATTACAGATCAGACTTAAGTAAAATTTACTTCAGTGTCTTTATATTATATTTACAAGTTTTCACATCTTACTTTCGTAAAATAAATTTGGCAAAGCAGCTTTATACACAACTAATTTAACTGAAGTACCACCATGACAAAATATCACATCTCTTAAATAACCTGTTCAATGCAGCATTAGAAAAGTGAATTCTATATTGCTAACATCTACATTTATTATTTTATCTAAAAGACTATAAAGAATTTAATCTCATAATATTCTAAAGCTAAAAACTTCTCAAGCCACAAGTTGCTAAATATTTTTCTTGTATGAAGGTTTTAATATTAATTATTAAAACTAAGGTTTTTCAAATTGCATTCAAAAACATTAAAAATATTCTGTAATTCATTTTTTCAATTGAAAAGAATGATGCAATTATTAGCATGTTATGGCTTTTACTGATTTCAAAGTAAAAACATCTACATCAAACCTATTTTATATTACTAATATGAAAGTTGGAGTTTGTGCCCATTTCTGTCACAGGCAGTTTTCATTTCGAATGTCTCTTCCTTTTCCATCATCAGATAATATTGCTTTTTTTCGTACTATGAACTAACATTCATAAGCAACAGATAATTTCAACCAGTCCACAAATCCTAATTTATTAAGTCAAATGATTTGAAAAAATTGTTAAAAGCAACATATAAATCATGATTTTACTTGTTATGCCTTTCTTACAGTTTTCTGGCACCAAAAACATCTATTTTGAATTTCTTTTATTTACTTATAGGCATTTAGTAAAATAGTTGCAATAGATAACATTGATATTCCATAATCATTTCACAATTTGGAATTGTGGGGAAAAATCGTAGGTTAACATATTTAAAAAATTTTAATAGTTTAGGAATAAATAGCCATTATCATATTTCAAATTTTTTCCAAATACATCGTCAATTTCAAATGCAAAAAGCCATTCTAATTTTGAACTATATCTCTGTTTAAATTTGAATAAGTCAGATATAAATTTAAATGTAGTCAACTGGATTCTTAGAACAGTATTCAAAAAATGATCAAAATACTCACTCCATCTATTTAAAACTTCATTATTATCACACAAATTTGAATATCATCCACTTATTTAATATGATAATATTGTTTTTCCAATCCATATGTTAACTATTAGCAAAAGACTGTATTTCTCTTGAGTTTTAATCTACCAATGATTTTTAAGTCTTCTTGCAAATATTGACTTCCTGCTTACATATCTTCAAAATCCATTTTATTTCCTGCTGAGTAGAAAATTTTGCATGATTGATTTTAATCAAATCTTTACTAATACAGTCACTATTAGTAAAACAATTTTTTAATGAATTCAAAAACTGGCTTATTTATACTCACACTCTATATACTTTTTTTAAAATCCCATATCTCAATACAATGTCAGTCTCTATAAGAAGTCAAATTCGAACTTCAATTTTGACAGACATAAAAGTAACAATTGCCTTAAAAGAACAATATTCGATTTTCTACTAATATGCTTGGAATAACACTTTTTTTAATGCAAGTCTTTTTTAAACATTGGATTACATTAATCAGTAATCTTCCTATTAATCTGTATTATTAACTTCTTTTACATTTTGACTTGTAATAGTTTTAACAAGGCTGTAAACCTTAGCAATGAGCGTCTGAAAAAATCGTCACTAGGGACCTCTGTAGGTCTTTAAAACACATGCTTACGCTATGATTTTGTGTTTATCTTTGTAGTATTTTTTTTGCTTAAACATAAACTTTGTGATACTCAGTCCATGTGTTGTATCTAATTGTAATTCTTATCATATTCCTTCTTAAGAATGTTATTAGAATAGGTTCATAATGTAAATTGTATATGCTTCTTCTGTCAAACTTTAATCCACCATAAAATATATTTCTAGAAAGTCTGTTTTTTTTTTTTCCATTTCATAAAACTACCAAATATATAACCATTAGAAACCAGTCACCACCTAAACATACCAATATAGATAGTAATCAATATTTCTCACTGTTGTCAAGGCAATACCAAATATATATAAATAAAATGTCCATTAATTAAAAACAAAATTGTAATTATAATTGAAATGATAAATTTAACGGTTTACAAACTATTACAAACAATCCTTAAATCCACAGAAGTACTTTCGGTTAATTTCTTAAACCTGCCTCAACTGCCATTAAATTCAAAATCAAAAGCTGAAGCAAATGTCATCAATTCAAATTCCATGAATCTCGTATTTTCATGTTAGCAGCTTGTCAATTTATTAAATGCATTTTATTCCTGTTTATAAAAATTGCCTCTTTAATTTTTCTTTTACTATGGTTTCTCTCTTCATGAAGAATTTTCACATTTTCAAAATCAAATTTAAATTTATATTTGCATGTTTTTTCGTGATCAAAGAAAACTGAAGGAGATATTAAATCACCATTATTTTTACTAATGGTGATTTAATATCTCCTTCAGTTTTCTTTGATCACGAAATAAATCTTTTTATTGATTTTTTTTTTTTAAGATTTAAAAATTTCTTGTTTATAAAATGTTTGATTTATTACAATTATAAATATATAGCTTATTTTAGAAGGAGGGGAGTATTAAAATATTTTTTTAGTTTATTTTTACTTATTTTATCTGAAAGAAATTGTGGGGGTTATTTGTGACATCTAGTGAACAAATTTTGAACTACGTTTATTTAACTTTTAATGTTTTCGTATTATCTATTTTTCTCACAGACACTTTTTGTACCAAGCTTCCAGTTCTAAACACAGCTACAATTTTTAAAAAAATATGCATAGACAGACATAAAAGGTGAAAAAACAGAATCTACATAAAAATATTATTAATTATTTTAATTTATTATAATTATTTATTTAGTTTGATAATTAAATTTTAAAAAGATGTGAAATTGATACATAGACATATAATTCTTTGATAGATATCAGAATTGGATTTAGAAATGAAACTCTATTCAGAGTAAGTATAATATAGATCTGTAATCATAATTTCATAAATTATTATAACCATAATCTAAAAATTAATATATATTCTGTCACTTCTTTATCAAATTCTGCTACTTTCTCTACTCTTTCTTTTTTTCTATCTCTTTGTACACATATAAACACAAATTTTTGGATTTATTTTTGTGTAAGATTGATTGTTATAACATTATATATAGGACATATAGCACAGACGGCTGATGACTATCATCAGGAAAGATTTCAGAGATATATCTTGTCTCTGTAAATAAGATCAGTTATCAGAATTTCCCTTATAAATTTCTATTCTTTATGCTAACCCTCCATAAATTCAATGATTGACACTCACTAATACATCATCTTCAATTTATAATAACTTGGCCAGATCTAAAGATCGCATGAGTCACACTACACATGAAAATTATTGTGGACCTAACAATCTTTAATACAGTAAACATAATGCTTAATAAATAAAATGTTTTATTTACAGATTAGTATCCAAAAAAATTTCCAATCTCAAGAAAACATTATTCATTCTATTAGTTGACATTTTAAATAATCATAAAAGGAAACATTATCTCATTTATTACTTTATTATTTAATAAATTGTACTTATAAGACAATAATTATTAAACCATGTTTCCTTATATTAATCTTTACCAGTTTCTAATTTAATTTGTATATCAGCGTAAATAAATCCTTATTTAATTACTACTTTTAAAATGAGCAATAAGCAATATATTTCTTAAATGATATGATTTCCAAATTATATTTTTAATTTATGTTTTACTCTATAAATGTTATTTATATAAACCATATTAATATTATAATATAATCAATTTAATACACAATACCTTTAATACGTGTAAAATATAATTTTCCATGTCAATGGACTTTAAAAATACAGTTCATTATCTTAATCACATTTATATTCACAGTCTTTATACATATATAAAAATAAACTTTTAATGTATCACTTTACTTCTTGTGTATATCTTGGCAAACATAATATATAACACAAATAATGTCAGTTCATAGAAATAGTCAGCCATTGACTAGTACTTTATATAAACTAGTATTTATTTTAAAATAATCATTATTCTTTGGCTATTGAAAATATACTCCAATATTAACAAAAGCTCATAAATAACTGCTATCATATAATAAAATTCACAAACTTAAAGGTGAATATCATTAATGCCGATTAACGTAAGGATCTAAATCTCTGTGCATGACTATACTTGATTATATTTGTGATAATAAGACAACTTTTGATCTTAATTATACCTACTTATTGCCTAATATCCCTATTGCTACATATCTATTGTGCTTTCATGCTAATCTACCTAAATCATAGAATTAAACTCTGACCTGAAATATTAGTATACTATTTTATTCAAAATACATATTTTTCTGAACATTATTTATTTCTATTTAAAAGTAATAACTGTAAAGAAAGTCTTTTTTTATAAAACTGATACCAGTTAATTAGAAGTAGCAAATGATTTATTACTTTAAAAAGCCAAGATTAATTATTAAAATAAAATAAACTACAGTATAAATTCAAATTGTTACTTTTAATTCAATCATAAACAAATCATTTACCTTTTTTTTAATGACATATATGTTTCAATCACCAATTTGTAATATATTTTTGTACAAAATATATACCTAATTAATATAACTTAATTATTCAAATATATATTTATAAGGTTGGAACAAAATATGTTAATTTGTATTAAATCAATGTTAATGAAATTATTAAGGTTTTCAATAAATAATTAAAGAATATTATTGATTTAAGTAATATTTTTTCATGAGTCATAGCATCGGCCAGGAAGTGAACCCGCTAGCCCGGGACAACTGCTTGCAAGGCAGATGTGCTGATCTCTCAACCACCAACGCTTAACACATGATTTAAGTAATTTATATCCATCTAACAGTAGAGAAAGTAGGGTTGTTGTTTTTTTTGGCAAAAAAATTCCTTTTACATTATCTTTCTGATAAATTTAAATTATAATATGGCTTATATTATCCAAATATAATTAAAAAAGTCTTGGATATCAAAACAATTTCAAAATAACTCCATGTTTTGAGAAATCCCAAAATTCCTTAGAATGTTTTAAAGATCCTGTCTGAATCATATTAAATATTAATCATTAAACTATATAGTTTGTATATTTTACTGTGTGACTGACATTATTTGTTTTAATATTAGTGTGTGTATATATAGGATGAAATAGTTATAAATCCAGATGCCTGATATAATTTCAGACTATTAAGTTCATAGTAGATATGACATTCAATTGATAAAATAAATTTCAATACTATTAGAAAAAATACCCTTTATTTATGTCTTAATATTTCTTCCTACAGAAAAAACTCTTTAATTTATTTGTTGATTTTCATAAGACATTTAAAATCTCTGTGCAATTCCATGGTTCAGTATTCAGTGAAATCATGACAATAATATTTCATATAATAAAATATAAAATTGGAGTTGCCTACTATGATAGTGTTTTTGCTATCTGAATATTACTTTGTGACAATCACTTACCATCAAGGCAATAACTAATTCAATAAGCAAAATCACCTTTTAACATATGTAATTTCTATAACAACATAAGAAAATGTTTAAACGCATTAAGATAAAGTCATCTTAAACCTCAAATAAAGAAATCAGTATTATACAAATATATACTATACAAATACATAAAAATGCAAATCATTTTAAAAACAATTCAGATCATTTTAAAATAATCATAAAGAAAATATTTTATTTAATGATAATACTGACATTTTGGTGATAATAATTGTCTATCCATTTTGATTATTTTAATAATCTCCATACTTCCTCTTTCTTTTTTATTCTTTATATAAATAAAGAGACGATAAAAGACAAATGACCCCAAGATGCATTTCATGCTGAACCAGTACTCATCAGTTGGCCCAGATCACCAGCTCCAGAGTATTTATCTATGGCGAATTGTCACATCTACTTAAAAACAATAGAGTTCCATTATTTTATACGTACACCATATTTTGGTTTAAGTTTAAATTGAATTTAATATTATTTTAGGATGCATTCATTTTAAACCTGAACCTATTTAGTGAGATAATTAAATGATCATACACTTATATGTTAAGTAAATAGAGCTTTACCTAATATTTCCAATATAGTATAAACATAAAAACATTTATTGATAATTGTTGCTTGTTTATATATAATATTTTTAAAAAGATCAGATTTTAAATGAATTTCGATTATTAAAATCCTACTGTATTTTAGCTACATTGTATACCAGTAAATGTTTCTTTTGTAATGTACAATAAATAATATTTTGCAATTACATTTACAATTAAAATCTGTTTGCCTGGAGATCTTATATTTGATTAAATAAAATATAATAAATCAAATCACTTAATTATATAGAGAGCGGTAAGTAATGTGGACAACTTATTTATTAGGAAGAGGCAAACATAATAGGGTAACTATGCATTATTTATTTGAAACAACAAATATTGAATAATGTTACTGGTAGCTTATTTATTGAAAACAATAATTTTGAAAGCAGAAACTCTTAATTTAATTTTATTTCACATCTTTTCTCCATGTTTATATTGAAATAGCTTTTTCTATTATTGCAATAATAATAATAATGATCATGATATTTTGAATGAAGGGAATCTTTGAAGTTTGAACTTACTTATCCCAATTCTTTCTAATTTCTTTACAGTAGCAATGAAAATATTAAAATGCCCTTCATCTACTTCTAATAAAACTTTACAGAGAGAATTGATAAGTGTGTATTTAAAATTATTAATTCCTTTTAGAATGGAATTTAAAATATTTTCTCAGGAAATGAATTTTTTAGCCTTATCTTCATTTTAAAAAAATTAAAAATTTATTGTGTAGAAATTAAGAATTGTTTGAATTAAAAATCTTTAAATTTAAATTTTACAGTCTATAAAGTCTTATTTTTCCTTTTCTTCCATCTTTGTATAATTGAACAGCTATATATTTTAGTATGCGTACTCTCAAAATATTTACTTTTTGATTTAATTATTTTTGGTAGAAATTTTATATACACTTGAAATCTTTGTAAAATTAAAACTTCAAATATTATTTATGCATTTTTAAAAATTTGCACATAAAATTACATGAGAAATTGAAAAATACGCATAAAATTATTTGTTTGTTATTCTTCAAATAGAAATTTTGACTATGAGAAATTCTAACAAAATATTAAGTTTCCAAGCAAGAGAAAAATTCTTATTCATTAACAACCTATTCATTTTAATTGTTAAATTTTCAGAAAGAACTCATTTTATAGCAAACTTCTGATTTTTTTTTTGATCTTTCAATGGAAGATAATAAGTGCAAGCAATAAAAGAATAAAAAAAAAATCTTCTCACACACTAATTATAATTTTTATTCTATATTGTTAAATGCTCATTGATAAACAAATTTGATATTCTAAAATTAACACCTGTTTAGGACAAACTTTCTTACATTTCTATGTATTATCTAGACTTAGATTTGAATATGGATTTTTAAAAATGTTTATTATGTACTTTGGGCAATTAATAGACATCCTTTATTGCATTTAATTTATGCAAAAATATAACTACGTGAAACTTATTGAAAACTATTCATGTTATCAAATACCAAGTTAGTTTTAAAACTTTTAGCCTAAAGACCTTATAAAATGTTTTTTGCCTGGTATTATTCTTAGTTGTTTCATAATTGGATTATTCTTGGGTTTTTGAACGTAACTGTTGTTACCTGTTGGATAGCATTGCAAATTTTTTTCAGAAAAGATTGCATTACATATTTTATAAAAAAAAAAATGATTTGTTTGTATTATATATAATTATTTATATTTAAATTCAGAGATTTCTCTTCTTATCTTTTTTTCATTTTGCTAATCTGTATATTATTTCTAAACAATTCACAATTAGTTTTGTTTTGAAAAAATACATCCACATACAACTGTATTGTTATCACGTTTAATATTTAAAATTATTTAATTATAAAAATGTATTTAAAAAGTACAACATAATATGTGTGCTATGGCAGTAAACATAGTGTGTGTATATATATATATGTGGGTGGGTGTGTCTACATATATATGATAATGCATTTATGTATATATGTTTTAGCAATAATACAAAACTTCGTTATAGTCTTACTCTCTGTAATGAAGAAAAAGATTTTTTAGATGAAAGGCAACAAGTTGTATTTGAAAGTCTGAAGAAATTGTTAGGGGATCGAGGGCCACAGAAGTTAAATGAGGTATGTATTTTATTATGGTTAATAAACGTATGTAAATGAGTAAGCACATATGTAGTATAAATATATTAATTGTTTAAATTCTTTACGATATTGGTTGATTCATATTTTATCCATTAACCAAAATTTAACAGAATCATGTTATATGGTCTAATAAAACCTTGAAACTCAAGACTATTCCCAGTGCATATAAAATTCAAATAGTGACATGCTTACTAGATTTGTTTGGATTATCCCATTAAAGTCATTTTTCAATATTTTTTATAATTCATTCTGTGTTTATATAGTGAAATACAAGAAATATATATATACATTTTTTTAAAAGTAGTAGATTATTATATATAGACATTCATATTGAGCATAATTATATATAGATATCCATACAAGTATATTTCTAATGAGAAAGAATTATAAGATTTTGCTAGGAATAAAACTTAGTCAACATCCATTTCTGTAGGTCAGTAACTGGGTGTTGGAAAAACCAGTACATGATAAACAGATCTTAAGTATTGTTTATGCAAAACTTCAGATGGCTAATAAGTAGTTAAATTTTAATACCTTTATCTATAAAGGTATGTATATATAGTGGAAGAATATTTAGATTGAATTAAAATGATATACCTTATAAACTTCTCTGGTCATATTTTGAATGTGAAATCCTTAGTTTCTCAAAATTGTGTATATATCAATTAAACAAATCTTAACCATAAGAGTGGTTGGCATTTCTGGCATAACAGTTTCACTCTGTTTCTTTCGGTATGTGAATAATCAAAATCTTAGAAATAAATTTTGATAAATGTTTTTACAATTTCATCTTCTTTGCAATTTACTTTCCTATAAATCCAGAATAAGAAAGAATTTATTGTAAATTTAGCTTATAATGGTATTTCAAAAATTAGATAAAGCAATATATATATAAGAGAATATAATAAAGATAAAAAAATAACATGACATTACTTTGGCAATTATTTAATTATATATTTGTCGGACTCCAAACAACATTTGAAATAATTAAATTTATTTCTGGATTAATTAATATATGAATGTGAAATTGTGGATTATTAATTTGCTTCAGTTAACCAGTTGCATAATAGTGTAATATTTCAATTTTAATCTACATTAAATGACTCGAAAGTTTAAAAAAGCTTGGACAGGATGGTGATTAATATTAAATATGTTGTAATTAAGTATTTTAATATGAAGTAAGAGATCATTAAAATTTATAATGTAGATCTTAAATAAATGATATTAAGAGGGCGACAATCAGTGGAAAATTATCCATGATGATTAAGTATCATTACTTGGTCATAGTATTTTAATATTCGGTCATTCTACTTGCATTTATCAAAGAATTTAAATATACAGTTTGCTACATGCACGTAACATGTGGATAGACATTTATATATATATTCGTTAATAGCGAAATATTTTGATATGAATTACTTGTTTTTTACTGAATATTAAAAACTTTGAAAAATACTTTTTATGTACACGATCAATATATAATTAATGCTGTAATTTAAATCTATTGAAACAACTTAATATGTAACCATCATTACTTTAAAATTTAGAAAACCAAGCCACTTAAATCTATTTATAAAGTTTGGAATAATTATCATTACAAAAACAAGTAGATGTTAAAATGCTTCAACCCAAATTGTAAAACTTGTTTATCACTGATAGAAATTTTCCATTGATTGCTTCCTTCTTAATTTAACCTAGCATTTCAAATTTAAGACCATATCATAAAATAATGAAGTTTCTCAATTGATTAATACACACACATGTTTAGGCGTTTTACTGAAATTCAGTAGAGTTAATTCTTTAGTTTGAGCAATGCTCTTCACTGAAAGATATCAATAATCAGAAAATAATCTGGAAATCCGTTTCTCTCCATATGGTGTTCATTAATTAATGACATTTATATAGATAGCAATAGAATAAGGTAATATAAAGAGGATTAGTAGTGCGTTATTTTAAATACTTTACCGTATACATATATTTGAACGGTTCCCAAGTCAGTATGTGTGTATATTTATATATGAGTATATAATAATTAAATATATGTGTAGTATTTATATTCTAACCTACTGTAATTAGAGGAATTTGAAGCCAGACTTTCAAGCTCCTTTTAGTCATCTAGTCTATCTTATTTACATGCGAAAAAGATAAATGATCTCTAATAAAAGTATTTCATGCTGAACCAGCACTCATCATTTGGTTCGATCATCATCTCACACGCATGTATATAATCAGTGCTCAGTTTATATTAAGATATCAAATTTTCAAACTTTAATGAACATGCTTCAAAGTCTTAGTTGGGTCATACCCCATGTTTACCATAAGTCAATCTGATCCCTCATATGTAGGACCTTAATCCCATATTTCTCAGTAAACTTTGATTTTTTTGAAGGGGGGGGGGGATGATCAGACTTTTACAAATTAGCTAGAAATCTGTTTATTAGTAGGCAAATTTGTATTCATTTATTACTATTAATTACTTTGTCGTATGTATATATTTGAATAGTACCCAAGTCGTGTGTGTATATATATGAGTATATATATATTTTTTAGTAAACAAATTTTTTTGAAAGGGAAAGGGGATAGTCAGATTTTTACAATTTAGCTAGAAATCTATTTATTAGTAGGCAATTTTGTATTCACTTATTACTATTTAGAGATACAGTAAAAGAGAAAAACAATGAAACATCCTTATAAATAAGTACTTGGCTGGCCTGATAATTACTATCATGTCTTCTCTTTCATTACTCCTCATCGTTGTTAACGGATGCTGTGGGTGTTGTCTTCATCCTTATACCAGGTTAATTTTTATCTGTATCTGGAATATATTATTTACAATAATTGAAATGTTTTGTTAGATTTAAGATTTGTTTTATTTTTGTTTAATATTCAGGTACCGGTAATTGGACTTCTTGGTTCTGGGGGTGGATTTAGAGCAATGACTGCATTAAGTGGTGTTTTCAAAGCATTGTGCGATACTGAACTAATAAATACGATCACATATACAGCGGGTCTTTCTGGTTCCACCTGGTACGAAAAATATGGAAACTTTTTTTTCTAACTCTATAATTTTATTTATTTTTCTTTCTACATTTATTTCTTCTCAATTTTGATTACTACTTTAAATTTCATTAATGTTTTACTTCATTTTTGCATATCCATATCTACAAATATAATTTATATTTGTGTGTAAATGAATCATGTGTCTCAATGGATAACGTACGTTCCTGTCTTGCACTCAACTTTGGATTCAACTCTGGTAAAAATTATTTTTAAAAAAATTTCTAATGATTTCTTACCAAACTTAGAATTTATCACTTGGGTATTTGGTCTAAGGCCAATCAAGCTAGATATTTAATTATTGGTTAGTATATATGTAGTTACCTATTATTTGAAAAAAATCAAAAATCACAAAAACCGTCATCTGTTGATATTTGAATAGCTTAGTGAGTAGTAGTCCATCTTTATTTGTTCTCTATAAAGTTATAAGAAACCTTTGACTTGCAATGGACTATTTAAAGTTGTTTTTAATTAAATATATATTATCTAAAATGATAAATATTTATGTAATGTTTCAAGATTAATTTATTATGCAACTGTCTATTAGATAATTGAAATGTTGATAAAAGAATATCATCTTTTACCTTTATCTCTTTTAGATACAAAGAAGAATGTTTGAAACACTTAGGATAGAAGAATTAATTTTTAAATCAATTAAGAAATTTATTTCTAAATATTTTAAATTGATTGATACTTTTTAATTGACAAATCTGACATTTTCTCATTTTTAAAACTTTGCCAATAACAATTCAAATAATGAAAATATATAATATATAATTTTTTTAAAAAAAGAGAGAAATCTTAAGCTTTCCAATTAAAAATCTCAGTCTATTTAAAATATTTAGAAATAATTTTTTGATTTATTTAAAAATTCATTCTTTCTAGCCTAAATATTTCAGATTCTTCTCTATATATGTAAGAAGCAAAGAAAAAATATGTTTGCTTTTTTGCTAATAAAAATATTATATTATGCTATGGCTAGAGGGCATTTCAATTATCTAGAATAACAGTTGCATAGAGGGTTAATATCAAGACATTATTTATATGTGTAAAGGAAGATAAAGATAGTTATCTCAGAATAGCATAAACAGATTAGATCATTAAATATAATGTGTGTGCATATTTAGAAATAATATAGTGACTACTTAAAAATTTATAATCATAACTATTATAGATAAAGAGAAAATTATAAAGCAAGTTTTAAAAAAATCTTTTTTACATTAAATAATCTTGGATTATAAGTTTGAGTTTATCAATAATAGTGAATAATGACAGCTATTTAAATGTTTAAGATAATGATAAAATGAATAAATTTACTAGACTTAAAATCAGTAATAATTTTATGTTTAAAATCCACTTATTAAAACATAAAAACACTCATGTTTAATTTAATTGATAATTTTAAAACAGTCATATTTCTAGATAAACTATGTAATAACAAACATATATATTTTGATAAAATGTATTGATTGAATATACATATAGATGTTTGTTTGCACATATATAAAAATATTCAATATTAGTTACCAAATTTTTATTCAGATTTAATTAATATTAAAAATTTCAATGAAAATATATGTAAAAAAATATAACCTTAAGAATATGCGCCTAAAATGCGAGAGTAGGTACCTCAACAAATCTAAACACAAGATTAACGACTTTAAAAGACGATAGTCTTAATATATATTACTTATGTAATGAGTATGTGCTTTACAAATTATTAATTTCAACTTTATATGTAAAAGAGAAATTCATATAACATTACAATACTATCCAAAAAACAAAATTTTACTAAAATTCTTCCACAACCATGGTTTCATCTAACAACAAATAGACTTTTTCAAAAGAAATTCAACATACAACATATATATACAAAACAAAATAGCATTCCCATCATTCACTTTAAAAACCAATTTCCTTTTACATCATATATAAATAAATTATTGTTAGTTAAATATTTATCTCAAACCAAGTACCAAAAAGTATGAAAATTGTATTAAAATTTTTTGTAAAAAATGTGAAATCATATTTTAACTATTGACATTTGCAAAAATTTTCAATTTAATGCTTGTCAATATAAATGAAATTATGAAAAATGTAAATATAAACTTTTCTTAGCAGTTAATATTATATACTAATTAGATTAACAACTTAACTTTGATTTATTGAGAATGTGAAATAGTCTCAATCCAAAACCCAAGATAAAGTCTTTTAAAAAGATAAGAATGAACCATCTTATCCTTTTACCTATATTTATTTATATAGGCCAATCTAAAGCACTTTGAAATGAGAGTGTGAAGATCTTAAATTGATCATATTATTTCTTTTAAAGCAATATTTTAACAATTGACATTCACAAAATTTTTCAATTTACTGCTTGTTAATATTAGATAAAATAATAAAATATGTAAATATAAACTTGTCCTAGTAGTTAATGTTATATACTATACTAATTAGATTAACAACTAAACACTAGTTTATTGCATATATGAACTGCTTAAAATATAACTTTAAATAAAATAATGTGATCAATTTAAGATCTTCACACTCTCATTTTGAGGTGCTTTAGATTGACTTATATATATGAATATAGGTAAAGGAATATGAAGGTTTGTTTTTATCTTTTCACAGACTCTATCTTGTACTTTAGATTGAGAATATTTTATGTGCTCAATAAATCAGCATTTAGTTGTTAATCTAATTATTATATAATATTAGCCATTAGAAAAAGTTTATGTTTATATATATATATATATATATGTGTGTGTGTGTATGCACAACTAAATAAAATAAAGAAAGAAAAGAAAAAATCTCCTCTTTGTAAAACACATGCACATGTGTATGCAAAAGAATTATATATGTATATGTCACACACAGATGCTACTAATGATGAGTCATTACATTACAACATAAAAGATTATGATTAACTTTGTGAATTCAATGCTTTTATTTCCATAAATTTGCTATATTAATTCAATAATCCTAAGTGTGACTCCCATAGATCTATTTTAATATATATATATATATATATATCATAATCATCATCAACCATTATCAATCAACTGCAGGATGAACGTCTCTCCAAGTTCAATTCATCTCTGATCTTTAGCTTTTCTTCTACACATCACCCTTGCACACTTACTTATTTCATCCATCCATCTCACATGTGGTCTCTTTCTGGGTCTTTTACAATCTCTTGAAATCTTATTTAAGATTTCAATTGTCCATATATTATCATCTCTTCTAGAAATATATATATATAATAAAGAATTCATGAAAATATTTAATTCAACATATATATTTATATATAAAGAAATTCCATATCAACACATAAGATTGCCAAATTCATTCATATCCAGTCTCTTTTTATTTTCATTCAGTATGATAAAAAAAAAGTGAGTCCCACCTTTTCTTCTGCTTGTTTAAGATTATAAATAAACAACATATATGAACAATGATAAACAAGAGTTAAATTCAAATTCACCAAAGTGTTATAACAACTCCCCTTCACTTGGTCAAATTAAAATTATGATGATAGGGTAAATATTTTCACATTTAACTATCTTATAAATAGATCATCTCTCACATAATCCAAAATATGTGAAAATTTATATGTTAATGCTAACTAGGAACTATAAAAAAAAATTTCATATTAACACAAGCATTATTATATCCAGTCATCTCTTATCATCTGGTATCATTATTCAGTATACAGAAAAAAATTAAGTCATCGTAATGTTATCTATTAGTATGTAATTTATTTGCCTAGTTCTCTAATTAATTTTAGTGTATACATTTTTTATTTACATATATAACTTAAATTTAATGAATGCAAAATGCAATAAAACTTTATTTTGACAAGTAAATAATAGAGACTGTTGACAAAAATATATATAGTAAATATCTAAAAAATAAAGATATATTACATGATTGTAAGAATACAATAATAAAACTGATATTTAAACAAGGTATAAAAATAATTATTAGAAATTACAGAGAACTTTGGATTTAAATTAAATAAAAGGATAATCTGAATTTAAAAGCATCTATAGCAGTTTAAATTATTTTATCTGGAATTAAAGTTTCCAAAAATTATGTCATTGTTAAAGTCGAAATATGTCTATCACAATGCTTCATCCATAATATGACTATCAAGTGATAAAAAAATTAACACTGATAAGGATTTATTACATAATGATTTTATCTTCAAAACTTTTTAATATGAGTTTAAGTACAACATGGCTTTCAATACCACAATAAGTTTTTACTTGCCAGTAATGTTAATTCTTAAACTAGTATCTTATGTAACCAGATTTATGTGATTCCAACTGAAATAATATTGCTGTGTGTGCATGTGTTTAGAATCCCAGTACAACTGTTGAGTCAAAAGTTTGATAAAATAAATATCTCATGTGGATTTAGTTGTTTTTGTTGTTGTTGTTGTTGTTTTTGCAGTGTAATTTTGGTTGGTGGTTAAAGATTTAATACTAATGCAATATTAGTTTAGAATTATCATTCGTATATGTACATCTGTTGATATTATTGTGTATAATAAAATATTGTTGATTTTTAATGATATTGGGATTGTCTAAGAAATGACTGGCTTTGTACATACAACTATTGATTATATTTGTTTTCTTATTAGTTACTTTTATTTTATAATATTATTAAGAATATATAATAAATGATATACTTCATTTGTTTTTCAAATTTATTTAAATATTTGATTTTCTATATATAATGAAAATCTTGATTGTAATATATATATATTTGTAATTGTTACATTTTCTTTTTTTGCTAAATTGAAAAAGCCCATTTAAAACAGCTAAAACATGTAGAATAAATTTATTCTATTAAATTCAAAGCATTTGTGCATTTTTTAAAATAAAATATTATTGTTTTTTTTTTTCATATGTCAAATGCGTTGACCGAGTAGCGAATCCGGGCCAGCTATGCTAACTGCTAGGCCACCAACGCTTAACTAAATAAAATATTGTTTCACTTAAGTTATAGTTTAAAAAGTAGCAAAGTTATTTCAGTGTTATTATTATTATTTCAGCAAAGGATTTTCAAATAAATCGTTGAAACCAAATATTGAGCGCCTTTTCCCAAAAACTTTACCTTTTAGGGATAAAATATATACTGAATTAAACTGGAGTTTTATTATTATTTTAATATTATTGATTTTCCATTAATGTGACAATGTTCACTGATACCTAATGTTTTTATAATTCTGGACTTCAAATAATATTTATTTAATATTTGTCATTAACAAAAACTAAATTACATCAAATTTCTTAAATGATGGTCTATATTATATATTGAAATATATGCCAAACTTATTATATTAAATATCTAATAATTATTTATGGTTTTTCTTCTAAAAATTTATAATATATAATTTTGCCTATCTATTAATTTGACCATAGTAGTGTAGCTAATGATTATAATAGATTGCATTTTATTTAGACTAAACAAATGGTTAAATGCCTTTATTCATTAGTAATCTTATTCATGATTTGATAATTTTAAAACACTACCTTTTTGAACTGCATCCAACTATCATATAGTTTTGAAACATTTCATTTATTACATATTTAAGGAAGTTTAACTAGAAAGCCGAATTCTGACACCTTTAATATTTTTGCAGAAGGATGGAAAGTAGCAAATAGAGTGTTATGATTAATTTTAAGAAAAATCTGATTTATCATTCAATTAACTTTTCATAGTTATAGTATGACACAATTAGTTTCATAAATCTGAAATGTTTAAATGTTAAATAAATATTAACTATATACATTGTCATGTATAAAATTATACTTTAAATGATCAAATTCCAATGCTAAAATTTATCCATAATGTTGGCTTCTATATATAAAATTAAAAATGATCAGCTTGAAACAGAATTAAAATAGACAATTCACTATAAATAAAAAAAATTATTTAATATATCAATCCAGCTTTCATTCCTTAATGGAACTTTTCCAGATGTTTCTTTTTACGCAATCACATGACCAATTGCCCTACAGCAACTATCCCAATGGACATTATTTACATTACATTACAATAAATATAATTATTAAAATATATATATATATTAAACATAATTAATAAAATACATATATGTACATAAAAATGATTAAACTTATTACAGTCCTCCCCCCCCTAATATATGTATATACAAATAATCTAAAAAGACAATAATAATAATCCCTTCCTTTTATTTTTAAAAGTATAACTCTAAAGTTTCCAATAATCTAATAATGCCCAATTAGAGGGGGGTGGCATTGTTAGATCATTGGAAACTTTAGAGTTATAATTTTAAAAATAAAAGGGATTATTATAATTGTTTTTTTTTTTAGATTATTTGTAAATATATATACATATATTATGAGAGAAAAAAGACTATAATAAGTTTAATCATATATATATTTTACTAATTATATTTAAATAATTATATTTATTGTAACGTAATGTAAATATTTCCGTGGGGGGGGGGGGCTTGCTAGAGGGTAATTGGTCATGTGATTGTTTAAAAAGAAATATCTTGAAAAAGGTTCAATTATGGAATGAAAGTTGGATTGATGTATTAATTTTTTTTTCTATTTATAATAAATTGTCTATTTCAATTTTGATGAATTGATTATTTTTAATTTTATATAAAATTATGTATATATATATAGTAGTGATATATGTGAAATAATATTTATCTAAATATATTTAATATTTAAGTTGTATATATAAATATGCACACTTATACAAATAACATATAAAAAACAAATAATCAAATAACTTCTTTATTTGATTTTAGGTTCACAGCAACTCTTTACTCTCAACCAGATTGGCCTAATTTAAACATTATAAAAAGTTTTCAAGATGAACTAAAACATAATATCAACTCTAGTGTGTTTTGGTTACTTTCTCCTAAAAGCATTTTGAAATATGCAGATAACATTAGACAAAAAAGAACAAAAGGTCAACCAGTTAGTTTTACTGATATCTTTGGTTTATTAGTCGGAGAAACCTTAATAAAAAACGTAAGTAATAACCATTTCAAAGGGAAAATATATGTATCAAAGCTACTTGATATCTGCTTAGATATTTTGTTGATTTCAAAAATATCTTATACAAAACATATTTCTAGATATTATCTAAAAATAATGTACAAATACTGTATAAATAAATGGTTAAAATATCCTTTAAATAAATGATTGCAATAAAAGATCTCCCTGACAGCTCTTTATAGTGAGGAGAAAAATATTATATCAGGCTTATCAATTTCTGGTTGATCAGAAAGAATTTTTACATTGTTGTTTTATCCATTAGCTAAAAACAGTGAGATATCCATGATTCTCTAGAGTTATTTATACACAATAAAACTCTGAAATCTTATTGGAGCATGGAAACCTTTTTTAAATTTTATTCAGTATGAATTTGAACCTTTGATCATGATATGGTAAGATAAATGTGCTAACCACTACACATGATACTGTTTTATTGACATAACACCGAGAATTCAAATCTTTTTTTAGCTAAAATAATATTATAAAATAAATGAGGTAAGTGCTAGAATTATAAATTAACTGAAATTTTTTTTCAAGCTTTAGTCAGCCTGTATTTGAATCACAGGTCATGTGTATGAGAGTTGACCTCAATCACTGAATATAAATGAAAACAAATGAATTTTTAAAATAAATAATCAGGAATTAATTATAATCTACCATTACAGAAAAAAAATCAGAATAGGATCATTAAAAAGGAGAGATGGTTTATTAAGGTACTGGAAGAAGGAATTTGGACTGCATTTAAAAAATTGGGATTTTGAAATAGGATGTATTATTAAAACATTTGTTGAAATTTAAGATGGAAAAAGTACATAGAAGGAATAAGGTGTTAAAAATCACAAAAATTATGCTAGAAAAATAGCTGGAAAGCATTATGAAAATTTTGTCATGACTAATATCATACCTGGTTTAATTGTTGTAGAAGGAATAATATCAAAAGTGTAGCCTAGTTACAATACATCTTACCTATTATTATTATTAGGAAAATATAAATAATATAATAAAAATTTAAAGTATATTAAGTACAGAAAATTTTTGATGAAATAATTAAATCAGTAGATATTAAAGTTAAAAAAAGAAAAAGGTGAAGATAAAAAATAAATAGAAAAAAGATAGTAAATATACGGTAGAGGCTCCATGCTTATAATTTTCATAATCCTAGTTTTTGTTATCCATAAGTCATAAAATATATTTATATAAAAAATAAAAAGAATAAAAATTTCTAAAAAAGAAAATTTTGATTTTTTAAATTTTTAGCTCATTATTATAAACTTCAGAGTTTTTTAACTCACTCACTTTCTGCTGAAAGTGTAATTAAATATTAATTTTTCATATTGATCTACAATAGTCAAATTTTCTGCATTCACATTTTTGACATCATTCATTTTAGATAAATACATTAATGACTATTATTAAAAATTCATTAAGCTAGAGATTATCATATCATTTTTAGCCCAAATTTAAACTTTAAATCTAGTTTAAAAATTAATATACCTTTTTTTTTTAATTAAATATAAACACATGATATCTTTAATTTAAAGTTTTACTTCTGCAATAATTTTTTTTAATAAATTTAAAACTTCCATTCCATTACATATTCTTGTTTTGAGAATGTGTAGAAGAACAGAAGTTTTATATATATCTAAAAAATATATGAATAATATTTTTACTATATTTTGTGTCTACATAAATACTTTATTGCACTATCAAACAATATAAATAAATGTATTGTTTTATAAATAAATAAATATCATCAAAAAAATTATATGGTATCAACAAAATAAGGTTTTGGGGGCAACGTTTTATTGATCTCCTTAGTGTGGTATATATTATGATTATTAATAAAGCATCATATATAATGGCATCAAGATTTTGTTTCCTGAATTGCATTTTTTTGTCCTTTCAAATAATCATTAAATTAAAGGCAATATTAATACTATCAAAATTGAAAACGAATAAATATCTTTATGCTGTTCTTCCATAAAATAAAATAAAAATAAAATAATAATATAACTGTTGTAAAGAATTTATTATTTCCTGATTAATATTAATACTGTATATTTAGAAAAAATATTCAAAACAATATGTTTATTAAGAAGAATCAATGACAAAAATTAATATGAGAATAAAGTACCATCTGTATCAGTAAAAATAGAGTCAAAAAGAATCCTACAATGACATTCATAGTTTTTGGATCATGAAAGAATATATGGTCATAATTTGCAATGAAACAGAATGATAAAATTTTTAAAAAGGCACGGTTTATTAGTAGTATAGATTCAGTGATGAAGTTCAATTAATTACAGTTTAGAGCATGTGCAGATAAATTTAAATTAATATTTCCTGTGATACATTTAACAGTTTGACATTTTGTTATTCTAATATTCGCTTTTTGAAGGGAGTACTCTGCATCAAAAATGTATTTAATTGATAAATACTTAGAAATTCTCACATCAATGTAAGAAATGTTTATATTAATGCACAAAATTATAACTTTTCTTTATAATCATATATATATGTACATATGCGTGAATAATTGAAATATACTAATTATAGTATGCAGATCTGTATATACATGTCCCTAAATGAATAGAATATCTATGCACAAATGTATTATAATTTTTTTCATTCATGTTTAAGATTGCAGCTGATGGAAATTTTAAATATTAAAGTGCTAAATATAATACTGCTAAAAAGATAGGTAAATTACAAAAAAAATATTCAAATGTCAAATTAAGATGGCGAAATAATCTACCTTGAAGATTGGGTAAAAATTATGTATGTTTGAAATAATTATATATATTATTTGTGTTATGATGTCTGTATACATACATGGGATATAAAATCATAAGTTATGATGGCCACAATATTAAATGTTTTCATTGATAGCTAATATACATGTACAAATATATCTAACTCATAGATACCTATTGTCATTTAAATCCTTACAATACAATCATTGTCTTGATTTTATTTGCATCAACTATATGGCTGTTAAATTTTGGTTATTATCTGAGATCCTATATTCATAATCATCATCAGTGACCAATCATCTGTTTTTGAACAATGCCAATTCCATGAATGTGTCGTAAGTGCTCATTCTACTATAGCAACTTGATTTACAAATTCTAAACCATCAGTCATCCTAAAATAACACACTAGGTTATAGTCCTCGTTATGTGCTATTGATACACTACCTCTAAACCTTTTGAATATATATATATATATATTGTAGTGTATTGAGTTCAAACTCTATATTATGAACCCCAAAGACGTCAGAAGGAAAGGGAAAGAATTTTTTTTTCTCTCCTCAAACGACTTTTCTTAGTGAAAGAGGACAATGTTAAATAGTTCAACAGTCTACTTAAGAATTAAAGTTTTGAACATATATAAGTAGTTGTCTGTAGCTGTAAACTCTGTAAATCATTTTTAAGTCTACTTATTAACCTTTTATATTCCAATTTATATCTAATAAATTATAATGTTGTTCTTTCTTAATAGTGCTTTGATTTAATACTTATCATTACTAATTTGATCTATGACTTTTGTTTCTAATATTAATAATCTGTAACTTTTCAAATCATTTATATTACTTTCAACAGGCATGTACTAATTCAGTATTTTAATCTTTGCTTTGACTACTTAGGCAAGTTTTATAGATATAAGTGGATACGTGAATATATGCATGTGTATGCACAAATATTAAAATTTAAACATTTACAGATATATCAAAAAGATTTTTAATAATTTTAGATTTTTTTGTGTAAAAAAAATTTCTTTTTTATATTATTTAAGTCCTTTTTTTAAAAAAAAAAAAAAAAGTTTTTAAAACTGGGAGAGGAAAGAGTGTCAATTCTAAAGATTTCAATCTTTAGTCAGAGACCAAAACAAAAATGGAATATCTGACAAATGAAAAGCAGAGTGTGCATTTATTGTTTTCTGATTTACTGGGGTTTTTGTTAAGGTATCTGTTGGTGAGCTTTAATTCCAGCACTAAGCTATTTATTTAAAAGCATTTTTTTAAACTATATATTTATAAGAATAGAATAAACGTTATCAAAAATTAAGTAAAAAATAAAATCTCATAATATCATTAATTCAGCTGTTATCCTATGATATTTTTAGTCAGGGCCTTGATTTTGCGAATGAATCTTGACTTCTTTAATAGTCAGTAAATTCGGTTTCTTAACTTAATAAAAATTATAGAAACTGAATTAAAGGAATTTCTATATTTCAGTAATGGTTTGTATTCTAATTTTATGTAAAGTACAAGGGACTCTGGTATTGATACCTATATAACACTAACACATATTATTAATCAAGTGAGAATTTAAAGAGTATATTTAGTCTAGAGATAATTTCTAGTTTAATAAATCATCAGTGATAATTATTACTATAAGTGGTTCGTAACAAAGTTGAGCATTCAGAAAATTTGACACTTATAATGAAACTATAGTAATTTGATATCAGTAAAATATTAAACAAATGATGAAAATATATATAAGAGATTGTGATCTTGGTCAACTGATGAGTGTAAGTTTAGCATGAAATGCAATTCTTGGAGATCATATCTTTTTCACACATTTTTGGTTATTTGGTTTAGAAAATTGTAACTAAATAGAAGTTTGATATACATCATCATTACTAACCATTATCAATCCACTGTAGTATGATCTCCTAGTTCAATCCATCTTCTTCGATCTTTAGCTTTCCTTTTCCACATCATCTCTGCACACTTTCTTATTTCATCCATCCATCTCACATGAGGTCTCTTTCTGGGTCTTTTACAATCTCTTGGAATCCAGTTTAAGATTTCAATAGTTCATCTATTATCATCTCTTAAACCACTAAACATCACATGATCACTATCTCATACTAGCACAATAATTGTTATTAAACAATTCAAAACAAAACAACACTCTCCATATAGTAGTGCCATCTTGTGCTAACAAGAGCAATCAATGGATGCCAGAAGGCTTGTGCATAAAATCCCTATCTAATGCCTACTCATCCAATATCCCCAGACTAGTTTCTGGCTTGTGGCCTTCATCAGTGAGGAGCCTTGGATCTGAGAGCACTGCACCTAGATCTTAGGATCTAATGCAACCCTCCAGCACCCACCTTTTAACTCTATTTAACTACAAAACTATGAGAATGAAATTGAAAACACTATTAATATTTTCAATCCAAGCTCAATAGCTTATATAGTCATATGGGTCTGAACTCAATTCAGCACCCATACATTTTGGTGACTTTGGCTCTTTAACAACCATAGCCACCATTATCCTATTAGGCAGGATTGGTGTTAAACCACTAAACATCACATGATCACTATCTCATACTAGCACAATAATTGTTATTAAACAATTCAAAACAAAACAACACTCTCCATATAGTAGTGCCATCTTGTGCTAACAAGAGCAATCAATGGATGCCAGAAGGCTTGTGCATAAAATCCCTATCTAATGCCTACTCATCCAATATCCCCAGACTAGTTTCTGGCTTGTGGCCTTCATCAGTGAGGAGCCTTGGATCTGAGAGCACTGCACCTAGATCTTAGGATCTAATGCAACCCTCCAGCACCCACCTTTTAACTCTATTTAACTACAAAACTATGAGAATGAAATTGAAAACACTATTAATATTTTCAATCCAAGCTCAATAGCTTATATAGTCATATGGGTCTGAACTCAATATGTCCAGCCCAACTCTGCTTCAGTCTTTTAATTTTTTCAATGAGGAACACCTGTGTGTTCTCTTACCCATATATTGCATTTTTGATCTCTTCTTGTTATCCCAACATGCATCTCTCCATACTTCTTTGAGTGGTCTGAAGTCTCTGTATTGCTCTTCTATTAAGTGTACAAGTCACAGATCCATAAGTAAGAACTGGTAAAACACATTTATTAAAAACCTTCCTTTTCAAACACATAGACATATTTCCTTTTCGTATCAAATTATTTCTACCAAAAGCACTCCAACCAAATTTAATTCTATGATTAATTTCATCCATTATGATTCCATTTGTATTAATAATCTGATTAAGGTATTTGTAGCTGTTAACTTCTTCTAACTCATTATAATCAATCTTTATTTTCATATTTTGAGAAAACCCATTAAACATTACTTTAATTGTTTTTATATATATACATATTAAATTATATATATATATGAAGTTAATAATATATCTAAGAAAAGGTGTATATAAATTTAAAATTACAATATAAGCCATATATGTCTTACTCACTCGAAAATAAAAAAAAAAGAGAACTGGGTGTTTCAAAATGCATCCAGAGGTAGAGAGATTGGTATAACATCTGGACTAATTATACTTTTGATATGATTAATCTAAGAAAGATGCACTGGCATAAGAATAAAATTTGAAAGTATATTACAGTGCAAAGAATGGTACATCACTTCACAAAGTATTAAAATGGGTATGCATTGTGTGAGAATAATATATTGAAAGTTATCAAAACTGTCAACATAGGCAAGAAAATTCAGATGTTGATAGCTCTATAACACTAAACACAAGTGAGAATTAAAGAATATACAAGATTAGGGATAACCTCTAATTTAATGAATGATCAGTAATAGTCATTAATGTAATTCTATTAAGTGGTTTGTGGCAAAGTTAAGCATTCATAAAGTTTGACAGTTGTAATCAATCTATATAGTAAATTGCTAACTATAAAATGCTAAACAAATGATGAAAATATGTGTAAGAGATTGTGATTTAAGCCAATTGATGAGTGCTGGTTCAGCATGAAATGCACATATTGGGGTTCATTTATCTTTTTCATGTCTTTGGTCATATCTTTCAAAAAATTGTGATTAAATAGAAATTTGAAATATATATTAAATTATATATATATGAAGTTAAAAATATATATTTTTAAAAAAGGTATTTATGAATTTAAAATTGCAATATGAACTATATATGACTTACTCACTCAAAAAAGAATGCATCTAGAGTGAGAGAGGTTTGAATAACTTCTGGAATGATAGATGATTGTGATATGATTGAGCTAAGGTGAAAGATGCACTGAGATAAAAATAAAATTTGAAAATATATTATTTTTTATAGAAAATGGATGCCACTTTATCCCAGCAAAGAGAAAAAGTAGAGAAGGGGCTTGTTCCATTACCACTTTATACCTGTTTACATGTGAAAAAAGATGTTTCTGAGAAAGTTTTTCAAGGTATTATAATAATCCATTTCTAATACAACACTATTATATTACTCATTTAATTATCTTTATATATATATATATATGCAAATAACAAACATACACTATTATCACTATATACTGTTTTGCACTTTTATTATACTATGTTATAAATACAATTTATCCAAACTTCAAACACTTTTTAGCAAACTTTATTTGTACATACACCTACGTTTCGACTGACCTGAAGTCTTCTTCAGAGTAAGGTTATTTAGAAGATCAGAATAACCTTACTCTGAAGAAGACTGCAGGTCAGTCAAAACGTAGGTGTATGTACAAATAAAGTTTGCTAAAAAGTGTTTGAAGTTTGGATAAATTGTATTTATATGATATTATGGCAAACTTAAAGAAAAGTGTGATTTTGGTAATATTATACTATGTTGTTATTTATATAATAATTAACTATTTAACTTATATGATTTAAAACACTAGTGAGGCACTTTTATTTTACTAGCAATAAAACTAATGTTTTTTTTAGATATTGCATTATTGGCTTCCTGTATTTTATTGTTTATTTTTTGATAATTAGCAGTTATATAATATCTAAAAGTTTTTTACTTTTATTAATCGTAGTTAAATATAAAATATATTAGTGTTTTAAATATATATACAAGTCTACATACAATGGAACGAGATTAAGAATGCAAACTACAATTTTAGATGTTTTATCTTATCAATAAACATACAACTAATGATTTCAAAAGTATTACGGTATCTCAGTATTATGTTTATACTAATGTTCAACATTTTTATTTTCATTGTATGTTCACACATTTACAAAATTGCAACTTATTATCAAGATCACATTTAATTTCTCTATGAAACTTAGGAATGTGATTGAAACAAAATCTTGATACTTTTCTTTCAACAGCTAGTTAGAGAAAAGATTTTTCAGATTCTTTATATAATAAATAAACATAATAGTTGTTATACTCATGATCAATTTTCTTTTCAAAGGTTTACTCTATGGTTTATTGTGTATTAATCCTATTTTTAAAATTTGCAACAAAACTGTTAATCCAATTTTATGCCATGGTTATGATTTTGTACTGAGTTCTCTGACTAATGTCTTATAAGTAGAATTATTTGAATTCATTGTATTTTTAATGTACATCACAGTTTATAAAAATATAAAAATAAACGTTATTTTTATACACTAGACATAAATTATCTATTTTTTATTTATCTGTCTTTATACACACATATATGTATATAAAATACCAACATACAAAATAGCCAGTATAGTTCATAAAAATATAAAAATAAACATTATGCCTATATACTAGACATAAACATCTATTTTTTCTATTTATCTGTCTTTATACAGATATATTTGTATATTAAATGCCAACATATAAAATAGTCAATATAATTAATTAAATACATCAATTCAAAATTAAATTACTAGCCAAGGATTATTTCAACAAGGCAGATTTTTCAAGTACAAAAGTGAATCAAAATAAAATACCCTCATATATAAATATATCTATGATCTTAATATTCCAATTACTTTTAATATTAAAAGAATTTTTTAATAAATTAATAGCTTCAGATCAAAATTTTTTTAATAATGTGATTCTTTAATATTAGTTTAAATTATTGGAAAGTAAAATTATATATATATTGTTTTATGTTGTTTTTAAATGAAACAAATCTGCCTTAATTTGATTCTGACTGTATTTGATTAAATGTATATATGCTTCAATCAATATTGAATTTTTTTTCCTAACAGTTTAGGTAAAGGGATCTATATCTTTTTCATCTCCTTTTTTTTTTTCTCTCATACTTTTTTTTATATTTTATTTGCTTTTTTTTTTAAATATATAATTATTAATATTTGTATCTAGTGGTGGTAACAAAATATACTACTTGTATATATTATGAATAAGTTTTAAAAAACATGTTATAATGCTATAAAAAATAACCTTTTAAATCAGAAGATATTAATATACTATTGTTAGAATCATGTTGTTAAGGATTTTGAAACTAATTTCTTTAATTTAGTTTAAATTGGCATGCAGTCATAATCATAGCCTTTAGCTTTTAAGACAAATGTATTAACTTTTTCTTATTTTTTAAGTCCTCTACTTACAAATTAGCAAATCTTTCTGGTATGTACATGATCTAGAAATGGATCTCTAGCTATTATCATCTAGAGCCTAAAGCTTACAGGATTATCAGGACTGTTTGTTAGAGTGACATGCTGACTGTAAAAATAAATACAGTTGTGATTTAATGCTGTCTTCAACACTTAAGTATGTGCATGGGTCATATTATTATTAGTGTTGAGTCCATGATTTGTCTTCACCTTTTCATTTTCTTCCTCTTTTTATGACTTCTCATACTATATGTCTCACTATTCTTTAACTCTAAAACATTTTAAAATTTTGATTTTTACTTTGGTTTTTTTTTCAAAACCTTAAATAAATAATTTAGTTTCTTTAAGATAGTTTAAAATATTTTAAATATTTTTGCTCATTCTCTTATGGAACTTTTTTTTAAAAAATGTATTGCTGTTTCTAATAAATGAGTTGTATTTTTAAGTTCAGCAATAATAAGAATTCAACTGCTAGCTAGTTATTTTCATTGATAAGCACAATATATTAAAAGTATTCAGAATATACACATATAAAAAATACAAAGGTAATTAATTTATTAGTTAAGCATTAAAATATATTTGGATTATACTGATATAGTCACTACCACAGAAATGCCTAGAGCTATTCTGTATTCAGAAAAAATCATGTACTTATTGCTGCCTTTTAATCTGCAACTTTTCTTTCTGAATGATTTTCTACATTTTGCCTAATTATAACTTTCTATTGTATTCGTGTCTTTCATATGAAAAAAAAAATCAGATCATTTTTGAAATATTCATGATGACATTCGGATTGTCTCTCCTTTAAAATCAAAAAAACATAAGTTTACAAGCATTATTTTCATCGGTCTTATATATAAGTAATTATTATCAACTGCATCACGTGTTTAATAAAGAAGTTGTTTATTAGTGTTTGTGATCTACTTAACATTCATGTCCATCTTTCTAGATAAAATATCACCAATAAATTTAAATTGATTAACATTTTCAAGCTGATAACTGAACAACTCAAAAGTTGCTGAAGATTTTTTTTCCAACGTTAGCTGATAAATTATCGAAATTTTTAAAACAAATCTTTTATAGATTGTATTCAAAATATTAAAATCAATGCATACGCCAATCTTTCAATTTTTATTAATCACACATCATCATTATATTGTAAATATCTATAATTTGAACAAATCTATTTTGCATATTGATGAAGCTGTCTATATTTTTTTAAATATCACTATCATAAAAATATAAAACAAAATTGAAGGTAGCACTCATTTCTATATAATTTAACTTTGTCTTTCTTGCCAAATCCATATAATATTAATATATTTATGTTCCTTATTACTTCTACAATGCTTTTTACAACCCACTATTGATGGTTTTGATTGCCCCAGCAATCTTCACAATTTTCAAATCTTAACTTAAGATTTGAAAATATAAATAGATTGTAAAAAGCATTGTAGAAATAATAAAGAACATAAACATTAATATTATTCTGTATAATTTCAGATCATTTAAATGCCTCAGATTTTTCCATCCTTGCTAGTAATCTATATTAACATTTTGTAGCATCTAATAAAATACAAATAAATTTTCATGCAAAATTGTTTATTTTTAAGCATTTCCACAGACCTTTGTAAATAAATTATTCAAACGCCTAACCAAATCTATAAAAGCAATATACAATTGCACATTTGGTTCATGCGTGATACCTTTCTTGCATTTTCCTAGCACCAAAAACCATATCTATAATGCTTATTGAATACTAATTCATAAGCTATAATGTCAAGAAAAATTATTTCATCTTAATTAAGATGCCAGATTTGCTGCCTTTTCAACTACATCATTCTTCCTGGATAAATAAATTAATGATTATTACTATTTATTTATTAGGCTAGAAAATATAAAATCATTATTAGTCCAGTTATACTCTTTAAACTTCAATTAGAGATTAATATACCTATTAATAAGTGCAATAACAAGGAATAATTATTTTAATTCCACTCCTCTTTTTTCCATACGTAATATACAAATTTGTTAAAAAAAAAAAAAAGGTGGTAGATGAATTCAGACAAACCAACTAACAGTAGTACTGTGTGCAAAAATTGACTGAAAGAATTTATATAATTAAAGATACAAGAGAAATGAAATACTAACATTAATTAATAAATAATTTCATAAGTTGTTATATTAGAGAAAAAATGTTATTAAAAAATATAATTATAAATGATGAAAAAAAGCATTGGCGAGGTTAAAATAATTAAGTCAAAATTTTACTTAGAATTTTGAATTTCATGCATTCTGTTCACAATTCCAAATATGAGTTTTTGAACATTGTTTGAAAAACAAGAAACAAAAATAATGAGATTCTGATCAGATGTTAATGGATATTTTCCTATATCCAGAGATGATCTTAGCATTTTTTTATTGAGATGAATCATATCTAATTAATTATACAATAGTCAAATTTTTTTAAAAATACATATATACAAGCAACAAAGATTACAAATTATAAAATTTTCATAGAAAAGCCTTTTTTTTTTTTTGGCAAATTATGTTTTTTGTCCTTTTCAATATATCTCCACAATTTAAAGCACATAAGTGACATCTATATCAATACATGAGAGAAGGCAGATAAACAAATGGATATCTGACATGATCTATTATGTGATTTTTTTTTCTTTCTCAATCCTACTACAAAATTACTCTGTTATATATATTGAATTGATATATATCCACATATATTAATTAATTAACTATCCATTCTTTATCCATTAACCACTTATTATTCAACTTAATGGATGTTTTGTATATATTCATACAGTTGTTTTTATTGTACATGATATAATTTGTTTCATATATTTTACATCTATTAACATTTTTAATATAATCAAGAACACTTATATTATAAATACAATTTATTTTATGTCCATACTCCAAATAATGAACATATAATGCAGATCTATCATCTTTTCTAGCAATAGCATCATTGTGTTCTTTAGCTCTTTCTCCCAATTGCTTTGACATCTGGCCATAGTAAACCATATTACAAAAATTGCATCTAATTTTATAAACTATTCCTCTCTTATATTTTATATCGTCTTTCATCCTACAATTAGTTATCAATTTATCTAAATTTTTGCTATTAGCCCATCCCACATTAATGTTTTTATCTATATAATTTTTACTTTTTTTATTTAATATATTATATACACTAGGCAAATATGAAATTTTTATCCACTTCTTTTGTTTATTAGTCCTACATTTATTATTATTCATGCTATTTACCCTATATCGTGAAAATATATTGTCAATACTATGCGCTGCATATCCACATTCCATATATGTTTGTTTAAATTTATCCTTCTGTAACATAGCAATATTTCTATCTGTATAAATCTATCGTTCTTATATTTAAAATTCTTTATTACACTCATTTTTTGTATCCGTGGTTGTTTTGAATCAATTGATATAATTTTCCTTAATTTATAATCCTTAATAAAATGCTTAATTATAATATCATTATTTGGATTTAAAATAATTTCAATATCTAAATATCTTATTTCATTATCAATTTCTTTCATAGTAAACCTAATATTATCAACATTTTTGAGAATGGCTGATTAATAAATTTTGCAATCTATGGGTAAGAGAACAAACAGGTGTTACTGACCTCAATGAAAAAATTAAAAGATTGAAGTGGAGTTGAGCTGGACATATTTCTAGAAAAGATGATAGTAGATGGTACAATTGAAATTTTAAACTGTATTCCAAGAGATTGTAAAAGACCCAGTAAGAGTCCACATGTGATATGGATGGATGAAATAAGAAAGTGTGCAGGGGTGATGTGGAGAAGAGAAGCTAAAGATCAGAAAAGTTGGATTGAACTTGGACAGACCTTCATTCTGCAGTGGATTGATAATGGTTGATGATGATTGCAATGGTAATTGAATAGAAATCATATTATTGTATATTATGATATTTCAATTAGTTTCCAGGCTGGTAACAACATCAGTTATGATAAAAACAAATGCCCAGCAAAACTTGTTTGATTTTTTTCATCAAATATTGCCACTTGAAAGATTGTAAAAAATTTGTATCAATAAATTAATGTTATTTAATATGTATATATTATTATATACATTTGTATCAGAATACTTTAGTTTATATAAGCATTAAGTACAAAAGATAAGAGCCTAGAGATAAATTTTAGATGTGTATTGCTATGTAGAAACACCTTATGGTTTGATATAAGGAATTCATTTTATAATAAAGTAACTAAAAGTAGAATACATATTACATAAAAAAAACTAACAACCTTAAAAGCCAGTTGTAAGAAATAACCTTTAAATTTGTTAATGTTTTATTTTTTTCATTTGAATTTTTTAATTATTTTTTTAAAGTAATTATAGAAATTTTTTTAAAATCTTACTGTAATTGATTTTATTTATAATGGTCTGATAATGTGAGGGGTTTAAAATGACATAATATTTAACCACTAAGCATCACATGATCACTATCTCATACTAGCACATAATTGTTATTAAACAAAGCAAAACTCTCCATACAGTAGTGCCACCCTGTGCCAACCAGAGTAATCAATGGGATATTGGATGAGTAGGCACTAAATAGGGATTTTATGCACAAGCCTTCTGGTATCCATTGATTACTCTGGTTGGCACATGTTTGCACTACTGTATGGAGAATTTTGCCTTGTTTGACCTAATGTTTACATGGTTATGACTACAATATCAAATCCAATAAAGACTGAGCATTCAATCATCAGTTTTTCAATGAAATAGATGATTATATAGTTGGAAGGGTAGCCTGTCCATTAATGTTTGAAAAATTTCTATCTTAATATAAACCATGTACTGATTGTATATATATATATATATATATATGAGAGAGAGATTATAACCTGGCCCAACTGATGAATGCTGGTTCTTCATGAAATACTGTACTGGGAATCATGGTATCTTTTTTGCATGTGTTTGGTCATGTATATTGGTTGCTTGAAATGGAATGGAGGAAAAATAGACTGAAAAATCCTGAGTTCAAATCCATCTAATTATTTATATTATATTATATAGTTAAATAAATATAAATATATTGTTTATATTATAGAATGGATTGAATTTTCTCCATTTGAAGTTGGAATGGCTAAATATGGAACTTTTATGGACAGTAAACTATTTGGATCTAAGTTTTTTATGGGGCATTTAGTGAAAGAATTTTCTGAAACTCCTCTTCATTACTTATTGGGTAAGTATTATATTATCTGTCCTAAGGCAGATAGAATAACTAGACAAAACAATATTACAACTAGGCATTTGACTATCATCAGTGGTGGTTGCCATTTCTCTATCACAAAACACATAATCACATTTACGTTACTAACAATACACTTCATAATATAAACAAAAGCAAAAACTAATTGTCTATATACAAATTGAAATCACTATTTCTAACATACCAAAATGATGAGTAACCACTTCCATTTTGGGAAATTCACTGATTAACTAATTAAAAAATTAATTATAAAATATTAAATGAATAAACATTAATTTGAAATAAATATAAAAATTAAATATAAAAAATAAAAATAAATATAAAGTTAAAATAAAAAGTTGAAAAATAAAAATTAACATTAAAATAAAAAAATAACACAAAAATCAAAGTGAAAAATTTTAAAGTGTTATTGAATTAATTAAAAATTAACTAAGACTGCTTAATCACTTTATTTTATTTTTATTTTAACTTTATATTTAATTTCTATTTTATTTTAGTGTTTTGTTTTATTAAATGCTTTTATTGAAGTTGGAAAATTGTTTTGTTTGTTGGTACATTGATTTATAAACTTTTAATCTTTTTTATGTTAGAAAAAATGTTTTAAATTGAGATTTAATACATTTAAATTCAATAGATTTCTTTGAAATTTGTATACAACTAATCTTTTTGGTAGGTCATGTAGTTTCTTAGATATGGAACAGAGGGTGGAAAATGTTGAATATTTTGATATTTAAAATTCTTCTTAGAACTTTTGTTTTAAGTAAGAGTCATGAGAGGGTAATATAAAGATTTTTTAAGTAATAAAAAAGTTTGTTTTCAAATAAAAAGAAAAAATATCAACAATAATTTTAAACAGAAAAATTACTTACTGATTTCTTATACATATATAATTATGTACACATACTAAATATGATATGTATATAAAGATTATATATATATTAACTTACTGCAGAAATATCTAGTAATATATATATATGAAATTGATTTAAAATAAAATTATATGTAATTAAGTGAAGTTCATTTACAATATAGTTTTGGTAAGTATTTTTAAAAATAAAAATAAAAAATTTCAATCAAAAGCAAAAATGTTAAACATTTTTCACTTAAAAGAAAATTTCATATTTTTAATCACTTATATATAGATATATGATTATATATACACATATTAAACATGATATATACACAAACTTATAACATAAATATTTAGTGATGTGATATATATATATCAACTATAAGTGTCAAGTCCATTTAAAGTACAATATAGTTTTACATTTTTACTTACTGTGCCAATTCTAAATAATAAAGATAAAGAATGTTTTATATTAAATGATTTTATTTACTATGTACTAAAAATAAAAAAAGTTTCTTCAACCAAATTGAGGCTTTTATATTTAATTTTAAATAAAAGCATGGAGGGAGTCTAGAAATTATTTAAGTCAATCCCTTGTTATAAAAAATAGAGATTAACTTAATTAATTTCTGGACACCCCCTCCCATGCTTTTATTTCAATTTAAATCTAAAAACTCCAACTGTGGGTGAAGAACAATTTTTTTTCTTTTTAGTGCATGGTAAATAAAAGAATTTAATATAAAAAAAATTTTAGCTTGATTATTTTGCTTAATACATTTTTAAATTTTTGGCTGGTTAATCAATAATTTCTCCAAAATAGAAGTGGATTCGCATTATTCTGTTACATAATTCATTTATTTATTTCCTTTTATTGTATCATGAATGCATTACAGAACTTTTTGCCACAGTTAAAAGTTCCTTATTATTTTCAATTACTGTCAAAAAGTCAATACAAAATTTTTCCATATATATTAAATACACAAGGTATTATACCATTCTCCATACTAATATCCAGTCTATTCTTTCATTTGTCCATTGACTAATTATCAGTAAAAACACACATTCACAGCTTGCATTGTGACTAGGAATAAAAAATAGATAACTGCACAAATGAACAAATTTGATTTTTTTGTTCCAAATATTTAAGTTTTCCAAGTATAGCCATCCATTTTTCAATGTAGATCTGAAATTTCTATTTATCACTGTCACCAGCAATTTGGATCTTTCTGATGTCTTAAATAAAGCAAAATTGGTTGAAGAATATATTTTTCATTGATGGAAATTACATCTTTACATGATTTTATAGTGTCTATATCTCATCCCATTCTCATACTTCTTTTATCAACACCCATTGCAGAAATAAAAATTGATTTTACAGTTCAATCCACTTGTTTAAATATGTTTTTGTAATCAAATAACATTTAAAATTTTTATTTTTGAAATTGTTTAGTTTCTGTGATTCTAAATTACAGTTACACAAAATTTCTTTCATTTCAGAAGTAGAAACTTATTATGAATTCTATATTCTATCATTCTGATAGTTTTCATTCATGATTGCTTTAACTTCAACGATTGTGATTTATTTTTTTTAATATTTCATATTTGACTATTAAAGCAGCTGAGAAAACTGTCTATTGTCCATAAATATGCTTCACCAAGTGGATTTGTAAAAAATCTAATTAGAAAATCAGGTACATTTTCCTCTAACAGAAAAAAAAATTCAAACCCTCATATATTTTGATTATTCTCTCAATTATTGGCATTAATGATATGCAACATATTTTCAAATGGAAAAGTAGTTATTGATATTCAATATCAATGAATTTTCAAAATTCTTTCAAACCACTCTGTGCACACAGTAAATGATTTGAAAAATGAAAATATTTTTATTACCACTAATTCTCCATCTACAGTCAGTATTCTGCTTGTTTTTTGTGTGCAGTTGTGTAAAATGTGAGCTGAACAATCAGTAATTTTTGTTTAAGTTTATAAAAAAATTTCTCAATGCCTCTTCTTTCCAATTCACCAAAATTGCAATTCACATTATCTTCTCAAAAAGCAGTGCATTTATTTAATGGAATATTGTTTTCCCTGAGAGTATTAAAAATATAATTATGAATAGTATTAGATATTTCATTTCTTAAACAGTCAACTTTAATAATTTTTATTTCCATACCTTTATCTTCTGTAAAATAATGTATTGAAAGAACCAATATTTTATCTGACTTGAAATTAGTGCCATCAGTGGAAATTCCAAAAAATTCAGTCTTTTTTATATCAGTATAAAGTGTTTGAAGAGTATACAGCACCAAAATTGTTTTGATCATCTGCTTAAATTTTTTTAAGCAATTTGGGAGACATCAAACACTCTACCATATAATTTAGATGTACATTCTGAACTTAAAACAGGCAAAACTCTGCATACAGTAATGTCACCCAGTGCAAGTCAGAGTAACCATTGGATGCCAGAAGGCTTGTGCATAAAATCCCTATCTAGTGCCTACTCATCCAAAATCCCCAGACTAGTTTCTAGCTTGTGGCTTTCATCAGTGAAGAGCCTTGGATCTGAGAGCACTGCACCTAGAAACTAGTCTGGGGATATTGGATGAGTAAGCACTAGATAGGGATTTTATGCACAAGCTCTTCTGGCATCTATTGATTACTCTGGCTTGCACTGAGTGACACTACCATATGGAGAATTTTGCCTGTTTTAATAACAGTTATCGGGCAAGCATAAGAAATGGTGATCATGTGACATAACGATTGGTGATATTTTATTAAGTAAATGCCATCATCAGCTCAGCAAGAATGATTTTTTTTATGTTCATTAAAACCTTTAATTAAAAAGACATTAATTCTAGATGACAAAAACAATACCTGACTATTATTAATATGCTTTTTTGAATTTATGCAATCTTTTATGTCTGACTAATATTTAAAAACAGTGACATATTTTGCATTCTTCTTCATGCTCCTATCTCTCTTTTTTAATAAAAGACCATTTGTTTTCAAATTCTTCTCAAAATGAACCTTTCCTTTTTGGCATTTTTAAGAGATGATTGTCTGTTAAAATTTAATTATTTGTAAAACAATTATTTGTTATACTTCTAATAACAAAAAAATAACTTACCAAATTTAACAATATATATATATAAATTTTACTGTTGTATAATATTTACTCAGTTATGACTATTATTAAATTATGTTATTGCTATTGCCAGTAATGCCAACAGACAACACCAAAGCAATGATGCTGATACAACAGGGCAAAAATGACTATTATAAAATAATATGCGTGCTATAGATCCACTTTCACTCATCACCCTTGATCCGATCATGTCTCTCACTATTGAAATAAAAAATTGCAAATCTATAAAGTGCTGATAATGAGTGGTTAACAAAACCAGAACAATTAACTGTCCTAAAAGAATATGGCAGGACACCAGGACGAGAGAGATAAAAACCAGGACAAATCCAGTATAACCAGGATGTATGGACATGGTAAATTCAAGGATGCACTATTTAAATAAAACAGATATTCTAGCTAGCTAGTTATTTGTCAGTAATGAAAACCATTATAACATTGATCTGAAGTAAGCTACAATTATCCTGCAGTTAAAACTGAATTTAATTTACATAATGCTGGTAATATGTGTCTTAAGTCTTTCACAGGTATTGTCTGCCCCCCCCCCTTTATTGTTTTTATATTAGTTTCATTATTACCAATGCAAACCATCCTAACCCACTTCTGTTTGTTTTTCCTTATTTTTTAAGCCCTGTTTTCATTTTTTTTACTTAGTTCTATTGATTGTTTAATTACAGTTCTGATTAAATTTACCTGGAATCAAATCTTATCAGAAACAATTTATTTTGTTGTTTCTTTTTCAGTTTTCTTTTTTTTAAAAAAAAAGATATATTGTACTGTTAATTAATTGTTTAATTAGGTTTATAAACTATATGATTTGGATTTTATTTTATAACTTAGCATATTAAAATAATAAAAATACACCCTTTACAAACTTTGACAATTTTTTTTTTGATATATTAATATTTTATGATCATTGTGTAATTACATATATAAATAATCAATTGAATCTTTTTATTAAATTCAAATTATTTTATTTGGAAATATTAAATTAAATTCCCCATTCTGAACTTATTTATTTTAAGAAGCTTGTAATATTTGACTTGTTAAGAGGTAGCCAAAATTTACAATATTACAATATATATAACATCAAATGTATCCAAACTTTTTATATCTTTTAATAAAAGCAAAAACTTTATGTATACCTTTTATATTGTAAAATTATATTTTGAAGTAATTAAAAAAAAAAAAAAAAGTAAATGTACAGCATGATTTATAATAATAATTTTTATTTTCTAACAGAATAATCATGCTAATTATTATAAAATTGATAAAACGTTTAATTAAAAATCTAAGCAATTTTTTTTTTAAACAATATAAATATATTTGCATACGCATAGAAAAAAGGTATTTTATTTATTTATTTTCTTTTATTTATTTTTATATTTACTGTTTAACAGAATTACAAAATAGAAAAAATATTTCTACTGTCTGAATAAAAAAAAAAATTAATAAAAAAAAAACAAACAATTGATTTGTCAAGCATTGGTGGTCGAGCGGTCAGCGACGGCTGCTTTACAAGCAGTTGTCCCGGCTGATGCTATGACACATGAGAAAAACAATTGATTTGTAGTATGGATATATATGAATTTAAAGTATTGATTTTAAAAAAGATTTTAAGAATTGTAAAAGTTCAACCATGAACAAAGATGGAAAAAAAACAAGAATTGTAGGCTGGGAGAGGCCGATAATGGGTCCTATTATTAGATATTCAGAATGTTATAAAATAGTGTTAAGAGGGTAAAATACCTAGTTAAGTAGTAGAATGTAGTTTGAGTTAACTTATTTGAATAATATTCAAATAGAAATAACCTATCAGATGACACTCTACTTATTGTGTAACTATTTCTATCATAATAGATGAATAGTAGACGATAAATAAAGAATTTTGTCTAGTAGATAAAGTTTTTTTTTTTTTAATGAGCAGAATAAATGAGTTAAATAAGTCACAGGATGGAAATTAGAGCAAAGCCAATAGTAAAAAAAAAAAATCTGCTTGCACTGACATCTAGTGCCTACTGATTACTCTCTGCTTATATAGAAATTGTTACAGAATGAATGCAGAGATAACATCTATAAACACTTCTGTATTCTTTATATTTATTGTTTTTTTAGGTTTATGGGGAAGTGCCTTTTGCATTTCTTTCAAAAGACTTTTGCAAGACAATAGTAGAAAAGATATGGTTCACATAATCAGAGATGACTATGATGAAGATGAGGAGATTAGAAAAGAAATAGGTAATTTGATCATTTCATCATATTCATATAAATTTCAACTTACATTTTCAAATTATTTAGCAGTAGTAACAATATTTACATATTCTTTGTAGCCAGTGTGCTAAATTAAAATTACTGGCATTGCATCATTGTTACATATGGCACAAACTCAATGAAAATGATTTAACAAAATAAAAATATCAAAACATCAATGATTTATATATAAAATTACAGTGGAAAAAACACACACAGGGTTTATAGAAAATTTAAAAAAAGAAGTATATTAAATAAATAAATGATTAAATTATATCACAAAGTACTTTGTTTAGACAGTAAAATTGCTGTAAAGAAATTTGAATACATCCATACTCAAAACAATGTATTTTCAATATTATATAAGAATCAGAATGTAAAAGGATGTTAGATGAACACTAACAAATGCAGATTATTGAGCAAATCATAGTCTAGTATGCCATAAAATTAAAATTGTAAATGCATTAAATAATAGATTCTTTTTTAAATGTAATTGGAGAAAATTAGATAATCATTTTTTAGAAGCAACAACAATTTGTGCTAAATTTTAACAATCTTTAAAGCACTAAAATTATCTGTTTTAATTTTCAAGCTTGTCACATCTGTCAGACATGAAATTATTTTAAGGAGGATGTTGTGGTTATAAGGTTACTTTTGGGTTCACTACAAAAACGTTTCTCTGTTTCTTTGACAATGAGTCAAATATTACTCGCATTAATTTAAAAATACTATATAATTGTCCTTTAAGTACATGTAATGAAGCTATATAGTATAGTAATCAATAATTTTAATTAATCATCTGAGCACTTTCAGGAAGTCTAAGTTCCCATAATTATAGCTCGTTACCAATTGAGAAATATTTGAAATAAATCTTTATGTAAATTTATGCAAATTGACTATAGCATTCATTTTTTGGAAATGCAGAAGTAAGCTTCTCTTTTGTTTATAGCTGTAGGGTTGCTTAATATATAGCAGGCTTCTTTAACATCATTTCTTTTCTTGCAGATAACCTTGGCAGTTGTTGGTGGAGAGACATGGCCAACAGTTCTTTCATGCTCAGTAAATATTGAGCCCCCTTCTGTCTTACTTTTAGTTCTGTTGTATAGATATATGTGTGCACTCTAGTGGCAATATTAGTCTTAGTTTCTCCATAATAGGTTGCATGACAGCTATTACACAGACATGTAATTTTATATATTACTTAGGGGGGGTCAGTTCAGGAGTGATTTTGTCTTTTGTGTTGTTGATCAATCTGTTAGTGGCTGGCAGTGAGTGGAAACCTATTTCAAAGTTTCCATTTTGTACTAAGCTGAGCATGAAAAAACTGCTGGCCATGCCTCTCAACCAACAACTGCCAAGATTATCTGCACCAAAAGAAATGATGTTAAATGCAAGATCAAAGAAACTTGCTATATATTAAGCAACTCCACAGCTATAAACAGAAGAGAAGCTTGCTTCTGCATTTCCAAAAAATTGAAGCTATAATCAATTTGCATAATTTTACATAAAGCTTTATTGCAAGCATTTCTTGATAATGAGCTATGATTACTGGATTTTAGACTTCCAAAAAGAGCTCAGATAATTAATTAAGATTATTAATTACTACATTATATAGCTTCATTACATGTGCGTAAAGCACAATTATAGAGTTATAAATTGTTTATGAAATAAAATCTCAATTAAAAAGTACTATGTAACATTCTCATCTTTACAGAATAATAAATTGAATGTAAAACTTTATAAGTAGTAGAGAAATATAATGACACTCAAAATGCAAAGAAAGTACAAACATTTTCTGATAATGGTCCATTAGATATTTTTGGCAATTTTAAAGTGATATATTAACCTCAAAAACTATATCACAATTCTATTAAATCTAAAGATAATATTCTTTTATATGATAATGATATTTCAAGCATTGTGGAAGGGGTATTTTATTATCTTTTTAGAGATAGTGCATATTTTAATGATGTAATCATTTACATTTGAACAAATACATTCAGCTTATTGAAATTCAAACAATTATTTGCAATTTTAAAATTATAAAGGTTGTAATTGTACTGGATATCTAGAAAAGTTTTAAAACATGGTGATGGTATGTTAGCTTAAAAACTATTTGAATTTTGGGTAACTCATAAAATTGTTTAACCTGATCTGAAGAATGAATGTTTTTGTTGTTTTAATGTATAAAAATAGTGGAAACAGAAAACATTATAATACTTATGATGAAATATCATATAGAAAAATAGAAAAAGTACTTTTAAGAACTTTTCTAAACTGATTGCTTTTAGTCATAAATGAATGTTACCAAGGAATCAATATGGATTTAGAGAATTAAGAGGCACTGTAGGTATTAATTTGGTCACTAGCCAAATGCTTAAAAATGTTTTGAATAAACTACAGTTGATATACAGCTTTTATTAATTTATTCTAAATGTTTGATTGAGTTCATTGAAAAGGCTTGTGGCAGTGCTTGAAATTAAATGACTGTCAGCTGAAATTTGATCTCATTATACAGCTTCTACATGATAGTATAAAAGAACATCAAAATACTGTTAGTGGAAAATTCTAGTCATTTGAAATAAAAACTGATGTTTTACATTTTTGTGAGACTGACTTTTGAATAGTATTGGTGCCTCATGAAGAAACATCATGACATTATATAGATCTGATGATGGATTTTTACTCTGAATTGATTAAAAGCCAAAACAGGAATATCAGCTTCTTAATGTATAATGTGCTGATAATTGAAATATTCTTGTCATATCAAAAAATGATTTATAGAATGTTCTTAATGTTTTAAATGTGATCACCAACGGCTTTGTTTTTAGTAATTAATGTACAGAATACTCTGTTTTTATTATCCAGGAATGAAAAAAAAAAATCTTCAGCAACTTTTAGCTTAAATGGCTATAAGTTTAGGAATATTAATTAATTTAAATATTATGGTGGTTTTTTAACAAGTTAAAAAAATATTTCATGATAATAATGTAATTACAGCAACTAAATTGCAAAATTCATCTTTAATCTTTCACTATTTATTTAGTATTTGTTTGAATTATAATGATATTGATTTGTGAGAAGCTGTTAATGATGATGAGTTTGTAGATGTGTCCAATTTACTATGTAAAAGTAAAACAGGGATTCCATATCAATATAAAATAAAGATATTTAAAAAATTTATTTAATGATTATTAATAAAGATCTAAGAATATGATGATAAGACAATAACATCAATTGGTATGGGTTTTTTCAGCTTGTTTGATGTAATGATTTTAAACTACTGCCATAAAGATGTATCTTCTGGATTTGGGCATAATGAAATGAATGAATAGGAAACTTCCTTTAAAATGTTTAATGTTTTTGTGGAAGGGAAAAATCTGATTTATATTATATAGATCAGTTCAAAGATATTCTAGAAAGAATAATATGTATTGTTTAAATTAGAAAGATATAACAAAAATGGAATATAATAGAAAGTCATAATTATACAAAAAGTTTACTACGAAAGACTTATTCTTTTTTTTTTTTTTTAATTTCTTTTTTTTTAATTTTCTTGAGTTAGATTGATCATGCTCATTTATAAGAGATTGCTGGTAATAATGATGATGATTTTCTAGAGTAAATTTAAAATAATCAATGCCTATGACCAATTCAAAAAAAATGTTACTTTCAATTAGCTTATAATAATAGTTGCTGACGTAACATAGTCTACTGCTTTAATGTTTATGTAAGCAGGTTAGGTTTGAAAATTGAAGCACGTAAAATTTATAGGTTTATTTGCCTGAATAGCACAAAAATGCACACTAAATGAATATAACGTAATATTTTTTTCTACCAGGAAAAAGATCAACTATCCAAAATAATCTATGAAGATGTAATTGCACTGACTTCTAGCATTTAGACTTATTTGAAGCTCTTTTAATTGATTATAAATTAAATATAAAGAAGTCTACTCTCTAATGTATTAACAAGAGATTAATATCAATATATATACTTACATATATTAAACTTTACTGTTTTTTAGTATATATTTTTATTACTCAAAAAACAATAAAAATGATGATTAAACAACATTTAGCACTCTACGACTTGTAGTTATTTGATAACATCCAAGGTTAATACTAACTGCTGCCTCATTATTTATATATTTTATGTAATTAGTAATGAATATCTATTTTTTAAAGAAAATAAAAAGAGGAGTTTTTTAGCTCTCTTTTCATGTACAAGCTATATCAACAATGTAATCACAAGTAAGCATAATTTCAACTTTTATAAAAACACTATGTAAATATATGGCAGCCACTGAAATTACAAACGATTTCTACAGAAATTTTACCTTTTAATGAAAATTTTCATTTCACTTAATTTTGTTGAATGAATGAGAGAGTCCAGTTGTTGGGGGGACTCCCAGGGCTCTAAATCATAGTTCTTTTGAGGGAGGGGTCTGGGATGAGGGTGCTGTGGTGATCGTTACCAACGTTGTTTTTTCTCATTCACAAGATAGAAGAAATAACGTTATTTATGGTGATTCTTTAACGTTATCGTTATGAGTGATTTTATCCACGTATTATTGCAAAATAGGTCACAGTTTGACCTCATAATTCTAATTGCAAGTGATCCACCTTATTTAATTTTATTACTTCCAATGTTCATTTCAACAAAAATTTTATTAACAATAAATAGTGATTACATACTAATAAAGGATAGATAAATGAATAAATTGTACAATAATATGATTGTATAATGTTCTATTTGTCATCTGGCTAGATTTTGTTATGAGAGTACAATTGTTATACTCTTATGTGGTTAGGTATAGTGATGAGATTCTAAGAACTTGTTTAATGGAATAAGCATTTTTTATATAAACATGAATATTTTCTTTTAGAATTTCCTATTCTATAATGCTGGGTAGGTGGGAGTTGATAATCAGGAAAAGGAAAGAGCAGTTAAAGACCAGGTGTCATCAAAGACTTTACTGGAGGCCAGGAGCTGGTCACGTTTCTTGATTTTTTTGAGCGTTTGATAAAACAATGGTATGATTTGTGGCGGGGGTAATTCCATGAGAGTTTTGCATCTCACTATCCATATGGAATAAAAGACAAAGGTAGAAAGCCTTATTATTGGAAAAAACCCATTATGAATGGCATTTTCAAGTGAGAAAATCATATCAGGTCTTATGTTGGAATTGATTATAATTATATCTTTCAGTGTTTTAAGTTTTGGGCACCAGTGTATAATATGGTCTATGGTTTCATCTTCATGAGCACACAGACCACATATAGGGTCAATGCTGGTAAAACCTCTTCGGTGATAAAGGAACCAATTCGTGGGAGGACTGGCCTTTTGCTGTTCATGTGATTTTCATGATGGATTAGAATGGTTTTCAGCAGAAACATTTTGAAGCTTGGATTTTTTTTCCCCTTGTTCTCCATAGGTTTTTCATAATTTTTCCAAACTCTTCAGGATTGCTCTCTTGTGAAGATCTCCAAGTGTTTTCCTATTTCTCAACTTTCCCAACATTGTGCTCCTAAAAGACTATTCATATTTTATTTCTAGACTTTACAAATAATTCCTAATTGTAACATTCATTTGTCTTTAATGGTTAATACAAACCTTTCCACATCCCTTTTCATATGTATCCTTCCCCCTTCACTATGTTGCTCCAGAATTTCAATTTTACCATTCTTTGTAAACCTCTTATTTAACTATATTTGTACCTTTTTTTGATGAATAAACTTTCATCACTGAGAAAAAAAAGAAAAGAAAATTAAACGATGCAAAAAAAAAAACCCTCTAATGACAACTGATATTTCTATTTGTAACATGTTGCACAATCAAATCGCCTGAGAAATTAATAGTCATTTATATTAGTAAATAGGAAGAAATCGCTAACTTCTTTGTCAATATGCAATATTTCATTCCAAAACTGAAAACTCTTCATATGATTCTGGAGATTTAACATCTGTTCTCTCCTTCATACATTGACATAGTGACACATAATATTTAAATTAAAAATGCGCTATTCTTTTCAAAAATAAAAACAAAAATTCAAAACTTTTGAAAAAAAATGTTTATTTACATCTATATTATAATTTAACATATAAAGAACTTGTAGTGCTAAATATTTTATATGTTTTTTGAGATTAACTCATTGCAATTGTCTCTACCAGTGGTGATGAATTGTGGCTTGCGAGCCAAATGCAACTCTTTGGCTATGTACATGTGGCTCAGAAATAAGAATGAAAATGAAATAAAACTATCATAGTTTCATTTATAAAAAAAATTTAAGAATTTTATTCACTGGTGATTTCATTTGTTTTATAAATCTTGCAAAACTTCGTGGCATTAAGATGCATGAAACAAGACTTCAGGGAGGGGGAAATGAATAGTGAAGGGGGGTATACAAAGAGAGGGGGTGTGATTGAGCACATGGTAAGCATGATAAGTAAACAAAAGTGAGCCCCATGTGCATTCTACTGATCAAAACACTTTTTACAATAGCAAAATATGAAAGTGTGAAATCTAGAAAAGGCATGAGTTTTTTATGTTGTTTGTATAGTTGTATGAATGTGGATATAATGTGTTAAATAAAATAATAAAATATATTGTTTAAGGTGTTTTTCAACATGGCTACAAAGAAAAAAAACTAAGAAAAACAATAAATAAGAATCATGACTAAAACTAAATGGATTGAATCTTTCATGTTTATCTCAAACTTAGATGGTCTTCCAACTTGTCTTATTTGCCAAAAAAAAAAAACTGTGCACAACAAAAAGTCAAATTTGGAGAGACATCTCATGACAAAAAATATCATATTTGCAAAAAAATATCCTATTGGTGAGATGAAGAAAAGAGCAGTTGAAGAATTTCAGAAAAATGTTGAAAAATCAACTTTTGAATTTAATTATTGGAGATATCTGCCAATAGTGTTAATATCATAAACTTCACAGAGAGTCAGATTGCTAAGAGAGAAAAACCATTTACAGATGGTGAATGAATAAAATGTTATTTTGTTAAAGCATTTGAAGAACTTTTTTGGAAATTCAAAAACAAAGCAGAGATTTTAAATAAAATTAAAAACATATCCCTATCTGCTAAAATAGTATCAGGTAGGACATTTAAAATGTTTTCAAGGTGTGACCAACCAACAAGTTGACAATATTTAATTAGCTTTAGTCTTATCAAGAACACAACTCAGGCTTCCTTTGTTGTGTGGTATATATCATCTGGGGATCTAAGAGAATAACTTCTGACATTTTTGCCACTCAAAGACCAAACATGGGGAGAGAACATAGTAAATGTCATTCTTGAATGCATGGATACAAATCATAACTCACTCAATAAAATTGTGTCAATTGCAACCGATGATGCAAAAAGTATGATAGGAGTGGAAAAGGGTTTTGTTTCAATTTTAAAGGGAAAATTTAATCATGAAGTAATTATTTTCTATTGTATATTCCACTAGGAAGCACTTTTTGTGCAAACAATTCCAGAAGAAATTGATAAAATTATGGAATTGGTAATTAAGATTACCAACTTTATAGCAACAAAGGGATTTAGCCATTGTCATAATATTTAGATTTTCTTCAATACAACAGGGTTTGATGGCTTCCCAGAGGCAATTAGACATCTATATCCAAATATTCTATAAGCTGATTGACATGAAATAAATGTATGATTTCTGGATAAATAATTACTTCTGGAAAAAGCATTGCAAACAATCCTCTAGATAAAAGAAGAAAAAATGGAAAGAGATGGCATTCTCTTTTGCTTTTAAAACATATTGTCATATATAGTAGCTAGAGGGTATTTACAATTATATATTAATAATTGCAATGAGTTATTCTCAAAATATATGTTATTATTATTGTGAAGTGAGGAATTAACTAAACCAGAAAAAAGGACTTGATTCTAATCAAGAATAATAAAAAAAATTGAATACTGTATATATATATACTCTAATATTAATGTTTTTACAGACTGATACAATTGGAAATATTTACTAAATGATGAAAATCTACTTTTAAATCTGTTAAACTGCAGCTACAATGTGTTTTCAAAGGCAGTAACCAGTTACATAGACTAAGAAACAAAGTCTCAAGCATTATTCAGAAAGCATTGTTGGCACTTCACTGATTTAGAAAAAAAATATCATCATATTTCAGCAAAATTCCTCATCTTTATGGTCAACCTAAAATTAATAAAGATCATAATCCATTAAGACCTATTGTTTGTTTTAGAAATTCAGATTATAAAAACTTGTCAAGATTTCTTTCTTCTCATGGCTCTTAATTCTTTAGCATCCAAAATATAATCCTTGGTCAGGAATTCTAAGAATTTTGTGGAATTAATCAAAAATATGAAAATTGAAAGAACTGGCATATTGGTAGGTTTTAATGTTGAAAATTTATTCACAGATGTATTCTGTAATGAAGTATTGCTTAAAATAAGAAAAGTATGAAATGATGACAATAAATTTTCAAACTGGAACAACCTTTCCTATTGATATTATAATGGAATATTAACATTCTGCATAACAATATCACACTTTTAATACAGCATAGAATTCTTCTAATAAATATGGACTTATCATTATACCAACATATACATGGAAGAACATGAAACTACAGTCATAAATACTACTCCATATCTACCTAAATTATATGTACATGGCCACATGGTGAAACATTATGACAACTTTCTGGACACCCATAAATAATATATTTTCTTGAATTAGAACAAGAACAAAAATTGTCATTCTTAGATGTCTTTTGTGACAAGATTCTCATGTGTGAAATTAAAACTACAGTTTACAGAAAACCCACAGAAGTAAATATTTAATATATATATATATATATATATATATATATATCCAATCATACCAATATATATATATATATATATATATATATATCCAATCATACCAAAAACCCAAACTTGGAGTTATACTATCACTATGAAACAGAACATAAATTGGTCTAGAAATTGAAAAGAAAAAATGATCAATATAAAACATCTCGTGAAGAATGGTTATCCATCAACTGTTATTAGAAAACATTAAAAAGACAACAAAAAATATATTAAAAGAAAAAACAATTATTGGTACTACAACATATTCATACATAGTAGAAATAACAGACAAAGTTTAAAAAAAAAAGTAATGTATCATCAGAACAGCTTTCCAAATCATACTACAAGGAATTCTAATGTCTGCAAAACTTAAACTTGGATTGTAAAAAAACAAAAAATGCAACTATGAAATACAATATGAATGGGGGAGGATCTATATGGAAAGATAAGTTATCCCATTGAAAAATGACTGAAAGAGCATAAACTGGTAATTAGAAAGAAAAAACAGATGCATGTAAAGTAGTAGAGTATGTATGTCCTAATGAATATATGTTCAATTGGAAAAATACAAAATATTGGATAGAGAGAAAAAAGTACAAAAAAGAAAACTCGAAAAAGCTTTTCATATGAAAATGACAAATAAATCCAAAAGTCAATCTAATACAGTAATTCATAAAGTCTGGATGCTATTAATTAACCTTACTCTCAAGAAAAAGTGAAAAAATCAATAGAACCTTTATAGATAAGTACATGAAATTTCAATTGATTGTTGCCTTTGACAAAATATTCACAAATAAAAAGAAATTCCATGCTAATATTGTCACTAGTCAGGCCTGCAATACCTGAACATGAGAGGAGGATAATACAAATTGAAACATTGTGTCATATACTAACTTGTGTGCTATTACTAACAGTCAAATGTATTTGAAAAGTTTAAATATAATTTGAATTTTTCTATTAGAGGATGGAAATAGAACATATATATATTATATTGAGTGGTGTATGAGCTTCATGAATATAATTTAAAAAATTTGAATAGAAATTTTTAAATTGATTTTACATTTTTACTAGGTGGAAAGTATATATATAAGTATTGTAACAGTCAGAAAACGTGTGACTCGTAAACATAGTGCAGAATTCGACCACCACACAGAACAGCAGCACTATTGAGATAGCGAAGCCACCCGTATTACTGAGTTCGAACATAGTTTATCGGTTCCACAATACAATCCACGAAACAACGCATCTGATGCGACATTAGTAAATATTTCCTTAGGCACGGTGGTCAGGGATATGCAAGAGATTCATGATTTTATTCTCGAGTTAGCCAATAATCAAACTAATATTAATTAAACATTCATATTTACATAATCGATGAAATATTATATAGAATGGGTATCGAATAAATGAAATGTAACTGCAGACGTATAGTTTAAAATTATTTATTCACACATTTTAATAAGAAAATCATTTACTAATAATATTTTATGGATTCAAAGCTTCATTAGCAGGATTTGCAATACTATTATATTTTAAAGAATACATTTATTTATACATTATTTTATATTGAGGACTTCAGTAGCGGTATTTCCGATTCTGTAATGATTACAAAAGGAATACATTTATTTGAAGGCGTAATCTAGCTACCTAAAATTCTCAAGTAAGTATTTCTAATGCATGCCTTGGGGAATTTATACCTTTGCAATGCAAGAGTCTAAAGTAAGATTTAAGAGTAGCGGTGGACATATATTTATTTAATTAAAATATTTATTTTATGACTAAGGGCAAACATTTATTTGAGAGTGAATTATGAAGATAATGCAGAGGTGGAGTGATATATAGAATAATAAAACTAAGTAAAGGAACACGTGGTACGCTTTAGAAAGGCGATATGGAATGGCAGTATATCGAAACTGCAATGCCGTGAATGAGTTTATAAGAATGTCAGGCTGGTCTCTGCCTCGGCCCGACGAAGGTGTCACATAAGCATAACCAGGGATAAGCGGTCCGTGTCGCAATTTGCCGGCTGGCTGCATGACGGGTCAAATCCTACGGGAGCATTTATTATGTCCGCTTATGTAGGATGACTGGAGTTAATTTCAACCCTGAAGAATCCCGAAATTTCACGGCGGAATGGGTCATCGCATCTCTAAAACATAATACATGTATACTGTATAAATGATTATGACAAGATTTAAATAGATTTCTGACTCGGCCCTACATTATCAACATTTACTAAAGAACGTTGGCGACTCTCAAAGAAATGTAATTTGATGGAATTATTCATTAAAATTTAATATATACAAAACATATTTAAACTGGGAATGATTACAACTAATATGCCAGCCATTTGCGAAGTTGTAGACCCCTGCATTACAATAAATGAAGCATTGAATGTGTGTCGGTTTATATGAAAATTAAATTATTTATGAACGTAATGTTAATGAAATCTGACACACATTCACTATTTCAAGCGATCATAGATTTAAATTTTGAACATTGAGACAATTATTAGCATGCAATAATTAAATAATAAATATAGATAAAATGTAGATTTTAGAAATACGCACCCAAGAAAGATAGAATGAGGTAAGCTAGATTATTAGAGAAATTTACACATTAAGTTAATTATTCAGTTTTAGTTATACATATGGTAGTTTTTACATTTTATAATTTAGATAAGTAATATGAAGAATAGCTATAGCATGTTATTAGAATACTCTAGAGTTTGAACACAGACAGGTACCTGTTTTATAAGAAGTTTTCTGATTCCATTAGTTTAGCAGCAAAAAGTTCACGAGTGGCAATTCTTTCTTGTATTTAGATATTTCATTTACTTTCACAGCAGCAGCAGCTTTCTCATTTATTTCAGGCAGCAGATCTTCATGGTGAAATTATGACGGGCAATGGAAAGTTCGGCATCCGATAGGCCATCTCCCGATGGAGAATAATCTAGGTGCTTTACTCGGTCATACCTTGGCAGGAACAAATTATTTTATATTTTGAAGACTCTCAGTGATCGAGAGCAAAGCTAAAGTTGAAGTGAATGTCTCCAGCAAGTCTAAGATGGCCTCTTTTTTATCTTGATCTTTCACATTTTTGTTAAGGTATTTTTAGGTTCTACTTAATCTGCCCTGAGGATAATCAATGCATTTTGTTGGTTTTAATTAAAGAAAGCTGCCGTTCTATTGTTTACATTTACATTTACTAATTACATTTTGGGGAATTTTTCTTTAATTAATCTATTATCTATCACTGACCGATGCTTTTAAATTTCAAAGACAAAAAGGGAACATAAGATTATTTTAACTTTTAATTAAATATTACATCAGATTTTTTTAGAATTATTATTAAATGAAATTTAAACAAAGCAATAAATACGAACTTTATAATCCAAAATAAATGATTAAAATTATACAAAATTATATAACTAAAAGAAATCTAAATTATATGATTTTATCCCTATTTATTGCCTTTAATTTGGGATTGAAATGTGTGCGTGTTTATGCTGAATTCTACATATATTTATACATTTTTAATATTGCTACACACACAATTCGATACCAAAAAGTTTAAATTTGGGCGGGATAGACCGGTCAGTGAGAGACGACAGAAAAAGGTGAAACTTAAGATTCGAATACAAATCTTACTGTTTCAGTATATGCATGGATAAAATATATTAGGCTTCATTAATTCTAAATTGATTTTAAGTAATTAAAATAAAGTTTATATAATATTTTATTAATTAATAACTGTAAAGTCATATTACGATTAAGTGGATAGAAATGACATCATTTTTATATATATAATTAAATTATAGATAATCAGACCAGCTAATTAGGAAATTAATATTGTATGTTGTTTAGTAAAAATATTATCTTTTGTTTTATTATAATCCCTTTTAAAAACTAATTTTTGTAAAATCTGTAATTGGTTAATAAGCAAAGAAACACAGTGAAGTTTAGGACTAATCTATAACCAATGGATGGATATATGAAATTGAACTATAATGAAAACTGATAAGACAGTTCAGTGAACTATAAATAGAGGTCTCTCAGAAAATCTATTATTATGTTCTATTATGCTTTTGCTCATTGTTTAATTCATTCATTCATTCTGTCTTGATCATTAGAATCACTGTTAAAAATATTATTGCAATCAGTTGGTTATCATGGAAGAGCAGAGAAGCATTCATTCCACTCTGGCCAAGTGCAAGCTTAAGTCCATTATGAAGTGCTTTGGGTAAGGGACCAGTCATAATTCAGCAAGAGAAACACTGTTAGATGCTGCCCACTGGATATCAAAAGAAGTGTCATTTATGGAGACCATTGCAGAAGAACCACCAGACATAGATATGTTTATAACTACTATTCTGCAAAAAGTCTATAGGTGTCTGAATTCAAAACATGAACTATTAAAGACAAAAAGGATAATTTATATGGATTTTATTTATATACTATTATGACTCTATCTCACTAGCATTGGACAATTAATCTACTATATATGTATATTTCATTTCCACTGAAAATTTTGTATAGATGATTGATTATTTATCTTTTCTACATGTGTGTGGTCATGGGTATCAGTTGCATAAGATAGTGTGGATAGTTGAAGGATGCTTGAAAATCTGAGTTCAAACCCCTATACTTACAATTAAAGCTCCCAGGTTTGTGAAGAGTGCCTGGTTTTCAAATATTTATAATATATATATATATGTTTAGAGATGGATTGCCTAATTTATTTAGATCTACCACAGTTCAGATGGCATAACATAAAAAGGAAAATATTTATAATAAAACAACTAGCCAATATTTATAATAAAACAACTAGACAATCATTGCAAATCCCACCATTTTCTCAAAAGCTTTTTTAGTGTCATTTTAGTTAATTATTTTAAAACAAGAATTAATAATGATCATTTCCATTAGCCTGAAGTATAGTAAGTGTAAGAATAATAATTTAACCTATAATGTAAATATTAGTGATTAATGACGTCTGGATAGATTAAAAGGCTGCAAAACAAATCGAATAAATTGAGAAATCTTGTTGTCATCGTTATACTAGTCTACAGTTGTAATTAAAATGCCCTTACAGGTTTGGGATATGCAGGCATTGGGAGGATATTTATGGATCATATAAGCCAAATATTAAACTTTTTTAAAAGGTGTTTTGAGCTTATGTGGTATTATTTCAGGCATATATATATATATTGTGGTCCAGTAAATCAGATGCATTTCCTGCCACCTGCACTTGGTTACTAAGTTTAAGCAGTATTTATTTGGTAAAAACACATTTCTACTATATATTGTATGTCTTATATATTCTTTGGTTGTTCATAATCAAGTGTAAAGCAGATGTTTTTCCTGCCACTTACACCTGTTTTATTATTATTATCATTATTTATCAGGTAGATGCCCATTCCTACCATTTAGTTCTTAAGTCTTAACTACTAATTCCAGGTAGATGCATAATTCCTACACAGTCATTTGGTGATATTTATTTTTGTATTATTAAAACAGATATTAAAGATTGCCTGATTCATGTGATGTTTAGTTCCCTTATTTGTTTATAATCTTGTCGCTTAATATAATTTTCCAAACACTGCAGCCCGAAATGCAACTTCCTAATAGTATATTTTATAGAAATGATGTTTGGCATATCCTTGGGCCTGTAAGTGTGATTAACAGTTCTGAATCTGAGTTGTGACTGGTTATATTAATAGGTAATAGTATTTACAGTTAGTCTGTGCTGCAAGTCTATATCTATCCAGGCACAATTAAGATGCATAGAGCTGTATATTGTCTGTGCACAATGAGGCAATAAATAGCTAACCAAATGAATTTTTCATCAAACTAGCTAGGGTAGTTTAATAAAACTGATGACAATAGATCATTGTATTATTATATTGAATTCAAACCTAGGTTAAAAACCAGTAGAATGATGCTTCCTGAAGGTTTTTGTCAGTTGTGTTATTATTTGTTTTGTATGCACATACGTAAATAACTTGTAATTTCTCATTATTCTAGCATTTGTCTTTTATTGCAATCAATAAAAAGTAAAAGTTTTTGTTCATATGACATCAGAATGTGGAGCTGCATGCAGATTACCTTTGGGTGATTCATGTTAGCTGTGCATTTTTGATATTACAATATATGAATATAGTAATTAGCTTTATGGGATTCATTTTCTGGAATATTATTTAAAAGTTATAATATATGTGTATGGCTTTTTTTTCATATGTCAAATGCGTTGACCAGCAAGTGAACCTGCGCCAGCTACTGGGAAGGCAGCTATGCTAACCACTATGCCATCAAAGCTTGACGTAATATATGTGTATGTTTGTGTGATTTTTCTGAGTTTTTTTTACTTTTGATTACAATGGTATATTTCTAGTTTTAATAATTATAGATAATAATCATGCATAATAATTAGCTTCATGGGATTCATTTTTAATATATCATTTATGTTATGCTATGTGTGTGTGTGTGTGTTTAAGGTTATTTTTTACTGTAGAACATAATAATCCATTTCGAATTTAAATATAATATATTACTACGTTAATTTGATATTATATCTTGAAGGTCACGAGATATTCCCATATGAGTACTTGTTATTGATTCATTTATATGCATGTGTATGATTTGATTAACTAACTTTAATTCATATATTTAAGCAAGCAGATTTTGATATATATTTTGAATATATTTCGTATATTTGTGTGTATATTTAATAATTATATATATATGTAAATCACATCTTTGCAGCCAATAGTAAGAATGATTATTTTATTTGCAATCTAAAAAAAGGATTGTCTTGGCAACAGATTGTTGACATTGGTTCATTTAAGCACTGATTGCACTGATGTTTTATTTACATATGATAAACAGGAAGCTGTTAGCACTACTTTTATGCAGAAATAGTAGATTATAATTTAGAATGCTTTCATACATAAAAAATATAAATAAGACATGTATTCAACATAGATATAAGTAAATTCTATAAGTTTATATATTAATTTTTAAATAATTATTTTAAAACAGATGAATTCACCAAATCAAATGAAATTAAACCTTCCCAAAATTCCAACAATGAATCTTCTGATTCAGAACGTGAAGACAATGATAATGATGAAACAGTAAAAAACATTAAGATAAAAGAAAATGATATCAATGGGATGAAGCAAAAAAACTCTATTCAGAATCAGATGGTTATTTGTTATGATGGCAAAAGAAAGCTAAGCACAGTCAGCTTAATGCCTCTTACTAACACTACATGGAATGGTTTTCTTCAGGGAATGTTATCATACATGCCATTTCTTGGCTCAAGAGCAGGTCGTGCAGGCATGATTCATAATTTTTTACGTGGTTTATCTCTTCATAGAACTTATCCTATGTCACCATTTTCACCTGTGGAACCTGGAGCAGGTAATTTTTTTTTAAATGATAATTGAGTTTAGATTTTTATTTACAAATTCAAAATGAGATCCTGCTGTGAAAAATTAATTGACATATAGAATAAAAAAATATTTTAAATATTTTAATTAATGAATAGGTTATAAACTCCTACCTGTGTGTGTTTAATACATGATTAGTTGGATTTAAGATTTAATGGGTTTAAAGAATCTCTTAGTAAAACATATTGTGTCAATGTAATATATGAAATACTTGATTACTATCAATGTTAGATTGTGATTACTTTTTCACCATTTTGTTGCTTGAATAACCTTTATAAAATAGTCATTGTAATCTGAAAGAAATCTTAGTACAATTTTGATATTAGCAATAAAGAAATCCCAAGAAGTACAAATCCAATTGGGTTTATTTTGTTATATACATGTATATAATAGTACTGGGATTATTTTTATGTATGTAACAAAAAAACACATTTAAATATATATGTATCTATACTGGAGTCAAATAACTAATGTCAACTATGTAAAATAGCATGTTTATTGCTAATGTGAACATATTTTACACAAAGACTCCAGTACATGCTCAATTTTATGTTGATAGATTTAATTGGTAATATTTTTATATTCAAAATAAAACATGCCTTCCCTATTCTTTTCTTCATGTGGTTGCATTAGATCCTAAGATCTAGGTGCAGTGCTCTCATATCCAAGGCTCCTCATTGATGAAGGCCACAAGCCAGAAACTAGTCTGAGGATATTGGATGAGTAGGCACTAGATAGGGATTTTATGCACAAGCCTTCTGGCATCCATTGATTACTCTGGCTTACACTGAGGGGCACTACTGTATGGAGAGTTTTGCCTGTTTTAATAACTATTCTTTTCTTCCTGTCATTGCCCTCTTTAATTATGAAAAGATATGTTGATATAATTTTTATCCACAAAGGATTAGGGATGTTTGAGTAGAATATGATGACAAAAAGTAAAAGTTAGAGAATATATATGTTTTATTTAAACATGAAATATTTTACTAATCAATGATGTAATCCAACAACTGAATATGTGTTGCAATCTTTGCATCTAAATTCTGTTTTATATAATAGCTAACATACTAGTCTGTAGTCATAACAAGAAAAGTTTAAAACAATTAGGGCAAAACCCATGATATTCAGGAAAAAAGTAATGAGTTATTGAGGAATGCAAACTTTTCTCAAATAAAAGAAAGATAATCAATCAAATTGTTTATTAGAACAACAACAAAAAATTAATAATATTGTTGTCTATCAATTTATTTTGCTTAAAAATAATAAATCAAAAATAAAAATGACGACATTATTATTTTCTTTTTACATTTTTTTAACGAATATATATAATAAAATTTATTTCCATTTAATTCATTTTTCTGTTTCTCAAAATTTAACAAACTACAAATCAATTCCTGTTTGACATGCTTTTTGTTTTGGTAAAGTAATTAAAGTTCAATATTCCTGATCTATATTTATGAAATTTTTTATTAGTAAGTATATAGATTCAAAATAAGCACTATATTTAAATAACATTTGCAAGTAAGATAAAAGTTTAATTTAATTATACTTTGCAAAACATATCAAGCTGTATTTTATGGGAAAGTATTTTGTAATTTCTTTAGTTTACTTACAGATAATTAAAAAAAGCATTCTTTAAGGTTCATCATTTTCAAAAAAAAAGAAAAACAGGCAAAACTCTCCATACAGTATTGCCACTTAGTGCAAGCCAGAGTAATAAATGGATGCTAGAAGACTTGTGCATAAAATCCCTATCTAGTGCCTACTCATCCAATATCCCCAGCCTTCATCACTGAGGAACCTTGGATCTGAGAGCACTGTACCTAATCCAAGGCTTCTCATTGATGAAGGCCACAAGCCAGAAACTAGTCTGGAGATATTGGAAGAGTAGGCATTAGACAGGGATTTTATGTGCAAGCCTTCTGGCATCCATTGATTACTCTGGCTTGCACTGAGTGGCACTACTCTATAGAGAGTTTTCATGTGATGTTTAGTGGTTTAAAAAGAATTTGGAAATGAATTTGGGAGAGGAATGGTGAGGATTGAAATAGTTACCATTGTCAATTCTCTCTCACTCTCTTTGCACTTGATAAAATAAAAAAAAACTTCTTAATACTGATCTGGAATTGTCGTGTTTATTTATTTGTAAATAGTTATTAAAAAGGGGCAGCCCTAGCCATACAGATCTAAAAAAATAAATTGCTTAAATTCATACCATTGTGCTAAAAAAAGTTAGCAGAAATCATTGAAAACACTCAAGAAATATGCAGTGCTGAATTATTAATTTATGAAATAAGAAAGTCAAGTTTTTCATTTCAATAATTTTCTACCACTCTTTACTGATTCAAATGAATTTGTAAGAAATGTCAGAGCAACATCATGTATATTGTAACTAAATAAAATAAATACTTATGCAAAAATAGAAAATTATTTGATTATAAATCTGCAGATGAGCCTTTTTTAAAACAGTGACCAAAGTAGCAATGTTTGATCAAATGGTAGATAAACACTACATATATTTGAGAAATGATTTAAACAGATGAAAAAGTATCAACATTTATTTGGATTTTAAGTTCTGACCAAGAATATAATTAAATATGTAATAAATATTTAAGTGGCAGTGGCAGATATCAAGATGGCACTGCAAAAAAAAGTTAACAGAAATATAGGTAATATAGTGAATTGGGTCCCTCTGAATAAAGCTTATTCTTGCTAAGTTTAAATACCTTTTAACATATAACCTTTTATCCCTGGCTTTAACACTACAGGGACAGATCAGCCCTTCAAACAGAGGAGAGAATACCATTGATAGCATAGCCATCAACGATACCCAGTCAGATCAGGCTATACAGTGCATAACATTACCACATTTCCTGAATGAGACCCACCTTGACTAATTCACAACATTGGGTTTTTTTAAAACTTTTTGTTATAGCTGGAAATCATTCTGGTGTTACATAATATATACACATTACTTGACTCTGATATAGAGGTATACATATAAATATAATGATTTTGTTATGTATTTACTATTCAAGCAATTGGTTTACTTTATTCACAATCATTTTATAAAATTTGTTCACTGAATTATAAAAATTTTAATTAGCTGAACGAAGTAAAATCTACATTAATTACTTAAATATTTAAGTCAAAATTTTTAATGATTTTACACTAATTTACGATTTTACAGTAATTTACATTAGAAATAAAAGAATGTATTAAACCATGTCAGGTTGGATACAGTAATAAACATATAACATTCTTACACTTTATATTTTGATGTTTAAAATACAATTCAACAGATTGTTGAGTTGCAGAGGCCTGAAACTAATTCAGAATTTGTTTAAGTTTGGTTAAACTTCTAATTCTAGACCATTGAATTTTTAGATAAGAATTGCTTTTGTCTTACTTACTGATCAGTTTTATAAGAATTAAGCTATAATATCATAGAAATTTTCTCTTTATATAAATAAAAAAATATGAAAATAGTATTTAATAGAGATATCTGTTGAATTATCATCTTGAAAAGAATATATAAATTTTTATCTTTAAAAAACTAAAAGATTATAGAGGATTAAATTATTTATAAAAAAAATCAAGGGAAAATTAATTAATATAGCATAATCTGATAGAGTTTTGATAGTCTAGAGAGCCAGAAATTAAAAAAAAAATGGGGAAAAAAATATTAAGAACTAGAAGATGCAAGAATTAGCATATCATAGGAGTACTTAAGATTAACATTGCAGTACTCTGTATTATACAGAAAGATCAGTTTAGATATTTTTACACCAAGTTGAAATTATTTTTATTTTATTATAATTTTGAGCTGATAGAATTTATTAATATCTGGATGTTGTAACTTCTATTATATTGTACTCATTTGTTGAATAGTCTTCTGTAAATATAGTAGTAGCCTATTAAATTCATGATATTTCTCTTATATAAATGATATAATCAGTGAATTCCCTAAAGTTAGTGCAGACACAGCAGGATCGCTGCAGTCACAAAAAAAAAAGTTTTATGAACCCAGGTAATGAACGAACAAGCAACTTCATTGATAGGTTAGCCCATATAGGAGATTCCACAAAGCTAATTTTGGGGGGGAACTCATTATAGAATTAAAGAGGACTTATTTGCAAAAGAAAAAAAAATTATTAAACTGTGTAAAGAGGGAAAGAAAGAATAATGCCATACAAAATTATTAAGGTGAGTAAAAAAAATAGAGTAAAAAATATATTTATCTTATGTAGAGAAAATATTTTTTTTTAAAATATATGTTCACAAAATTAAGGCTGTTGCTTTATTCTGTTTGATTGGCCCTTCAATTATTGAGATTGTACATAAATGTTGCAAACGCAATTCTGAAAATCTTAGCTCTTCATAGCATTTAATTCTATATTTCAAAATAAGATAACAGAAAAAAGGATAATCATAAAATATTATGTAACTTTCCGTGATTTGGCTATGGCATACTTATATGAAAAATATTTGAAAGAAGCCCTATAGTGATGATAAGCTTCACCAGTACTTATGGAAAATCCCATAAGTATTATATAAGAAAGCTATTAGGAGTGACTGATTTCTTGATAATAAGGGTAACCAAAGAATTTAAATTTCAAACACACTAAGGAAAAATGCTGATAACCATTCAAAAAACATTTATTTCATGCACATTTAAAAGAGAAATTAAGGTATATGGAGTTGTATTGTGTTATTGTGGTCAGATCTGAAATTTAGCCACAAATTGTAAATAGATAAAAGAAACTTGCAGATGGTACAGATGTAAAAAGATTTTTGAGAAAAAAATGAGTAGAAAAAATATGATAATTTAAAATTTAATAATAGTAAAACAGATATAAAGGCTTATAGATGTAAAAAGAACAAAAGATTAACTGATAGACTAATGAGAGAGATTTGACATTATGCTAAATTATCAAACCGAAATTACATATATATATATATTGTAAAATGCTGTTATATATATCTCTCTTTACAATCTGAACTGAACTGTAATGTTGTTATATATGTATGTGTGTGTGTTTTTTTTAAAAATTAGCTAGAATATGTCTCAAGAGTAATAATACTGGTATCATTTAAAACATGGGAATGACTAACTAAAGAATTAAAGTATGACCTTCATTATAAAAAAAAGATTTAAGAATTTTATATTTAAATGGAAATGAAATTCGCATACAATGCGATGTGAATCTAGCATGCCAATTAAAATTAATGGTTGATAGGCTAATTCACCACTAATATTGTGGAGAATAGTTACAAGCATTTGGAAGAGGAAGTTTATAAAATGTTTTATTTGAATAAATTAGAAGAAATTAAGAACAAATCTAATAAATAAAAAAACCCAATAAGGATATAAACTTTTTATTTGCAAATCATAGAATGTTATTAAAATTTTTGAAATTTTTTTCTGGAAGTGGTCAGAAAGATATCTAACTTTCTCTGAGAAACCTGACTGAATGATCCCAATGATAATAATCAATGAAAAATTAAGACTATAATATATATTACAATAAATAAATATCAATGGAAGAATGCATATCTATTACTAAGCATGAGAAATATGATATTATTCTAACAAAAATATTATTTTATAAAATTAGACTGTCTAAATTCCTATAGATTAAGAAATAGCCAAGGTATTGTCATTAACCACCCATATAAAAATTTTCACGTGATCAACTTTCTTTCAAAATTACAATAACTTTTAATATTTTTAGCAAAAGTAAACTCTCTACTATAAGATAGGGAAAGAGTTATTCTATACTATGATGACATTGTAATAATTTCAAATTTGATGACAAAACTAAAACAAAGTCATCAAGTATTGGTGGTCGAGTAGTCAGCACAGCTGCTTTACAAGCAGTTGTCCCGGGTTTGTGGGTTTGCTTGCCAGCCGATGCTTTGACACATAAAAAAAAAACTAACACAAAGTGCATTGAATGTAGACAAAAAATTGGATAATTTTGAAATTCATTTTTTAAAAAAATGCATTTGGAAATCTAGGAAAACAACTAAACATATTATTTAATACCAAAAAATTTCCATCTCCAGAAAAGGTTAAAACAATTGTGAATGCTCCTTCTCTCAAGAATATGAAAAAACATAATACAGTGCAAAAAGATGTTTTCAAATGAACACAATGTCTATTAAATTCAAAAAATCTTCTAATGCAATACAACAATGACCTAGTAGTCATACTAATTACAGATGCTTCAGAATATAAAAATGCTACAAATATATATTATTTCTGAGGATAAAAACCAATCATTTATGATTCGAGATCATTAACAACAGCTGGATAAAATTATATTCAATTAGTCAAAGAATTTCTGCCTTATGTAATGTTCAGAATTTTAAAAAAATTCTATCAATACAGAAGAGATGCCTTCTTCTCAGTTTATAAGAAATGGGCTGGTTAAATAATTTACCTACATTTGCATAATTTATTGCTAATAAAAAACCATTAGTAGCATAAGCTATGAATATGGGATCAATTAAATCCCAAAAGCACTAAGCTTGAATTTTTTGTCAAATATATAGCTTCACTGATGTGCGTTTAGAGCGCAGCATAAAAATTAAGATTGTTAAATGATCATAAATATTTATTAGGTATAAATTGAAAACATTAAGTGCATTCCTGAACATATTAAATAGACTTACAAAGATTAGATGCAAGACGAATATTGCATCTTTAAAAATGGATGCAAGCTATATAGATTCATGAAAACCAGTAGTAATTAACAAGAAAATGTTAATTTAATGGATAAAGAAAGATTTATAAGGGAAACACATATGGAGTGAATTAGAAATGGTTGCCTCCACAAATGTATAAAGAATCTCAACATTATTTGAATTAAGAAGAAAATCTCTTTACTGCTAAAAGGTGAATAAGTAATAAATGTTAAAACTACCAATAAAGAGAATAAATAGAATTTTAGATTTGATAAATTTAGGACAACCTGTTATGGTAAGATTTAAACCTTTTGCCCAAAGTTATGAATGGTGGACAGGCTTTAACTATTGTTTTAAAAAATACATTTAAAGCATAATAATTGTTAAAGCTAAGCAAACTTGGGTAGAAAAGGCAATTATTATTCATTGTAAAAATGCTGAACCCATAGCAAAAAAATACATTTCGACTACACAGACTTCACGAATGGAATTTTTTTTTCATAATAGTATTTTTATATTCACAGTGGGTAAAGCATAGAATAATCGTAAATATCAGTTCAGAGAAGATTATATCAAAACTGAGAGAACTCTTCACATATTACAGAGTTTTAGAAATGTTTCTGATAATGGAACTAATTTGACTTCTGAAATATTCAAAACATTTTTTAGAAAAATGAGTATATAACCTATTTTATTACTGTCTCATGTCATTCAGAATCCATTCAACATCTTAAACAAGTTCTTAAGAAGTTTAATTACATGGACATTTATAATGCAGTATTTACAGAAAAGTTGTCGCAACATACAATTCTATGAACTGAAGATAAAAATATTCAGATTTGTTGTTAAATAGATACTTAAGAATGTATATTTTTTTACTAAATCAAACAAAAATGAAATTCATATCAAAGAATAATATTAAAGAAAGTTTTTTCAGTAAAAAAAAAATGGTATAAAGAATTAATTAAAGTCATTTTGCCAAGACAAATGTTTGCAATAGTGACTGTAGATAATAAGTCACAGAAACAATAATTGAAATTGTCTGAAATCTGATTTTGAAGTTTACAAAATAATAACAGATGGAAAGTAGATTAAGAAAACTGAAGAACTTGAGAGAGAAGATAAAAATTAAAAAATCAAAATACCAACAATTTGAAAACTGAATTTATAAGATCTACTAGAAAATAAATATTCCAAATGAAGAATCAATAAAAGGTAAAAAAGCAAAGATAAAAAAATAAATCAATAGGAATAGCAATGTTATCTTATCAAGTATTAAATGGCTGGATAATCAATCGTATTTTAGGGATTCCATGATGATTAAACTCATTTAAGCAAGGAAAATAAACCATAAGTTTATACTACTGTTTAAAATATTAATATGTGATTATTTGCAGTTATTACAATATATTATAAATTACTACAGTGGTTACATATTAATATCAAATCTTATGAGCTTGAAAGAGATCATAAAATAAGAGTGGATCCATCTTTATTAATAATCTAATATAATTTTTGAATGACTAGATTTGCTAGATAATGTGGAGAACTGCTTATTTAATCTTCAATATTTTAATAGTAAATTAGTTCTTTGATTCTGATAATCCTTTAGTTATAATTTTTCTTTTTCCCTTTTAAAATTTTAATTTACGATTCTCTTATATATGCCTTTATGAGATTAATCTGAAGTTGTTTATGAATTGTTAAATTAATTGATTCTATCCATTTTTTAGCAAATAATTTAATTCTATTACAATCTTCTTTCCAAGTCATTTTAAATAACACTATTTTGTAGATTTTACTTTAACAAGAAACAATATTAAACATTATTTTCACATAGGAAAGAATTTCCATAATATTATATATCTTATTATATTTTCAATATTTCCACCTTAGCATATGGCAATGAAATTAAATACAGTTATTACATAAACGGTTTTTTATGTGCAAAAGTTAACAATTTTTTGGAAAATTCAAAAGAATAAAAAATTTAAATCATTTACTATGATTAATTTCAAATTGTATTTTGCAGACTGCTTACGATCTATATTTATCTCCAAATTTGCAACATTTTGTTTGCTAAATTGCTACAAACATTAAAATAAAAAATAAGTTAATGTTCTCAATGATAAAATTCTTTATTTAGCATTTAAAAAATAAGAAAGGCGTGATTTAATTTTTTTTTTTAGTTAGTTTGGAGTTAATTTAATATATCATTTGGAGTCCCCCCCCCTCTTCACTATATCTTTTGATTTCCAATTATCAGGTTTACTATGTGTACACATGTTAAGTTCTTAAAAAAACGGTTGAGATTTTTAAATAATAGATACTGAATAAAAATATAATCAAATGATTAGTTGTTTTAGAAGTCACGTGACATTTGAATACTTGAGTGATGGATTGAGCTAAAAAATTTCCACTTTACAATTGCACTAAGCAAAACAAACAAGAGAATAATATGACTAAATAATAACTCTTGAATACTGTGTTGGCCATTGGGAATTTGATATAATATTTGTTTTAACATCTCAATTTTAAAACTATATAATAAATTTCAGGGGTCTTTTATATAATTAAAATAGATAAATCAATTTTTTATATAATTGCTTAGGAGATGGTACGAGATTCTAAGAACCAAAGTGAAGAACCAAATACAGCAATTCTATTTAATTATCTAAAGTGATATTTATTAAACTCAGTTTGGTGCAATTAAAGAATATCTGGATTTTGAATCCAATGTTGATGATATGGTAAAGTGATGAGGTTAATATTAAGGTTCCTAGATCAAATTTCAATATCACTTTCAGAACTCAAGTATTATATGACCTCCTAAAATTTTATTCTTTTCAAATATAATTTTCTTAGTATTTATTTTTAATACTAATATTATTAATATCATTTATTTTAGATTTTGAGTGTATTCATGAAATGACACCTCCTGACATAAAAAAGCTTTATTTAGTAGATGGTGGACTAACATTCAATTCTCCCTATCCACTTCTGCTAAGACCTCAGAGAAATGTGAATATTTTTTTGTCATTTGACTTCAGTGCCAGACCTACTGATTCCACACCACCATTTAAGGTAATTTTAATTATTTTCTTTAATAAAAAAAAAAAATTCAAACATTAATTTTCTAATGATTGTCAGGTTTCTAAATACTTTAAAAAAATATAGGTAATTTCACAAAATTGTTCAAATAATTTAATATATTTGTAAAACCTTATCCTATTAAGGCTACTAAAATATTAATTTTAAAACTATTATTAGTCAACTAGTAAAAATGTAGTGAAGAGGACCATTTTTATTTTTGAATAATATGATTAATATTCATATTAATTTATTAATAACCATTTTTTTGTTATACATAAATGTATATGATTGTTATCTGAATATAAAATTTATGTAGAAATTGAAACTAACCTGGGTCATATGATATTACTGTAATACTGTCAGTTTACTTTAATATGGTTGTAAGACTATTGTCAATATGAAATTTAATAACAACTCAGAATTAAGAGAAAAATATATTAATAATGACTTTGATAAGTTTCTAAAGAATAACAATTTAATCAACTTTTGCTATTTGCAGCTGATGAACTATCCGATTGGGGTAAATATTTTCTCATTAGTATGGCAAATTGTTTCTTATAAACACTCATATAAATAAATCACAGCTAATATTTTGCCAGTAAAATTTATATTTTCATATATAACACTAAAATAATGTCTTATGACCTGTTTTTAGTGCATCTGCCTTACCTGTTCATATTCTGAAATTTAGAATGTAACTTGTAAATGTTTCTGATAGAAGATGACTTTGAAGAAAACTTAGGATTTTTCTTTTAGATAGGGGCAGTCTACAGCAAAGCTACTTGCTCGCTCAATTATTGTTGGCAAATGGGTGTTTAACCATTATTACCTAGAGACAGATAAAACAAGATTAGAAAATATCAAAAATCCTCACTCTTTATCTATTGATGAGTATTTTATTATCCTTTACTATACTTCTATGGAAGACACCAGAGCAGCATTTGCCTTTTAGTGGTCTATTTAAATTTGTTTTATCTTTTATCTACAAAGCACTAGATAAATGGATAACCTGGGTCATATGATATTACTGTAATACTGTCAGTTTACTTTAATATGGTTGTAAGACTATTGTGCTATTAAATTCACAAATATAAGTAGAAGTTACATATCCATATTGTCTATGTATTTATTTAATTAAAGAGAAAGGATTTCACCTTTTCAAATATGTACCCTAATAATTTATATAATTACATATTTCCTATGAGCTTAATAAATAAATTCGAACGTTACTATGTGTTTATTAAGGATTAAATATCATTTTTAAATGAAAAACAATATTGGAATCTTCTCCATAATTAAAGGACAATTGTTAAAATTCCTTTATCGAAAATTTATTTATGTTCATATTTCAAACCATCATCAAATTATATTAGAAACTCATTCATATTTTTTACAGAATGCTAGTATTTTGCTGATAATAAACAATTTGTCTCTCTGTTAACGCTCTCATTTGATTTCTAATATTATATATTTATTTTATTACCTTTTAAAATTTCATTTTTTAACAAGAGATTGAACTATTTAACCATATCATATTACATTCATGATTTCATTTTTTTTATGTATTTAATGAAAATTGCTTCTTTTTTTGCCAGAAATGTTTAATTCACTTTTTTTTTGTTTTTGTTGTTGTTTTGTTTTTTCAAATTGATAAAAAATATTACTTTATTATAATTGTTAGAAAAATAAAGGATGAATTATATATATATAAAAATGCATTCAAATGTATAAGATAAGAGTTATAATAAAATAATATATATTGATAAAAAATACATAAGTAAACATTTTTATAACTTTAATTATAGTTAATATTTATTAATAATAAATTATGTTTAATAATCAAGGCATTAATTATTTTAATTGATAAAACAAATATATATATATTAAGATTTTTGATTTTTTACGAAAATGTTTTTAAGCATGTTTTTACTTTCTATTTAAAGATATAATTAGAGTAATATATTATATAAATACATTTTTTAAACAAATACACTAAAAAATTGGCTGAATGTTTATTTTTAAATGCACTCAAAAATTGTTTCTTTTTTTTTTTTTTTTAAAGAAATCGCTATTTGACCAAATCACCTAGTTAAAAAATATTAAGCATTAACTTTATTTGTGCGGATGTAATCTTTATATACACAAAAGATTAAATGCTACAAATATGTATAAATTGTATTTTTTACTTATATTTCTGATAATTTGTTGTAGGAATTGCTCTTAGCAGAAAAATGGGCACATAAAAACAAAGTTCCATTTCCTCCAATAGATGTCAGTATGTATGCCGGAAAAGAATTGAAAGAATGTTATGTTTTTAAACACCCCACAGATCCATTTTGCCCAGTCATCTTACATTTTGTTTTAGCAAATATACAATTTAGAAAATTTAAAAAACCAAGTAAGTACATATTTATGAATTTCTTTAAATGAATGATTATAATAGATAAGTTTGAATTTAAATATACTATTGCCAAAGGGTGAAAAAAAACGTTTGAAAACAAAATCTTAATATTTTAATTTCATTGATATATACTCATAAGTTTAATGATTTACTTTCAGTCTCCATTTTTTAGATAATATTTGCCACTTTTTGTATCTATTTTTATCAATTTTTGTATATATAGATAGGATACATCAGGATTTTCAAAATAAATCTAGGGTGATTTTTTTTAGCTAGCACCCAGCTATCCATTTGATATTAATTGGAAATTAATAAATGAATAAGGATCCTAAGATAATATAAGCAGACAAATGAATATTATTACATTCTTTCATAATTTTAAAATCAAATCTTCGGTTATTACATTATTCTATTCCAATTATAGTTACAGTTTATTTAAAATTTTACTATGCAGACAGCTATTTTAAGCATAAATGTATATGACTAATATGATTTGTAGTTTTTATGCTTTTCTTTTGGAAATTTCTATTAAAAGGCAGTTATTAAAAAGAATATTGCAGGTGGATAACCTATCCATCATATCAATCTGTAATTATCTGAAGAGTGACCTTCCTTGCATTTGCTCATGATAAGCACAAAAGGGTAATCTTTCATCATCGTCATAGTGATACATTTTTCTGAAGTGTCTGAATATTCTAGCTGTGTGTTCAAAATTTTGATCAGCATTGATAATTTCCTGTGGGTTTTTAAATTCTAAAATGGTCACATTGCTCCTGTGATCAGTTCAGGAAATTAGAAATCTTTCTTAGTAGTACTTCTTATCAAATGTATTTATTTTTATCTGCTTTTTCAATTTTTCTGCTTCAATAGCATATGTAATAATTGATTAGTCACATGGTTAAAAAATTATTTTGAGAATTTTGGCATTGCACTTTTTCAAACCTTATTATAGTGGGACTCATGAAGAAATAATAAATGAATTATTACTATTGCTATAATGATGAAGGGTAAAAGAAAGTGTAACGAAAAAAATCGAGTTAATGTTGCATTACTAACTGCAAATCCAAGTATTCAAATTTATCTATCACTTCAAATTCTGAGACACTTTTTACTTGAGGAAAAATTTAATAGTATAATCTCTAATAATAATGATCTTTGATTTCCATTAACAGTTATGTTGTTATATCTCACAGTATTTTTTTCACTATTATTTTATCTTCTAATATTCAATAGCATTGCTTTGTCTCTTTTAATTTTTATAAAAGTGGATTCATGATAATATGGATGAGTTGTGAAAATGAATCATTACAGGGTTCAAGTATAACTTCTATAGCTTGTTCTACTTTATCTTTTAAGAGGCTTCTTGTAGTCCTAACTTTTTTAATTGTCTGACAAACATTTAATATTCATTCTCACATGCCTCTTCTAAGGATGAATCTGATTGTTTATCAAATGTCTGCAGAAGAAGGAAAGCATTTATACATTCATTATTTATGTTATGTATTATTTTATCAAAGATTATTTGTTCTACAGTTACTGTAGTTAGTTTGTAATATTTAAGCACTCGTTGACTGTGAGTTCTGATGAAAAGATATAATAAACATTAATTAAATGAACTGAGCCAGCATTCATCAAAACACTGCCAGAGTCATAGTATTGAGTAAAATTATGCAGTACAGGTGTGCTTATATAATTGATGTGATGTAATGTGTAAATGAGCAGAATATGTAACTAAGGCGATTAGATATTCCATTTTTCAGACAATGGAACACATGAATCCTTTTTGTTGATAGAATGTGGACCCCTTTGCAATTGCCCAAGCCTCTTTGTATTTTCTTTTCTTGTTATCCCTTTCAAAGCAAATTGTTCCAACATTGGATGGGGAAAACTTGTGATCCATAGTGCATTCATCATCAAAAAAAATATCTGTATCCAGTCTTTTTTTTTGCTCTATTGTACAAATATGCATGGGCAATTCTCGTGGATCTATTTGCACAAGATTCACCATAAAACACAGAGCTTCAAGAAGGGTTAGTACATGCAATTTTAGAGGCTACCTCAGGAGCATGCTCCACATGTATCTTATCTTTATATTATTGTTCAACAAATTATTAAGAGAAGGCAGTGATCTAAAGCTAATCCAGTACATGTTAGTGCAAATGTTCCTAAGGTTATTTGCAATATGAGGGATGTAAGGAAGGCTTATCCATACTTTAGGCATATTATTAATATTTTTTAATTTTATTTACATTGGTGTAAAATTGTCCAACTGTTTTAATAAGTATGTTATGATTATAACCAAGTACTATTAGATCATTAATGTATGCATCAATGTTGTTTCTTCTGTGTGCCTCATACTTGCATAGATTTTTGTTCTATATAAGAAACATTTTAAATCAGGCAGTTTGTGTTCTAGTGGAATTTTTAACATAGAATGAATGTCTCCCCTTATTTGTATAGATTTTTATCTTCATTTTTTAGTTGAGCTTATTTTTATTTTCTGTATATATATGTCCAGAAAATTGATCCCATGATTGTTGTCTTCTACTTCAGTACCCCATTCAAAAAGTAATGCAGTTTCAAGCTCTAGCTATATATTGTTGATCTGATCCTCCGATGTATATAAACATGACTGCTTATTAAGGAGATGAAATCAACAACTGCTTGTTAAGGAGAGGAATTGCATTTCTTGTATAGTAGAATAAATATTGAGTTTTGCCAGTCTTTTGGCCTATATTACATTTGTCCCAATTTTGGTCAGAATTAGTGAATAATTTTATTTTTAGCTTTACTCAAATTTTTTTATGATTTCAACTGTTATTCCATCTATAACTGGAAATTTTACATTATTTAGCTTTCATTTGACTTTATCTTTTTTGTTCTAAGAATGTTTGATTCTAGATCATTCTTCTCAAATTTCATTTGTGTACAAAAATATTTCTTTCTTATCATATCTATTCTAAATGTATTTGTCACATAATGTTTCCTTGTGAGTTTTTGTTTGTTTGCTTTTGAGTTTAAGTTCACAATAGAGATATTGTATTTTATAATATATAATTCTGATTATTGATTTCTATGTACATGTTGCTCTAATTTTTGACAGATATTGATGTAGAAATAGATTTCATCTTCCTATCAAATATGATTGATTTTATAGTTTATGTTGAATCTTTTTATCCTTGTATTCCAAATTTTTATTAACATAATTATTTTTCACTATTCCTCAATTACATACAATGTTGAATTCCAATGTTTAGTTGTACTTTTTTGGATATTATTTTGATTGTGCACATTTTAATTCCTTCCAAAATCCATTTTTAATATCAATCTATCCTTTCTTGTAATTTTAATCAATATTAGATTGATTTAACTGTTGAATGGAATTCTTGAAGTCTGATGTTTCTGGATGCCTTTTTAATGTTTATATGTTGTTTTTAATTAAGTGATCAAAAGTACTATTTTCATGTTTATATAATAGTGAATTAGTGCATCAATTTTTTTATAACTCTCATATTTACCTACATTAAGAATTAGTATGCTTGTGTCACTTCTATTAAATTTCAGAATTCATCTCTATTTATTAAATTCGTGATCATAAATATTTGATCCTTAATTAGACATTATGATAATTGAACAATATTTATCTTCTTTTAATTTTTAAACAATTTTTTCTTGTTTTGTTGGAATCTAGAATGATATTTGAAATCATTTTCTTTTTCATAATTGCTGTTTTGGTATATTCACCACTTTAGAATTTAGGCTAATGGAATATGTAAATAAGCATTTATTTTATAGCGCTATGTTTTATAAATTGTAATACATTAAAGATCAGCCTTTCAAGCTATTGTGCATGCGCTTTTTACGAGTGTTAATAATAAATGAATACTTTCATTCCCAACACAAGATATAGTATTTATGAAAGAATAAAATGAATCCACTTATTCTTTCCAATCCAAATGCTTATATATGGGCAAATCTTAAATACTGGAAAAGAAAGTGTGAGGATAAACCACTCTAGATAATTTCGTTGACGTCATTCATTCAGACATTGTAAACAGTAATTTAAAGTGAATGGTTTATTCTCACGCTTTCTTTTCCAGTACTTAAGATTTGCCCATATAAGCATTTGGGTTGGAAAGAATAAATGGATTCATTTTATTCTTTCATAAATACTATATCTTATGTTGGGAATGAAAGTATTCATTTATTATTAACACTCGTAAAAAGCGCATGCACAATAGCTTGAAAACAGCTAATAGAATATGAAAAATTATTTCAAAAACAAATAGATTAGGTTCTACAATAAGAATATATATTTTATGTTGCTGGATATCTTTAATATTTTTTCAACTACTTCTTTTTGATTTGGATTAGGGTATTAAAGAGTAATTAATTCATATGCTGGAAAGGTGGTGTGATTCATAATATTTATTATCCAGACAATTTTATTTATAATTACTTCTAGCATCTGCTGAGTGTGATTGGAAATATAAAAGTTGATGTTCTCTAATTATAGCTTTTCTCTAATAATCATTTAATTAGAAAATATTTTTCATGCAAATCTTAAGAGAATGTTTAAGAAGAGTCTCATTTAGATCATTAAAATTCCTACAATCAATTATTTTGATTAATTTCTCTGTTTGTTCTTCATTGTTATTCTTATGGATTTTTGCAAATTCATTTTGAATTTTCTCCTAACACTATCAAGATTATTATTATGATTTCTTTTCATAATTTCAATCAAAGTTTAACTTGCCAATTCTATTGTTTGGATGCTGCATGCCCCCCCCCCCCCATTTATCTAACCAATTCTTTAGTAACTTTATTTATGGAGATAATGTTTTTCCAATTTTATTATACTTCAGCTATACTTTGTAAACATAGATGATGATTTCCCCTCTCCCCTAAAATCACATTCTTTTTAGCAAGAGATTCTTTGAAATCATAAAACTGTCTTTCCATCAGATCACATTGGCATGCTTGCATACATAAGAATGCGATTTTGAAACTATATTTTTATCTTTTTTTCTTAACGGATGAAACTATATTTTTATGATTTAATATTATTAAAAATAAATGTAATTAGCACAAGAAACAATATAATTCTAAATACTAGGCAATTTTACTTAAAAATTATTCTAAGCAAAGTTAATTCATTATTTTACTTAAAAATTATTCTAAGCAAAGTTAATTCATTTTCGTACCTGGATATAACACACTCTTCACTATTTATTTAAATAAATTATTTTATCATAGTTTATTATGAAATATGAATTTTTTTTTTATAGTACAGGCTTTTTTCATACCTGCACTTATATATGTAATATATAGGGGTTTGAACTCAGACTTTCACATGACCCTCAACCATCCGTGCTATCTTATGCCACTGATACACTTGATCACACTTATGTTGAAAAGATAAACCAACACCCATCAATTGGTCCAGATTATCATCTCCACACATATATACAATCAAAGTTTAGCTTATATTAAGATAGCCAATCTTCATACTTTAAAAGACAGGCTTCAAACCACTCCACCCCACAACTCTTCAGCCATCCACTTCATTGAAAATCTGATGATGGAATGCTCAAAGCCCATCTTAGAGGGTTGTGTGAAAGTCTGAGTTCAAACCCCCTGCATAGTTTATTATGTAAAATAAATTTTCATAAAAGGATAACAAAAAAAAATTGAGATAATTTTTTTTTAAAAAATCATACAAAATTAACTATTCACCTAGGAATATAAGATATATGTTGGACTATTTCTATCAATCTATTTAAAATTGTTAAATGTTTTAGAAAAATTCAAACTTTATTGGTACTTTTCCATATAAATTTAACTGCAGTGAGCAACTTAACTACATACAATTTGTAGTTTGAAAATGGATTCATATTTTTTTTTAAATTTTAACCATCCAGGCTACCCTGCATCTTTATATATAGTTTTAATTTTAACTGTTATATGTTTTAAATATATTAAGTACATTCATAACATATTTATTCCATGCCATAATCAAAAATAAAATATGAGCATAAAACTTTTTAATTTTTTCAAATAACCAAATTAAAGCTAACTCATATTGGTCAGCAAATGGATATTTAGCTAGAGGGTAAAATAAGGATAGAAAACTACTCAAATTCTTAACACACAGTAATTGTTAAATCTAGCAGACAAGGTCTTTTTATAACTGTTCCTTTATGGAAGCTGGTGAATAGTCTTTTCTCTGCAATTAGCTATTTAATGTCTATATTATATTTCTCTTTATTATATATTTTTAAGTCCTAGGCTTAAAATAATTTCAAAATATAAAATATTATTAATTCAGTATATTTAAAATTATATAATAGTTTGCATATTTATAAATTAAGAAATTTTGACAAGTTATTGCTGAAATATTTTTAAGAACATGGAAATTATCTATTCTACTTTTATTTTACAAAATAGATAATGACCAATGAAAATAGTTTGGTCCCTGTCTATATCATTTGAGTGTGATTTTTCTAAAATAAAAATAGGACAGATATATCAATGTTTTTAAAATATTTCATATATATATATACGAATGTATGTGTGCCTGAATGGCGATTCCTTATATGATTTAAATAAAATTTAATATTCTGTTTTTTAGATGTTCCAAGAGTTACTAAAGAAGAATTTGATTTTGCAGATTTTGATTTATTTGATGATCCAAAGGCTCCATATTCCACATTCAATTTTAAATATTCCCATTTAGCATTCGATCGTCTATCTCACTTAACTGAATTCAATACATTATTAAATATTGACCTTATTAAAGATACAATAGCGGATTGTGTACAACGCTTGAAAACTTATGACCGACAGCCACCAATCAAATTAAAGGATATAAAAAAACTTTTTATTAAAAAAAATTCATGTACAGATCTTATAAATTATATAAAAACTTTTAATTAAAGAGTAAATTAATAAAAATTAAAATGTATAAATTTTATAAAGAAGAATATCAGTGAAGCTATTTCGGATTTTTTTCTTTTTATAACAAATTCTCCACATAAAAAGCTGTAATTAACAATATACCACACTCTAGATTTGAGATAAGTGTTATATCAGAAATTCATCTCAATGGCAGATAAAAGCACCTTATTTAAATTTTGAAGGACGGGTAATACATATATTTATTTTAAGTCAATTTATTAACAAATTCTATTTACAAAACTTAAATACTCAAAATATTTGCCTTTAGTTATTACCTTTTATAAAATCGGCATTTATTATAATCCAGCAATTAAGTAGAATTTTTTTATTGTTAAACAATTATTTAAATGACAATTGATAAACCATGCTCATATCAAGCACTTTAAAACTGTTTTACAAAACATTTTCTTAAAAAGGGGTAGCTACTTTTATCAACTTAATTTCAAAATATTCTACTATTTCGATGTGATGTTAAAATTATTAAGTTGTATAAATAATTGGTCCTGATTTAGTTTGCACTTATGGCCATTTTGAAATCTAAAAACCACAGCTGACATATTCAACTGATAAATGACATAAATATTAAATAAAAGTACTTTAAATTCATATTTTAAAAATTATAAGCTAGCAAAAATAATATGCTTTATTTTATTAGGCTTTTTTTTATTTATCTTCATAAAATATTTGAAATATGACACCACAAAGCACCTGAATATACGGAGAGAGAGAAGGATGATTTGGCCGATATGAAGTGTCATCCAAAAGATGCAAAAGTCTGATCAAACCAAGCTTATAATTTTCTAAATACTAAAAAATTATACTATGTGCCCAAATGAAATACACCTGGGTCTCATTTTACGTGATGGATAGGTTCCTCAGAAAACACGTGCAAAAGAAATCGCACAAAAATAGATGTAACTTACCTTGAAAAAGGGGGGATACAGACTGTGATTTTTCAAAAATCACATAAAAGCAAAGCACCAACGTAAAATTACTTTAAAATTCGCACAAAAAAAAATAAGGAAATAAAATATGACTAATAAAAAATTTCAAATTTGAAAAAAATTGATACAAGACAAAAATTTTTTAACTATAATATTTAATTTTATTCAAAACAATATATTTTTATGCATAATTTACAGTACAGTAATTTACATTTTTTTATACACGTTTTAATTATTATCGCTATTTGCCGATAAACAGGTTCGTTTGCAAACTGGTAAAAAATCAGATTCTTCACAAGAGGAAATACAACTAGCGCCAACTTCACTCTCATGTTGCGTTAATGGTTTTCTGGTGACAACGTAATTAGTAATTAATCTTTGAGACGATGATTTTATTAATTGTTTATGAAGCTCACGATATCCAGACATACAACCATTTAGCTCTCGTTGGAATTTAAGAGCATGTTCGTGATCAGTGTCATTAATAAGAAAATAATTTGCCAACTGATTAGAAAGTTGAAGACCTTATTGAATCATTTTTGCAGTGAAAGGAACAGGTTCCACTTCTGTTTCATTGTCTTTTTCTACCCTGCTGGGAAAAATTTAATTAAAACTAACAACTAAAAATTAAATTCTTATTTTTGTCTTTAATTTTTAATTCCATTTAAAAATCAAATTTAGTTTCACATCACATTAATTTCAGGTCACCTTAAGTAATTTTTAAATTGTTAATTACAATTAAAAATTAGATTTTAATTTTTAATTGTCAAATTTAATTGTGCCCACTGCTATTACTCACCTTTTAAAAATAAGCATGTGGACACTAAATGATTAATAATTGATTATGTTCTTTTTTAAAAAGCAAAAACAGAATGTGATTTAAAATGCAAAATTAACATGCATAATGTTTGAACAAATTTACATTATAATCTTGTAAAATTTAATGTGTGTGCATAAAATGTGAAAATCATGATTTTAATTTCATTATTGCATAAAATCTTACTATTATAAAGCACTGAAAATATTGAAATTATTAAGATGAAAGTCGAATTCCAATAATGTGCTATTACTTTCAATATGTTTTAAGTGCGCGAAATTTATTATTTAAAGTAATAGCGCATTATCGAAGTTCGACTTCCGAAGAAACATGAATCGCGTAACTTCAAAATCGCGTTAAATAAATCCGCGTAAAACGAGACCCAGGTGTAAAGCATATTATTTTTACTAGCTTATAATTAATAAAATATGAATTTAAAGTAGCTTTATTCAATATTTATGTCATTTATCTGTTGGATGTGTCAGCGGTTGTTTTAGCTGATCTTTAGATCTCAAAATGGAATGAGCGCAAACTAAATCAGCACCAAATAATTTTAATTTGCAATTTCATCTTGCTATACTATTCGGAAGGAAAAGCATTTTCTTATCATAAAAATGCCTCAAAAAGACTTCTGAGTACATGCTATATTAAATGTTTGAAAATTATGACTTGATCTGAGATATTGGAAGTTAATGGCAGATGTTTTGCCAAAAGATTCTTGGGTGTTCTCATATCTACAAACACTGCATTCTGAGCTTTGATATATATGCTTTAGTTCTGTTTTTTCACTTATAAAACTATTATTGTATTAGTTTAATTTAAAAATTATATAATTGTTTTTATTTTTTTTGGAAGTATTACAAAAAAAAGAATGAAAATATCTGAGATTGTATATATTTTCAATATTATATACAGGGGAAAATATTGTCATATAGTCCATGATATGTCCACCAGTTATAATACCCACTGACAGACAATCTATGCAGGAAGCTAACCTTACCCTGCCTATATATTTATAACCCAATAAGACTAATGCTGGTAGAATTAGTAAGTGCAAATTTAATTACAATACATGTGCAAAAAGTATTAATTATACATTAAATATAATTACACAAACACATTAATATAATTATACATTTATGCCATAAAGCCCAAAGGCATACAAAAACTAAAATAAAGTTCAGTATGACCTACTTTACAGTTACTATGCTGACGCTTGAACATTCGGATGCCAGCAGTTTACCCTGAAGATACCGTGCTAAATAAAGCGATGCTTAGCACCTTTTAAAAGTCCATCTGTCATGGTAGAGCTTCAAGTTGCTAGTGTCCCAAATTCTTTACACTGTACTCATTTTCCATTGTCCTGATTCCCTGGATTTGATTAGTCGTATCTTGTCTGTCCTGGTCATATCAATCACTCCCAGTTCATGTACAGTAGAAGATTTAGACTTAAGTCTTAGTTTGATTAATTATCTTTGTAGCCTGAATACTTTTTGATTACACACTCTGTTTATCTGCAAAGTTCCTTCATCAACTAAACTTTTCATCTAAAGGGAGTTGCTTCCTTACTGTTTTAAAATAACACAACTATTAAAGTTTGCTTTTTCATTTATTTAATATCTAATTAACAAAGTATTTTTTATCCTTCATGTATTTACGTGTACAGATGTTTAAATATTAAATTCACATTTACAACATTTATTATGATTACTTTGCTTTGTATGTGTATTTTAATTATGGACACACATAACGATACTTCCCCCAAGTTCGAAGATTATTTATTAGTTCTCAAACTAGAATATAATCATTTAAATATGTGGGAATCTTTATTTTTCTTTTAGTCATTGCTATGAATTATTTTCCATTTGTAATGGTGACTTCTCTATAGACAAAGTATTAAATTGAAGATCAGTTTCTTGGGTGGTACAAATTTCCGGTTTGTTATCATTATTTAGCATCTCATCACTTTCTGTTGTGCCTAGATTTGGAATCCAATTGTTGCTTTCATTTCTCCCATAGCTGGTTCACATGTTTTTTTATTATCTTTCCATCATCTGTGCAAACTGTCATGACTTTTTTTGACAGATTGTGAATAACTTCTCCTGGTAGCCCTCGATTTTTTAGTGTGTCCTTTACCCACAATCTCTCTCTTGTGGCTGGAATTTGTATGAACAACTCTGTCGTGTTGTTTTGTTGGTGCTATTTTTGCAAGTTTTGTTCACAGTTTTCTGCCTAAATATATTTCCATTGGTGATTTTTCCCAATTTGGCCAGTGGGATAGAATGCTGGTGGAGAAGAGCAGTCAACATAGCTTTGTGAATTTTCATTTCCCCCATTTTTATAGCTGACTTGAGGCTTTGCACTGTTCTCTCAGCCAGTTTATTTGATTGGGGGTGGTATGGGGGGTGAGTACATGTTTTATTCCCCATTCTTGCATTGCCTCTGCAAACCTTTCTGATGTGAAACCTGTTCCATTATCTGAGACTAAAGTTTCTGGGAACCCGTGATGAGCAAAAGTCTCATACAGAATGTCAACTGTTACCTCTGCACTGGTATTTTTCACTATTTTATACTCGGATCACCCTGAATAAGAGTCTGATACAACTAAAAATAAATGGACCACAATGGTCTATATGGATTCATTGGCATGGGTGTCTGCCTTTGGCCTTGTTTCAAAAGTTGATGGGGGTGCCTTAGCACACTACTGGCAGTTCTCACATGTTTGGCCATTATATAATTCTAAAGGCTAGGGCTTTTGCCCTCACAATGCCCAGATGTCCTTCATGCAGTAAGTTTAGTATTTGTTGTCTCCCCATCACAGGTATCAGCACTTGGTTGCCCCTCATAATGCATTCTTTATATACTGATAGTTGTTTGCAGACATTCCATAATTGCCTGTAGAGAAATCTTGAACATTTATTCAACTATCCTCCTCTGATCTTATTTATTATCCAATGATAGCCATCATCTTCTGTTCATCGAGCTACAATGTTGCTATTTAAATTTTGTTTCTGAAGAACATCTATATAATGTATTTCTCTTTCTAATATTGGTGCTTCACAAAGATCGGTCATGCATGATAACACATCTGCATGTCCAATTTGTTTTCCCCTTTTGTATCCAGAGTGTAATCATAGCCCATGAGAATGTTAACCCAATGTAACATCTTTGGGCTTAAGTAATCAGGTGCACCCCTATTTCTGAATATTCCCAGCAGATGTTTGTGGTCAGTTATAATAGTAAATTTCCTCCCATATAGATAGATATTGGTGGAATTTTTTCACTCCGAACAAAATTGTGAGGGCTTCTTTGTCAAACTAGCTATAGTTTTTTCTGCCTTGGACAATGTGCATGAAGCATATGCTATGGGTCACTCTTATCGATGGTCGACATAATGTCCAGATCACTGTTATAATGTATTAATAATTTTTCTGAAGTCAGCAATGCTTTAGTGTGAAAAAATGTTGTTTCTTCATGCTTGTCTAATTTCCATTTCTGGTTTTTCCTCAGCAGATTGTATAAAGGAGTGGCCACATGGGCTTTTCCCTTTTAAAAAGATTTCAAAAAAATTCACCGAGCCCAGGAAAGCTTGTGGTTGCTTCACATTTGTGAGTCTTGGTGCTTCTGCTACTGATTTAGCCATTTCAGGGGAAGGGGATGTGCTGCTTCTTGATATAATGTGACCCAGGAATTTAATTTTATTAGTTTTCCAAATACATTTTTGAGTATTCAGCTTTGCACCAAAATCATTTAGTCATTCACATATCTACTCAGCTTCTAAGTTCTTTGTCTGTGGTGACTGTTATGAGGATGTCATCAAAATATGGTATGATGCCATCCAATCCATTGAGCAGGATTTCGATTTTCGATTGAAATATGCTAGGGGCCGATGTTATTCTGAATGGTAGTCTTTTACATTTGTATAACCCAACATGTGTACTAATTGTCAGTATCCTAAATGCATCCTCAGTAACTGGTATTTGATGGAATGCAGCATTAAGATCTAACTTCACAAAGAAATTAGATTTTAGCAATGAAGCGATCACTTCTCTAGCGTTTGGTACAGGATATGCGCTCTTGTTTAATGCTTTATTTACCATTACCCTGTAATCCCTACACAAGCATATCTGACCATTATGTTTAGTTATGATGACTACCAGGGTGGCCCAAACTGACTTTTCAGTGGTTTCTAATACCCCTTTCCTGACAAGGTCATCAATTTCTTTTTCTACTTTTATGTTCTTGGTAAACTGTACCTTTCTAGGTTTGCAAATTATGGATAGCACTGATGTGCTCATTTGTAATGATACCAATACCATTTTAATAATTCCTGGATCCCCATTAATTAAATTTGGAAATTTATTTTCCATTTCTTTTTCCAACTCCACCTTTTGTATGAATGTTACTCTAATCCCTAAGTTATTAAACCACTCACGGCCGATTAATGGGGTTATTGGGGTGTTAATATTCATAGCGGTAAATTGACCATTTTACTCTTAACTCTGTTTACTGGAGCTTTAACCACACCCTTTATTTTAATGGTGTTGCCATTTATGTCTAATGCTTTCATATTAGTTTTTACTATTGCAGGTTTTTGCTCACAATTTGCTGTAACAGTCCGCCAATCGCATAGTGAAATTGGGGTTATACTGCTCCCACTGTCCACTTCCATGTCTATAGGGTGATCATATATTTTAACTTTTCCCCTGCAATTTATGATTAGAACTGTTTCTTGTATGTAGGATTTCATTTTTTTCTTTCCAACACATGGTTTGTCTATGCCACTTCTTATTACATAATTTACAGTGTTCGTATCTAAAATAGCAATTAGTGGCTTTATGTCCTTTTTTTTTCCACAACAAAAACAGATAACAGGGTTCTTCCTTGCTATTTCCATTACCTTCATTATTTTCTCTGAATTTCTGTTCCACTGTTTTGAAAGTTTTGTAAACTTTGGTCTGCTTATTTTCCCTGTTATTGAATTCAGTGTATTTTTTGGACTGTTTCAAAATGAGCTCATAGGGCTTTGATATGTTTGATTGCCTTTGTATAATTGAATTTCATTACTGACAGTAGCTATTGATGTAAGATGTTGCTGTTTATGCCTGTCAGGAACTGTTCAAGGAGAGGCTTACATAGGTAAGATTCATACATGCAGTTTTTACTAATACTTGTAATGCACAATCAAAATCCATGATCATTTCATTTCTAGGTTGTACTCAGTGGTAGAACTGCAGTCCAGCAATGTAACACGAAGGAGTGGGATTAAAATAATTATCCAATTGCTCTTTGAAGTCATTGTATGAGCACTGCTCAATAGTTAAAGGCTCTACTAACCGATTTGCGATTTCTATAACTACTTTACCCATGAAACATAATAAAGATAGCTATTTTGTACTTTTCATCTTCGACTTTATTAATGAAGAGATATTCTATATATTCGACATACAATAGCAAACTGCTCATCTCATTTGCATCAAATTCACCAATGGCCATATTCAATTTATCCATTATATTCAGACCACTTAATAAATTTCTGCTTTGAGTAAATGGTGAATAACAGCAATATTAATACATGCCATTCTGGCTTTAACTGGATTTGTACTCTTGACTGCACCAAATGATATGTCTGCCAGTTATAATGCCAGCTGATGGACAATCTATGCAGGGAGCTAACCTTACCCTGCCTATATAGGTACACAATATTTATAACCCAATAAGCCTAACGCCGGTAGAATTAGTAAAGTGCAAATTTAATTACAATACATTTGTAAAAAGAAGTATTAATCATACATTAAATATAATTACACAAACCCATTAATATAATTATACATTTATTCCATAAAACCTGGAAGCATACAAAACTATAATAAAGATTGGTATGACCTGCTTTACAATCCCTATGCTTACACTAGGATGTTCAGATGCTAGCAGCCCGCTATGAAGATACCGGGCTAAATAAAGCAATATTCAGCCCATTTTAAAAGTCTGTCTGCCACGGTAGAGCTTCAAGTTGCTAGTGTTCCAAATTCTTTATACTGCACTCATTTTCCACTGTCCTGATTACTTGGATTTGATTGATCACATCTTGTCTGTTCTGGTTGGATAAATCACTTCCAGTTCATGTGCAGTAGATTTAGATTTATGTCTTAGTTTGATTAATTATCTTTGCAGCCCAAATACTTTTTAATTACACACCTTGTTTATCTGCAAAGTTCCTATGTCAACTAAACTTCTCATCTAAAGGGATTTGCTTTCTTACTGTTTTAAAATAACATAACTATTAAAGTTCGCTTTTCCATTTATTTAATATCTAATTAATGAAGTATTTTTTTATCCTTCACGTATATATAACTTACGTATGTATGTGCAGTAAATTATACACGTATATACGTTTAAACATTAAATTTCACATTTACAACATTTATTATTATTACTTTGCATGTATGTGTATTTTAATTATACACACACACATATCAGTCCAATAAATATTTTCTCATTTTTAGTTTAACTTTGAAAATGGCATTTTCTTTTTCAGTCAGTTTTATCAATTAGTTAATTATAGATCGGTTTTCAATTTCGTAGGCTATAGAACAATATTTTTTTCATGATAATCAAATGTATACTATGAAATGGGTTTATGAATAATGCATAATTAATTTTAAAATATTAAACAATAATATTAGGTACTTACAACAGACAAATATAGAAAAAAACTGTTAAATGTTAAATCAAAGAGCTTATCTTTTGTACATATATCTATGTAAAAACTATGAGTATCATTTCTATTTTATTTATAAAAAATCAGTATTTCATTTAAATTTTAAACAATTTTATTTTGTATTTTAAAAAAATGAAATAAAATGTATTTCTTTAAATGTATTTTACTATTTAAAAGCAAATATCATTGCATATTGTAACTCAAGTTTTACAATTGTATTTTATACAAAGTGACATAGCTATCAGTATATGCTTAACATGGTAAATATATTCAATTAATTTATTATTTATACGTGTAACATTTAAATAAAAAATAATCAATAAGTGATGTTGTGATTTAAAAATTTCAACTCAGTAGTTTTTAAATGAAGTGTTGTTTTTTAAAATAAATATCGTTTTCAATAGTTGAAGTCTGAAAGAATGGCAGAATTATACAAATATCTCAATATAGCTATCAACTACATTGTCTGAATTACATAACTGTTGAACTATTTTGTCCATGAGAGTTGTTAACCCATGGGAGGTCATCCAAAGTGATGATGTCAAACATTCCCTAATTTATTGAATGTAACAGCAGGTCTTACAATGATAGTTTTACCATCATTCACTATAAACACATATATGTTATACTCATATTTAGTGCCATCATGTGAGTAAGAAGTGCCTTTATGCAAAATAAATTTTAGCATCCTCTTCCCCCCATTCTATGAAATGAAATTTGTAAATTAAAAGACATTTTTTCCCAAGCAAAAAAAAAAAAAAGAAAAACTTGAAAATATATCTTTTGTCATTTAACATTTTTGGTAAATACCTTAAGTGTTTTATTCATTTATTACTATAAAATAAACCCAGAAAATAAAACACATGCTAAAATAAAACAAATTAATGTTTAAAAAAATAATTTTTGAAACAATAATTAATTAATACCTTAAATCAAAAATATTTATTTAATAAATGTGAAATTTTTAATTTTTCTTTCAAAAGTTTTCATATTCATTTTTGGACAATCCTGTGAAATTTCTAGTAGAGATAGAAAATGTCTGCATATATGATAATTTTTTAAATATCTCTTTTTATCATATATAAAAAGAATCCCATTTCCATGAAAACATTGCACCGCTCCTCACTCTTTCTCAGACCAGCTCTGATATTATATAAGTAAATATATAATATATAAGTTCTTTGCTTGATTATTAAAATTATTATGCACATCCTCAATACGATTCTATGGAATGCTTCACTTCTGAGCTTCATCATGCATTGCATTAAAAATAGTTTTTGTTTGTTTGAAAACCCATTGAAAATCTCTCCTGCATAAACTTATTAATGTTTTCTATTAACAAAATTGTATTCCTTCAATAATAATAATATTTAAATGATTTAATTTTTTATCTGAAGTTATTCCATTATTAAAAACTATAATTTATTATATATATAGTCTGATGTTTTAAATTTTCATAATTACATTGTTTATACTTTATTATGACCACCAAAATAAGTCAATTTTAAATAACACAGCTGATGTAACTCTTACAACCTATTAATTACTACCTTATTATCTTGTTAAAAAGAGTTTTTTGTTTTCAAAATCCATTACTTATTTCTAAATCAGAATCTCTCAGACACAAAAATTGTTTACATTTTCTATTAATAAAAATACTTTCAATATAGAGAATGGAATAAACATCCAGTTTATAAATAAAGATATATATATAAATAGAGTAGTATAGTAAAAATACTTTCCCTTGCTTTTATTCAATAATATTTACACTACTATATTATATTTTTAATGCTTATTAATAAGTCATTATACATATTACACTTTATTATATAGTTCAACAATTAGAGATTTAGCCAGGATTTATTTAAGGAAAGAAATTTTAAATTTTCATACTTAGATTGTTTATTCAATACATTTCTAGAAGCAATAAAAATGCCTTTCACTTTATATTGATTAATCATATTTGACAACTATAAAAAAATTGATTGTGTTCTAATAAATAATTTTTTTAGACTTTGTCAATAGTGCAATCATATAGGGGGGGGGTGCATTAAATAATACCATTAACAAGAAATTTGTTAATAATTAGATATTTTGGTATGCAGTAATATATTTTTAAAAATTATGTTTTTTACTTATTTTGTTTTCCTTAGATTTGGATTGTAGTGTGGATTATGGATCAATTAGGAATTTTTAGCTAAAGAATGCATCCAAGAAAAAGCTGCTTAATAAAATGTGTAAAAATATAAGGCATCTAAAAAAAGATCATTATTAAAAATCAACATTAACCATTATCAATATACTGTAGGATGAAGGTTTCTTCAAGTTTAATCCATCTTCCCTGATCCCTAGTTTTCCTTCTCAACATCCCTACATACAGTCTTAGTTCATCCATCCATCTCACTTTCTGGATCATTTACAATCACTTGGGATCCAGTTTAATATTTCAAATGTCGAAATTATCTCTTCTAGCATTGTTTCCAGCCCAGCTCCACTTCAGTCTCTTAATCCTTTCAATGATGTCATTAACACTTATTTGTTCTCTTATCCATGTATTGCATTTTTGATTTTTTCTTGTTACACCTAACATGCATGTCCCCATACTTCTTTGAGTGGTATGAAGTATCTGTATTGCTCTTCTATTAAGCGTCCATGTCTCAGATCCATAAATAAGAAGTGGTAAAACACATTTATTAAAAACCTTCCTTTTCAAACACATAGGCATATTTTCTTTTAATATTAAGTTATTTCTATCAAAAGCACCCAACCAAGTTTATAACTATGATTAATTTCATTCATTAGGTTTTCATATGTAATAGTAATCTGACCAAAATATTTGCAGCTGTTAACTTTCAACTCATCATTATCAATCTTTATTTTTTTCTTTTGAGAAAATCCATTGAACATTACTTTAGTCTTTTTAACATTTACCTTTACTTTCTTATTTTCATCGGATAACTCTTGCAACATTTCCTAAAGCTCTGAAACATTATTTGCAAAAACAATTACATCATCTGCAAAATCTAAATGACTTAAAAAATCTCCATTTATTTTTATTCCTTTAGCTTCCCACTTTAATCCATAAAATATTTATTGCTGCACTGCTGCAAAAAGTTTTGGAGATATGGAGTCACCCTGTCTTACCCCCTTTTCAATGTTGACTTTCCTAGTATCATTCAGTAATCTAATTATTGCTGTTGCATTTTTATAAATATTCTTTAAAATATGACAATACCCTGGATCTATACCTTGATGATTCAATGCTTTAATCACTGAAGAAATTTTTTTAGAATCAAATGCCTTTTCATAATCTACAAATCCAAAGCATAATGGCAACTCATATTCATTGGTCCTTTTTATAACTTCTTTTAATATTTGGATATGATCCATTGTACCAAAACCACTTTTAAATCCAGCTTGTTCTTTTGAGTGGTTGAAATCCAAAGTTCTCTGTAAACAATCTTGTAATAAAACTGATTAAAGACTGATAGATCCATAATTTCTAATATATATCACCTTTTTTAAATATTAATATTAATACTATATTCTTTCAAATAATCTGGTACATTTTTATCATTTAGGCATTTTGGTATATAACTTTCCAAAAAAAATTATATTTCTTCACCTGCTTCTTTTAAGATATCGATTATAATTCGATGATTATCTGGAGCTTTTCTTTTCTTTATTGATTTAATTCCATACACTTCCTCATTTAAAATCCTGGACAATTCAGAAAATATAATAGTTATAGGAGGTACTTGTTCTTTATTACTATATAATTCTTGGTGGAACTCTTCTAACCATTTCATGATGTCATCTCTCTTTTTAGTAATAGTTGCATCTTTTTTTCTTATTGCAGATATGTTTCCTACCAATACCAAAATGTTGGTTTATACTCTTGAGACTTTTATTATCTTCTATAGCTTTCCTTGCTAGTTCACAAGTATACTTTTTTATATCATTATCAACTCTTTTTTGCACTATTTTTTATATATTTTCATATTCCTCTTTTTCATAAATTCTGTAGTGTCAGAAGAAATTTTATTGATCAATTGCTACTTTTTTCTACCAGCTATCTTTGTTGCAGGTTTAGAAGTGTATCAGTTATTTTCCTATTAATTTCATTCAAATAATGAATTGTGTTCATAATCTGCTAATATTTAAAAAAGATTTGCAAGTTCTAATTTAAATTCATTAGAATTTTGTGAAGATTAAGAATATCAACTGTGAATATTTGTTTTTCTTAATAATTTTTGTCTCTCTAGTTTTGCATTAATATATATCTTATATCTCACTAATTGATGATCACTTCCTGTGTTAAATTTATAAAAGCATTACAATCTTGAAATATGTATTTTCTGTTAGTCAAAATATAATTCAATTTTGCTGTACTTTCATTTGGATGCTTCCATGTCCATTTCTTTTTAACATTTTTCTCAAAAAAAAAAAAAAAAAGAATTCATAATATAGTTTTTCTGCAAACTTCACAAGTCTATGTCCTCTCTCATTTCTATTACCATAATCAAATTTACCTATAGCATTTTCATCTTTCAAATGTTTAGCAATTCTAGCATTAAAGTTGACCATAGCAATTTTAAAATGCTGTTTGGTCTGATCAAAAGCCTTTTGTACACCCAGATAAAAATCCTCTTCTACTTCATCACTATGAGAACTTGTTAGGACATAAATCTGAATTATCTGCATTTAAAATCTGCTATTAAGTTGAATAACTAATCTTGACACTCTGTCTAATACACCATCAATCTCCACAATGTTCTTCCACTTTTTATTTATAATGAATTGTACTTCTAATATTTGTGCCTTTGTAGTACAGAACATGTCCACTTTTTAAATCAATTGTCTCTTCACCTTTTCTTCTAATTTCACAAAGTCTAATAATGTCCCATTTAATATGAGACAGTTATTCCAATTTTTGCAATCATCCTTTGCTTGAATGTGATCTGCAGTAGTAAGTACATAAATAAAAGATCATCATCAAAGAGTAGCCTGGAATTGCAATAAAGAGATTCTTAGCACCCTGCCTTGGATAGTGACTTTACAGTCTTATGGAAATAAGGGCCATGATTTATTTTTATCTGTCATGATTGTAAATATTTATTTTAAAAAATGTTTTTCATTCACACACATAACCATTCTGCTTTATCAAGCAACTGAGAAGAAAGACCATGGTGTTTCTTGATTTTAAATGCATATGTAAAAGGCTAATAAACTCACCATGCTGGCTAATGTGTGTTGTTAAGTAGGCCATACTACTAGATGAATAATGACAAAGTAATAATAGCTGTAACAACAAAAACCTATGGAGTGGACATTAGGAATTTTCCCTGCTCAGTTCCTTTAAGGTCTCCAAGAGGAATCAAAGGGTCTCCTCCTTTCAGTTAACAGCAAACTCCTTTCTGCAGTCATTATTGAAAATAGGAAAAGCTATTTAGTAAAATGTGCAAAAAGATAATGCAGCAAAATAAAAAAGATAACATTACTAAAAAAACTTGTCACAACACAGATTCAGAGGCAACCACTCTACCAATACTATAAACTGAACAACACTTTTAAAGTCTCTAAAATATTGATAAATAAAGTTTGTTCTTGTGCAGAATTATTGTAATTATAAGACAATATTTTTAAAATGTTTTATTTTAAAATAAATTATTCATAATAAGGTTATTTTTTATCTAAATTAGAATATTTAAATAAAAATGATTGGAAAATCGAAACATTTTTATTTATATATAAATTTTATTAATTATAGTAATGAAAGTGTGTCGACTGTTCAGTTTTGTGCAATGGTAGAATATATATGAAATATATTTCATGGGGAGCAATTGTCACGAGTTTAAATAAAGAAATATTCCTCTTATATTTAAATAATAATTTACAATCAAAATGTATTTCTAAGAATAAAGTGATTCGGAAACCTAAACATTTACATCTAAGTTTTATTAATTATCATGACAAAATGGTATCTGCTTTTCAGTTTAGTATAATCATAAGATTATATATTTAATATATTTTGAACACATGCCTAGAAATTTGAGGCTCAGGTAACTGTCACAAATAAGTTTAAATAAAGAAATACTCCTTTTATATTTAAATAAAAAATATTTACACACATTGCATTTACTAATGATGATTCGAAAATGTAAACATTTTTATTTACATATAAATTATATCATCTTTGTGCCCTGCACAATCAACCTGCACACTGATATGCAGTGGCTCTGTATATATTCATTGTAGATGTTATACAAATAAGAATACAAAAGAAATATATTTTTCTAATAATAAAAATTAAAATGAAATCAGTTGCTAATATAGTGCATGAGAGAAAGTTACTTTCCAGAATTGTGTGTGCAGCTATAAAACCAACTGGCGGCTGTTGAATATCGATGTAAATCATATTACTTGCTTTATATATAAATTTTATAGATACACAGATATATATATATATATGTGTGTGTGATGAAATAAAACATTTTATAGCAGGAATCTCTGTATTAGTCTTTAAAGATATACTTTATAATTAATTTTTTTGTCAAATTCACTCTTTATGTTATAACTTTGTAATCATAGCACATTGATGATTGGTAAATTATGTATATAGATTATATATAACTAAAATTCCAAATATTTATTAATTTCAGTACTATTAAATAACTAATAGATTATTAAAACAAACTCTATGTCCATTTTCATATTTTAGCAACATAAGATGGAAATAAGTCATGTCATTAGATCTAAAAAGATCAAAATGATTTACAATGAGAGAAATGACAAGAAAGATGTATGATTCATTACACTTTCAAAAAATGCAATGAATTACCATATTAATAGTGTGAATATTAATAAATACTGTGATTTGAATTATATATAAAGTCTGTATATACAATTTGACAATTATTTTTGCACTATGACTATGATATGAAAACATCAAAAATTCTTTTGGCGAGAAATTTAATTTAATGTGAAATACATATTCAAAGGTTAATACAGAAAGATCCTGTTATGAACAGCTTGATATGAAAACATCAAAAATTCTTTTGGCGAGAAATTTAATTTAATGTGAAATACATATTCAAAGGTTAATACAGAAAGATCCTGTTATGAACAGCTTTAATTTTTCATTAGATTTATCACATATCTATATATGTATGTGCTTGTATCATATATACTGCATTGGACCATATTTGAGAAATAAAAAATAATGAAATTGTTAAAGAACAAATATAAGAGATAAAAAATAGACCAGAATATAATGAACTGACATATCACTATTATATTTATATTGCAAATAAGAAATAGACAAAAATAAATATGTTGAATGATTCTTTTAGTTCATCATAGTGACCAAATGATAATCCCATCTTTTTATTCTGTCATGTGACAAAGCTCAGAACAATTTTGTACATGCATTAAGAAATTAAATGTGCTAAAAAATAGCCTAATATGTCTAAATAAAAAGATTTAATAGGAATTTTATCTTTATTCATACTGTGAAACAATCTAATAATACGTGGATCAGATACAATTTACTCTTTTTTTACATAAGACCATATTAAACATGTCTAGTTATTCATCTATTAATGGTTTTATTGCATAATTAAATTATATTCTACCAGTAATATTTATGACATGATAATAATAATAAAATAAAAATAACCCTATTTTTGGACTACTTGATGCTGTCTTCCTTTCTATTAATTTACCTTATTCATCATGTTCTCAACACTGAATTATATATCATTTTTACTTATAGACAATCAAAGTTAGACACAGTAGCTTGAACGCTATTGTCAATAAATAGATAAACCTTTCATCACATGATCACCATTTCTTATGCTTACACAAGCTGTTTACACAGAGGCTAAACTCTCCATACAGTAGTATTACCAGTGCAAGCCAGAGAAATCAATTGACACAAGAAGGTTTGTGCACAAGATTGCTTTAGATCCTAAGATCTATGTGCAGTTCTCTCAGATCCAAGGTTCCTCACTGATGAAAGCTGCTAGATAGAAACTAGTCTGAGAATATTGGATGTGTATGGACTAGATGGGAATTTTATGCACAAACCTTGCATCCATTGATTACTCTGGCCTTCACTGATGGTGCTACTGTATGGAGAGTTTAGCCTCCGTGTAGATAAACATTTGTTTAAGTGAAAATATTTATTTCAAATTATATTGTAAACTGTGGTAGAAATTAAATAAAAATATAAAAAAATTTCAGAATGCTAATTATCTTTTAGTTTAATGTAATATTGACAATCAATGAGAATTTATGGAAAATTAGTTATCTTTTAATAAATTTCATTGGGACTACTCTAGATCTATGATTAGTTTATTTTGATTTTAAAGATAATTATTTTATAAGTACTAAATTTCTTAAAATGCTATAATAATACTTGTTTAGTCTTGTATTGCCAACAAATATTTATATGTGCATTCATATCCATTAATGGCTGATGATATTCACTATGATGATACATTAAATCAGGCAAAACTCTATGTATGGCCACTCAGTACAAACCAGAGTAATCAATGGATGCCAGAAGGCTTGTGCATAAAATCCCCACCTAGTGCCTACTCATCCAATATCCCCAGACTAATTTCTGGTTTGTGGCCTTCATAAGTGAGGACTCTTGGATCTGAGAGCACTGCACCTAGATCTTAGGATCTAATACAACCCTCCAGAAGCAACCTTTTATTTCTACTTAACTATAAAACTATGAGTCTTAAATTGAAAATACTATAATATTTTCAATACAAGCTCAGTAGCTTATATAGTAATATAGATCTGAACTCAGCTCAGTACCTATACATTTTGGTGTCTTTGGTTCTTATAACCATAGCTACCACTATCCTATTAGGCAGTATTGGTGGCTATGGTTATTAAAGAACCAAAGACACAAAAATGTATAGATATGAAACCGAGTTCAGATCTATATGACTATATAAGCTATTGTGCTTCTATTGAAAATATTATAGGGTTTTCAATTTAAGATTCATAGTTTTGTAGTTAAGTAGAGATAAAAGATGGCTGCTGGAGGTTGCATTAGATCATAAGATCTAGGTGCAGTATTCTCAGATCCAAGACTCCTCACTGAAGAAGGCCACAAGACAGAAACTAGTCTAGTGATATTGGATGAGTAGGCACTAGATGGGGATTTTATGCACAAGCCTTGTGGCATCCATTGATTACTCTGGCTTGCACTGAGTGGCAATACGTATAGAGAGTTTTGCCTGTTTTAATAACAGTTATGAGCAAGCATAAGAAATGGTGATCATGTGATGTTTATTGGCTTATGACGATACATCTTGTATATTTTTCCACTTTCACCAAATGATCAATGCATTTTCTAGCACTTGGAAATATCTACCCTAATATGAATGCTTTAAAGAAACTTCTTTCTATATTTCATATGATTACTATATTAAAAATTAGTGGGAAATTCTTATCTTCCAAATATCCATTTTAAATATTTAAACTTTAATGTCTTTAAATCATATACATTGAGAGTGAAGACTTGGCTGAAGACCATACCAATAATTGCTCATTCTTCTGAAACTTTAAATCTTTCATCATCTTAAGTACTAGAACCAGATTAAGTCACTATGCCAATTTATTTTACTGATAAACATAGCAATACCTAAGTAAGTATTATCTTGGCTATTTACAATGTATGGGGATTTTTATAAACATTCTTAATTATTTATATTTCTAAAAATGATGACTTTAATATTGTATATGTGATCTTGATTTATTCCAAGACAAGCATAATTTTAACTATATATCAAATATTTTCCCTCATATATATATTTATATAATGCTATGTTTCTACATGTACACAAAACAGACTAGAATATACATTGGTACAATTATTGGCTAATGAAAATGCCAATTTCAAATATGACAAATGCTTAAGCAAAGCTATGGTTAAAGGTATACATAAACTACATATTTGTTTGCATCAATTTACATCTAAAAGAATTGATTTATAAATAAAAATTAACATAAGAGTTTAAATTTCTCTTTTATCATCATTTTATGCAATGTACTATTAAAAGGGTTTGATTTTCTAACCCTTAATGAATATATTTCTAATGAAATAAATAGATAAAATGAGGATACATTTAAATAAGATAATGAGTATTTATTGAAATAGTGACTTCTCACAGTAGAATATTTTCATACCTTAACTAATTAATGTGTTTAAGCAAAATAAATGCATTGGCAAATATTTTTATCCATGGTATCATAAATCCCAGCATTACTTTTTAATAATATTAATTTAAAAAATAAAAGAAAGAATTGTATAGATTGATAATGTCCTGACCTCGATCAGCAACACACATTTTTATTTTCATTATTTGCACAACTATAGAGGACAAGTTTTAACAAAATAACATCTTGACACATGATCATCAACTTTATTTCATTTTTAATTTTTTTTTTTTTTAATTCTTACAGCATAATCCTTTATGAAGCTCTTCTGAAATTTGAAAACATTAAAAATATGCTTGAAAAGTCTTTATTTCTAATGAAACATTAATTTCTCTACAGAATTTAAGTAATTACTTTTTGAAATAATTTTATATAAGGCACTATACTTTTAGAGGGTACTTTGGGATTAATGCTGTTATGATGTAATCATCCACCCCTAATTATTCTATCTTTGCTAATTGTTGTAACACTTTAGGGATTTTTTAAAAAATTAACAAACTTTATATTTAAAAATGAGTTTTTGAATGAAATTAAATTTTAAAGTTATTATGAATATAAACTTTATATTTAAAAAATTTGAATTCAAGTTAATTTTAAAAAATTATGTATATGATATAATTATTAAAGCGGAAGTCAACCTTTGATAAAGCGCTATTTCTTAAATATTATAAATTTCTGTGCACTCACCCGCCAGTAAGAATTTAAAAAACAAGTGAATCACTTAAGTAGAGTGTATTTCATTAAGCATCACATGATCACTATCTCTTATACTAGCACATATTTGTTTATAAACAAAGCAAAACTCTCCATATAGTATTGCCACCCTGTGCCAACCAGAGTAATCAATGAATGCTAGAAGGCTTGTGCATAAAATCCCTATCTAATGCCTACTCATCCAATATCCCCAGACTAGTTTCTGGCTTGTGGCCATCATCAGTGAGGAGCTTTGGATTTGAGAGCACTGCACCTAGATCTTAGGGTCTAATACAACCCTCCAGCACCCACCTTTTATCTCTACTTAACTACAAAACTATGAGAATGAAATTGAAAACACAAAAAATATTTTCAATCTAAGCTCAATAGCTTATATAGTCATATGGGTCTGAACTCAATTCAGCATCCATACATTTTGGTGTCTTTGGCTCTTTAACAAGGGATTTTATGCACAAGCCTTCTGGCATTCATTGATTACTCTGGTTGGCACAGGGTGGCAATACTGTATGGAGAGTTTTGCTTTGTTTATAAACAAATATGTGCTAGTATAAGAGATAGTGATCATGTGATGCTTAATGGTTTAACACCAATCCTGCATAATAGGATAATGGTGGCTATGGTTGTTAAAGAGCCAAAGACACCAAGATGTATGGGTGCTGAACTGAGTTCAGACCCATATGACTATATAAGCTATTGAGCTTAGATTGAAAATATTTTTTGTGTTTTCAATTTCATTCTCATAGTTTTGTAGTTAAGTAGAGATAAACGGTGGGTGCTGCAGGGTTGCATTAGATCCTAAGATCTAGGTGCAGTGCTCTCAAATCCAAAGCTCCTCACTGACGATGGCCACAAGCCAGAAACTAGTCTGGGGATATTGGATGAGTAGGCATTAGATAGGGATTTTATGCACAAGCCTTCTGACATTTCATTGATTACTCTGGTTGGCACAGGGTGGCAATACTGTATGGAGAGTTTTGCTTTGTTTATAGAGTGTATTTCTATATACACCAACACACACTGACCATGCTTAAGTCAAGGCTGGAGTTTATTGTGTGCCTGATGTTATAATCAAATATTGAATTGTAACCTATTGCAGGAAAAAGGCAGTGTCTCAAATTTTACCACCTACGATAATACTTATATGACTTATATATCAAACCTAATATCTATCATCTAAAAAAAAATATCTTTCTTATATCCCTAACACTATCAAAATAAACATAAATTTTATATCTTAAAATAAAAATAAACCACTCCAATTATAAAATATTTATTTACATATAAATAATATTAAATTTTAAAATAAAATTTATAATTTTATATTATCTTTAATTCTAAATTTAATAGATTCAAATAATGATTTATATTTATTTAATGAAAATACTAATAGGTCTGCATTTGAAAAAAATATTCTTCCCGATTTAACCTTAGCAACAAATTTCCAATCAACTCCCAATCCATCTGATACATTCATTATTCAATGTACATATCACACAAAATACTATATTGTCAGGAATTACATCTAACAATAATAGAAATAGAGAAGAATTGACTCTCCACCAACAGGAATGTGACATCTGTTGCATAGATCAATAAACAAAAACTCCATAGAATGATCTTTGCCACTTACAAACCCATCCATACAAACAGAGTTCATATCTATAATCCTGCCCGTACCTCATACTACATCTACTAATTACACAAATATATCCAATCCATTGAACCAATTCAACTACAAATGAAAACCTAAGATCACCCTCCCTTAATACAACTTACAAAACTATATACCATTCACCGACTTAATTTTAACATTTAAATATTCCACAATTTGTTTAAAAATGTTGGTATACATCATACATAATTCCACGATCAAAAACATTTCAAAATAAACATAAACGATCAAAATACAAAATTATTATACCGATAATCAGAAAATTATAGAACCCAATATATTCACCATAAGATACTTCTTGTCACCAATAACTAAAGACATCCGAATAAATACATTTTAGATACTCACCTAATATCATTATTTATCGAATGTCTATATTTTGATCAAATATGAAACAAAATATAATTAACTCAAACGAATCCATGCAACTCTATAAACAACTCAAATTTCATACATTTAAATAATCTTTACAATAAGGAAAAAAATGGAAATGATTTTGTCAATCGAAACATATAAAATTAAACATTATTAATTTGATTTAAAAACTTAAATCAGATAGAAGTTCATAAGCTTAACGAAAGTTCTTATTATTTTTTAAATTTAGAGTTCATCAATATAGCTTACAGTATAAGAGTCCAGTTTGTTTAATTCCCACTCTCCATTGGAAGAAAATGTTCTGAGGTAGATTATGTTCCATTCGTATCAAGTCTTTTCATTTTTTTTTTTTAAACAAACAAAAAAATGAGAGAGAACATCCTTACCGTTTCATCAAATCAAGTTGGAAAACTGACTGGAACTCAATATTTTTCTTTTTATAGTCCTCCTAGATTCCATGAACAAAAACACTGTTCTGTTTTTCGTTTGGTCCCTTTATTTCTTCCATTGTCAACTAAAATCTCTTTCTTTTCTTATCTAACTTTTCATCTGACTTTTTAATTAAACAGCTTTTAGATAATTAATAAACAATCATTTCCATTTACAGATTACAGGAATTAATTAATACCTGTTTTTATTTTAACTTACGTTATTTTTTTATTAAAATATTTTTATATTTCAATCTTGTATTTTTTTTATTTAAAAAAATACGTTCAAATACTTTTTTTTTCTTGTTTATGAAAAAAATATTTTTAAAGTTTAGCATCTGTGCGAATATATACGTTTAACAATATTTTAATTTTAGCGTTTATTTTTTTACTTTTATTTGCGAACTTTTATTAAGTTTTTATTTTAAATTAATGTAACGACATATTTATATATCGTTACAATATGTAAATCTATTATTTAGTACTGAAAATTTTGAAATTATTAAAATGGAAGTCAACCTCTGATAACATACTACTTCTTAAATATTATAAATCTGCACACTCACCCATCAGTAAGAGTTTAAAAAAACTTGAATCACTTAAGTTAGAGCATATTTCTATATACACCAACTCTCACTGACCATGTTTCAATCAGGACTTGAGTCTATTGTGTGCCTGATGTTATAATCAAATATTGAATTGTATAAATATAGTTAACCTATTGCAGAAGAAAGACAGTGTCGCATTTTTAACCACCTACGATTATACTTATATGACATAAATGTAAATCTATTATTATATAGCACTGAAAATTTTGAAATTATTAAAGTGGAAGTCAACCTCCGATAATGTGCTATTTTTTTAAAAGAGGCACTGTCTTTCTCCTGCGATAGGTTAACTAAATTTGTACAATTCAATATTTGATTATAACATCAGGTACACAATAGACTCAAGCCCTAATTTAAACATAGTCAGTGAGAGTTGGTGTATATAGAAATATGCTCTAAACTTAAGTGATTCTCTTAAGTTTTTTAAACTCTTACTGGCAGGCAAGTGCATGAGATTTATAATATTTAAGAAATAGCACATTATCGAAGTCTGACTTCCGCTTTAATAATTTCAAAATTTTCAGCACTATATAATAATAGATTTACATGTATATGATATAAATAAAAGATTTTTTGGATAAAAAATTAATAAACAAGAGCCATTTTCGACTTTCAGTTTATTTAATTCAAATATTTTATTTATATTGTATTCATAATCATTTTTAAAAATTAACTTGAATTCAAAAACTCATTTTTAAAATATAATGTTGGCTAAATGCAATTAAAATATATTGCAAAGTTAGAATAATTATGATCTGACGATTATGTCCAGCACTAATACCAAAGTACCTTTTAAAGATATGAATCCAAACTAATTACAATTTATTAAATTTCCTCTCTTTTAAATTTTATAATTAAATGAATACCTGCAATTATAACTAAATTTTTTATTTTTTTTATTTTTTTTAAAACGTGACAGCTACACATATACACACCATTATGAAATAACCCAGTTCAATATATATTGGATACACCAATGATTTCAATACCAACACAATTTTCCATAAAAGAAAGTCCAAATATATACTGTCTTTTCCAAAAAAATATAAATTCAAAAATGCCATTGTATATAAAAGTAAAAGATCATCTGTTTATTTTTTCAATTAAAGAGGAAGAGTTAAAAGCATTAAAGAGCCTTAAATTCAAACTTTCTCACCGCTTATAAACATGCAACAGAACACCAGAGTATACCAAAACAATCCTTCTCAAATTTCATAAGCCAGAATGTTTATGATTAAGCTGTTAGTTTAAAGTCATTATTTTTTAATATGGATGTTTCAAAGACATAATAATTATTGTCATGAATATAATAAATAAAGAATATATAATGGATAATAAAACACATTATTAAATATATATTGTTTATACTTTTAATTACTAAAACAAATTTAGGTCTAGTAATAGCCCAAAAAAAGTCTTTCAACTGTATGGTTCTTGGCTTTTTCCAAGTTTAAAACATTGGTTATGCGGCCTTATCACACTATTTTCTTGATTAATCATTGGATCATAACTTGCAAGATGATAATGCTTTTGTTTATAAAATATGCAGTCAGATATTGACTTGGGAAACATGAAGATGATGTTATAACCTGTGTACAATCATATTGTTTAAATATTATTGAATTTGTATGGGTCATCCAGCCTTCAGATCAATTCTAATTCTAGCACGTTTCTTGAATGAATTCTCAAGTATTCAATTATTTATTTATTCTTAATAATAAGAAAGAGTTATTATTCTATCTGTCATCAGTCAGAGAATTTGTGATTTTGTCATGACAAGTTTGTCAAGCGTTGGTGGCCTAGCAGTTAGCATAGCTGCCTTACAAGCAACCGGGCGGGCTTCGTTTCCCGGTCAACGCATTTGACATATGAAAAAAAAAGTCATGTTTTTCTACCACTATTTAAATGTTCTATATACCCAGGTACGACTTATGTTAAGTGGAAAGGAACAAGCAAGAAACATCTATTGATGATAACTAAATGTTGCTGCTTATTCAGACAGAAAGTTTAGTATATATATTGTTGTAGGTATTTCCGTTAATTTGACCAACATATAATTTGTGTGTAATAATAAAATATATTTTAATTATGCTTAATTAATAATTGTATTAGAAAATATGTTCTAAAACAGAGGTCGGCAAAATTTTTAACATGAAGAGCTATTTTATTTAAATCCCCCTCCCCCAATTAAAGAGCATCAAGGAAAAAGGTGTCCCCCCTCACTCACACTATGCATTAAAGAGTCGTAAGGAAAAGATAAAAAAATATGTTCATGAAAATACGAATTTCTGAATGAATGTGGATATATTTGAACATTTATTTTAGTAAGAAAACATAATAGAATCAGTACACATACAACAGACAGCTTGAAATAAAAGTCTTGGTAGATTAAGGATATTATTACATAACCAGAAATATTAACATTTTATACATTTGTTTTCATTTAAAATATATATATGTCATTTCTTGATAAAAAAAAATGTATAATGTCAGTAAAAACTCTCTAAAGATATATTTTAAAAAAACAACTTTAGCAGTTTGATTTACTCACAAATTTCCAATATTTAAATATTTATCATATACAATAATTATTATTTTATAATAAGGCGGAATTCACGGAACAACATTGTAAAGCACATTTTTCTTCTTCTAGAGTCAACAAAATATTTATTTTCATAAGGAAATAAAAAATATGTTTATGTTTATCGTGATAAAAAGAGCCGCAAGACTGGGATCAAAGACCAATATTCGATTGAGAGTCACGTTTGCGGATACCTGTTATAAAACATTTCTTTTTTTTCACACCGCCAGCGCGGAAGCAATATTTTCCTGGTGGACTGCTATAGCAGCTCGTATATTATAACTATACAGTATATACGTTAAACTTACATGGAAATTACTTTAGCTAAAATGTTTTACTATAAAAACTTTGTACAAACGGAAATAAACAAGTCTTGAAAATTTAAAAATAATAATAAGTATGTAATACTTATAAAATAAATTGTTTGTTGCAAGCAATAATCAACTATCGCCTTTAATATCTAGTGTTATCTGTTACAGTACTCCATTGCCTAGTTACTTAGTCTGCTTTCGGACAAAAAGCATTCGTAGTAGAACTAACAGGAAAAACCCTTCCGGGAAAATATTTGATTTAAAAAAAACTTTTTTTTTTTTGCTTTTCCTTTTTAAATATAGGTCAAAATCGATCAAATGACTTCATTTCTGTAAAAATGATTATTAATATTTTTATTAGAAATCATAGTTTTACCTATTTTTATCTACAATATTTGTAAAATAAGAAAAAATGACGGCCTTGGATTTAAGTGATATAAGGTAAGAATTTGTTTACTATAACGGAAGTAACCGTTTAATAATTTTCGCTGATTTAGCTCTGTTGTTTTACTATACCGAATAAGTAGTTTCTCAGTGGAAGTTGATAAATGCTAATTTCAATCGCATTTTAAAGAAAAGATTGAAAGTAGATACAACTACATTGTGGATTTTTATTGACAAACAATCAGTCAATACTGTGATTTTATTCACTTTCTTTATCAAGATTATATTCACTTCCTTTATTAAGATTTTAGATACTGTATATCGTAAGGAGAAACTTAACACCATTCTTTTTTATTCTGCCGTAACTGCATAAGTTAAAATATTTACAACTAAACAGTAAAATCACTTGGGTTTTTTGATATAATTTTTATATTAAGTAGTGATTTAATTATGGTAAATAATGTTATTCATTAAATTTATATACAAAAATATCATTTTCATGATCTCAACATACATTAAAATGATTATAGTTAGCACATACTTCTACCACAATTTGAAGTTCAAACACGACCGGGAAACCACAAAAAAAATTTCACGTTTAAGTAGGCTTCATATTTTTTCCAAATAACCGCTAATCATTAGGCTAGATATTCAGTTATTGGTTGGAAAATAAAAATGTAGCTATTCTTGTTTAGAAGAAGAAAAATGCTACAAATTCTCATCACCCAACTTTTTCATTACTGTTTTCCCTTGATGCACTGTTAGAGAGAGCTTTGACTTCCAGTATGCCATTTAATGGTTGATTTACTGTCCCTTACGCACCTAATATTATCCTCATCATATTATAATGATTTAAAATTAAATCCATATAGTGAATAAGTAGATAAACAAAAGTCTTTAATAAACATTTCGAGTAACCTAAGTATTTTAACTAAAATAATATTGGTTTTATTCTCAAACTTTGAATGTGCTAAATATACTATATTTGAAAGCAATCAAGAGAAAACAAAGTAATATGAAGAATCAATAACAATAATGATAATAAAATAATTTAATTAAATTTGTAAATCTTAAAACAAATAAAGGATTAGAAATGCTCAAAATTTTTGAAGTTTGACCTGAAACAGTAAATCCTTTTAACTATACCACTACTGAATACAGATTTTGCCAATACTAGGTTATGTTATCCACGATTTTAAAAAAATTAAAAATTCACAATGCATATACAGTAACTGCACACCCTTAAATATATATGTATTAAAAGCAAATTATGATAAGTCTTACTATTACCCACAAATTTCTGTATAATTGATGTGACTGAAAACCAATATTGTGGATACCAAAGATTACTTTCATAATTTCTCTCATGTAGTGATTATATTTCTCATACTGCAATTTTTATTATTTCACTTTCTCTTTTGTAGTAATCCTTTACAAGCTGAATTCTTTTCCTTTTCTTGTTTTTTTTAAATGTCTTTCTCTATTTCTTAATGTTTATACTGAGCAGTGGCAATATAAGATCATTTTGGACAAATGATCACAATGGTGTCATTAACAACTAAACATTTTAAATTGTATAGGAAAAAAAAATACTAGTAGTACTATGTTTTGCTCTATTGAAATTTTTATAAATAAGCAGAATACATTTCATATAATAACCAGGAATTTATGCTGTCATGATAACATCTAATAGATGATAATGGTATTAATGACAACAAATGAAATTTAAGTTGCTTTAGAATAAATTTGAATCTTTATTAAGATCAATCTGGAAATCTTCAATTGACTTTTATCAGTCAGCAAAATGTTAAGGAATTTTAAATATCCAACATCCATTAGGAAATGATCCATGTATTATAACCATTTCATTTTTAGCTCAAAAAAAAGATTTTTTCGGTAAATGAAGACAATTATTATGTTAATCCCATTACCTTAATCCTTAAATTCACATTATTTATCTCTTGATATTCCAGTGATTTATAGTATTACTCCATATATAATTGAATAAATTACCCAAGGCATGATAGAATTAATATAAAATTATTGTCATAATATCATAGATAAAATACTGGACTAAAAAATATTTAAAAGAAAGGTGTAAAAAATTAATTAACAAAAAGGTCATTTTTATCTCTATAACAAAAATTAATTATTCATAATAAGATATGAAGTCACTCTTAAACTAGATTTGTTTTTTCTTATATTTATTAGTCTTACTTAGAATATATATTTTTTATACATGAAATAATAATAGAGTCAAATAATAGACTGAAAAAAATTTCTTATTATTTTGGATATAAATAATATTAAAGCATTATATCATATACTAATATTAAAAGATGTTCATAATTATGAATTAATTAATAGAATTTAAGCAACAAATAATAGCAACTAACAAATCAAATCATAACATATAAATATAGTATTATAACATGAATCAAAATAGTCCATACTAAATTTTAAAACTGTGACTTTATCTTCACTCAGGTAGCACAATAAATAAATTTGTTTATTTACCATACATGAAATTTCTCACAGATCAATTTACAAAGATCACACATTCAAAATATGACATATATAGGGCATAAAAACTAGAAATAAATAAGAAATAAATGAAGTTAAATGTTTAATTTTCAATCAACTAATTATTCCATATTCTCTTAAGCTATATAACAATGCTGTATACTATTTATGTGTTGTCTAAATATAAAATCAAGTTCATGATCTAACAAATAGCTAAATATAAAAAGAAGCCCACAAAATGAAATCAAATTACAGAAGCAAAATTATATATATAGTGAACAATGTCTCAGCCCACATATATAGAAGTGACAATTCAGTAGATAATCTCTTTTTATATTGGTGTTTATGCAAGTTATATTTATAGTCTATTTCATTAACAAAGCCTCTAAGCCTAGAATTCCACAGCTAATTTACTAATTATTCACAAGATCAGTAGAGTACATCTTTTTGAAATTAATTAAATAGTAATCTTCACTATGTAGAGATAGATAAAAGTGATCTATAAATTTTCTGTAATATTAAATGCTTCAAATAAGTAAACAACAATTCATTGTTATATGCAAATAAATTTATATGACCACATAAAAAAGAAAGTATATAGGAAGGGAAGGAGATAAGCAGATAAATAGATAGATAAGTATGAAAATCTACAAATAAATAGTTATATAGGTACTTATTAGATAGCTAGAAAAATAGATAGGTAAGTAGGTAGGGAGGGAGGTAGATCAGTAGGTCGGTCAGTCAGTAGGTAGGTAGGTAGGTAGGTAGATAGATAGATAGATAGATAGATAGATAGATAGATAGATAGATAGATAGATAGATAGATAGATAGATAGATAGATAGATAGATAGATAGATAGATAGATAGATAGATAAATTAGCTACATATTAACAGATAGACATAAGGTAGACAATATATAGACAGATTAACATATAAATGAAGTGATCAAAAGATAGATATAGATAGACTGATAATTAAATAGTCATATATAAACAGAAGGAGAGATTCAACAGAGATAAAAGGATAGACAAAAAAAGAGACGGGTATAAAGACAAAAAAATAGGTGGTTGGATGAATTAGATGGCAAATGAATAGATAGACATGCAGTTAGATGGATAAATTGATGACTAGATAGGTACATAAATAGATGAGTGGGTGTATTTATGGATAGTAGACAGGTAGATAGGCAGATAATAAAAATCATTCCTTACTCATATCAGGGAAGCAAAAAATTGCAACTTTAACAGTATACGATTTAAAAAGTAAGAGTAACATTAAATATTCAAAAAAGAAAAAATACAACAATTAAAGATTTAAAACATTTACGTTAAAGAATTTATATATAAAAATAATAATAATATAGATAAAGAATTTCAAATAATATGGAGAAAAAAAAGTAATATGAAAAACTTCAGGGAAAAATTGGTCTAAAATACCATATTCAATGGTAGTAAGTTAAAATTAAATAAAAAAAACTCGTAGGGGGGAATGTTAAATAGAAGTGGAAAATAATAAAACAATAAACTAATAATTATTTCTAAAAATAAAGATAAAATTGAAAACAAAATAGGAATAGTTTATAAAATTGTTTGTGGTTAATTCATAATTTTATATAGATTAATTAGAGATGATGATGATAATATAAAAAAGAAAAGAGCATGACGAAACAAGAAATAAAAAAGAAAGATTAAATGTCAATGCTATATATCTATTTTTCTTTGGATATTGATCATAAAATTGATTGCAAAAAGAATATGTATCAATCATATATTTTAAAAAAAAAAAACATTGATTAATGTTTTAATATGATTAAAGAAACGGCACAGTTAGAAGTGAAGTAATCAACATTCAATTAACTAATAGGAAATTGTAATTAAAAACAATTCCGAGCATTAAATACAAGGATATACTTATGTTTTATTAATAATCTTTTAATTTTCGTTATATAATTTTAAGATTTATATAAGGAAATTATATATTATTATCATATATGCGTTATCTAATTATATTACGTTATACAGAGTTTACATACAGGATAACTAAACTAGTTGTGTTATAAAGATTATAAATAATAGAAATGAAATTATAATTTAAATGATTGATGAGGACATTAGATAGATGATATCATGGAAAGATTCTTAAATGGAACAAAACTAGTGTTTCGAGATATAAATATATTTAGTTTAAAAAATCGTACATTTTTGTCAATTTTTATTTAAATAATTAAACAATACGATAAAATTGTGACAATTAATATTCAATATTGTTCATATAAGAGATACATATAGGAACCTCATGGTATAATGGCAGCATATCTTCTTTTCTTGTCCATGATATGGAATCCAAATCCAAGACCGATAAAGTTTTTTAAAACGTTCAGATTTTAATCAGGGTTGTATTTTTTTTTTTCCTAAATAGTTATCTTATAGCCAAGTTAGCCAATCGTCAAATATTAGTCAGTATATAGACAGACACCCAGCTATTTTTAATTAAATAATAAAGAAAAAAAAATCCGAACAAACTCTTACCACACGGTACTGCCTTCTTTACAGTTCTTCCGTGGACGTCTGATGGAGCATCTCAGTTAACTATTTAAACATTGTCTTGTTTTTTACCTTTTGTAAATATATACATATATGATATTTTTCTAATCATTTTTTAAAGTAATTAAAATGTAATAAATAAAAGTTTCTAACTATTTGCTCATTATTTATTTATTTTTTAGGGAAGATCCCTTGCATTTATATCAGGTAAAAATTCTTTATATTTATTGCTTTTAAAATAAGATGTATATAAATTAATTTAAAAGCTTAATATTTTTATTAATAACATTATTTTACAGTAAATCTCAACTACTGTATAATTTATACATGTATATTTTTATGACAATCACGAGCCTTTTTAGTGTAATAATGGCATTAAACTATATACTGGTTTTTTTTTTTTCAAATGTATTAAAATTCAACATCAAGCTATTTTATGAAGGTGATAGAAATGCAATAATAACTACAGCAATGAAGTTTTATTAATAACCATTGCTAATCATATGTAAAAGAATAAATGTCTTTCTTTACAACCAATTAACCCTATTGGTGGAAAAGATTTGCAATCTTAACAATGAAAGAAATAGGTAAATCATTATAAACAATATCAATCAACCACATCACTTGGCCATAATAATCTTTCAGTTTCTGTCTCCTGAAAACATTGCAAAAAATTAATTTTCATGTCAGGAATGGCCTATTTTTAAATTCTCTCAGGAAAAATTAGATCTATCAAATAAATTTTGGTATACTGAATATTATATTAATATCGTTTATGTTCAATATTACTTCTTACAATCTTTTTTACAACCCACTACTGACGGTTTCGATTGCCCGACTGTTTCGATTGCCCCAGCAATCCTCTTCAGAATTTCTACTTCTATTTCCAAATATGCAATTCAATAAGAAAGATAAAGTTATACTGAATATAAATAATAACTCTTGGATATTTTATGGAAAAATAATGACCATGAATCCATTTGAATAATATGGATTAGATCATCAAGTTAGTTTATAAAGTACGAATTGTTAATAGTGACAAAAGAAAATGTTTAACTAAGGAATACATTTTATTTGGTGAAAATCTAGTACTTTTAAATATTATTCAAAATTACTAATTTTAATTCTTTTCTTTTGTTGATATTCACATAGCTCCTACCTCATTAAATTTTGATTATGAGGAAAAGCAAAAACGATCTTAAGTTTTGACAATAAATATTTTACATTTATAATTAATACTTATAATATGGTTTAAACATATATAGGTGAAGTTAATAAAAATTTTCACAAATAACAATGTTTAGCTTAGCACTTTTGGAGTATGTTTACTCCATATATATAACCATTATTATGTGTTAAACGTAATGAATGCAAATTTATGCAAATCATTATTCTGTCCATTTTTTTGATATTGTAAAGCAGGCATCCCTTCAATTGATGGCGTTTGGATTATTCACAATGAAATATGCTTCTTTTATTTCTCTTTTGGTTTCTTTCTTTGCAAACAATTTCTGCACTAGAAGATTCAAATTTATGATTAAATGTTTTTTGATGTTCTGCAAATATTGAATTGCCTTCATTTTTGTTTACTACTCTATTTTACATATATAATTGTTGTGCTACTCTATTGTTTACTGTGGCCCGAGTTTCACCATAATATGTTGCCTTACAGCCAGTTTGAGGGCAGGTAATTTTGTATATAACTTGGGGGGGTCTGGCTCTATTTTGTCCTTTGTGCTGTTAATCATTCTATTTGTGTTTGGTGGAGTTCTAAAGCCTATTTTAAATTCATTAGATAAGTTTTTAACTAAATGTTTTAAATTTGTATAAAATATTTGTTTTGTTTTTTTTGTCAGGTAAATGAAACAGTTGGTAATAACTTCCACATAACTATATTATCAGGGAAAAATATCACCCAAGGTCTCCGTGGACTATCATATGGTAAATACAATAATTCAGTTTTTAATGAATACACTTTTAATTAGAAATTGTATGACATGTAATTGCAAATAACATTTAATTGTTATTTTAGTTTTTTTAGTCAGAATTTGTAAAACATATTATGAGTGAAATGTCACTAAATGGATATAATGCCTGGTTTTCAAATATTTATTAAATATCTCTATATTATTATTTAAATTTATTATGTAAATCAATGCTAGCATAATTTATTGAATTTATTATATAATCAAGTGATATTAAAGCATCTCAATAACAATATTTATAATTCATGTCTAGAGTTTTGTTGCAATTACCTTAGTGAAAAATTTATTTAAAAACTTTTCTTCTTTCTTATATTAACTAAAACTCAAGGCGTTAAAGAAAAATAAATATATTTAACGGATAAATTTTGATATAGTGAGATTTTTAAATTCTAGTCTATCCATTCAAAGGCATGATAAATTTGATTTATACCTCTCATCACATGCATTGTAGAATCGAAGTTCTCTTAGTCAATTAAATTTCTTTTATATATATTGTAATGGATTGGAACCCCACCTACTTTGGTGGTCATTTATTTCCTAATGAGCATATTGCAGGAAGGAAAGAATGATTGGCCTTACTCAAGATTGATACCCCCCTCCCTTTCTACAATAATATTTCCTGCTCATCAGAGAATGTAACATTAAAGAGATTGACAACAGCTACAAATTTATTTGTTTGGTTTCCCAAACAGCACCATTAGAATTCCAGCTCATTACAACCTTACTCACCCAGATCAAGTTATGCTGGACATAGCTCAGGAAACATGAAATTCCTGTGAATTGATGAATGATGTGAAATGAAACTGACAAGATATATTAGTTTTATGTAACAACAATTTATTTAACTAATAGTATTTTGGATAATAAATCCTTCAAAAAAGTTTATTGACAGTTCAGCTTCCATGGATCAATTAGTCTATTCCATTAGTAACTTCTCTGATGCTTAATTTCCTCACTGATACCCATACAGTGTCTCTCATTAATATAATAGGTGTCTCTGTATGCCTATCCATCTTTGCAAATGCTAAGTTCATATTTTAGGCAGCACTTGGCCAATAATCTCTTTTGACTGGCATTCATATAACAGGGACTTACTGTGTACATCATGGATACACTTCCCTTAACAGTCCATAAGTTTAAATTATCATTCTATGAATTTATATTGTACTCATATGTGCATATATATGGGTCGTAAATATGGCTTAATTTCCTATGGCAGTATACTCCTAGGCCAGCTTGATTTATATTTGAATCAATCCTCTTCATTCATTCATTTAGTATTATATTTGAATGTATTCACATGTACGATTGAGATATGGGATGTGCATCCTTTTTTGTAGACGAACTCAACTCACATATATAAAATATTAATTCTTTCTCGGTTAAATATTAAGTATTTACAATGTATACATATATCGGGATATGTCTCTTTTAAATTAATTCTCACATATATAAAATATTTCTTTAGCAATTGCAATTTAACAATTTTATGCGTGTTATTTTATCTTCTTCGGTCCCTGCTATCACATTTTATATGCATATTGTCGAGGTTATAGCCTCAGTAAATATTACTTACGTAATCAATGTGCGTTTAATAAATTTATAATTACTTCTTCATTCTAATAACACTTATAGCAATTACATTATTCTCTCACTAAGAGATTTATTCGGTTTATAACTGTTTTCATATAAACACTGAGTTTTATCCATTATGATCTCTGTTTTCTAACTTTGATTCGAATATTTCATCTAATTAATTATTTTAAATAACTTTATAACTGTGTTTCACTTTACCCTTTTTTTCCCCTCATGTGTCATAGCATCGGCCAGGAAGCGAACCTGCTAACCTGGGACAACTGCTTGTAAGGCAGCTGTGCTGACCTCTCGACCACCAATGCTTGACCTTTTTGAAACGCTTTCTTACCAGATTTGCATAAATATTATTAAATACTTCAAATGTCAAAATAACTCTTTCATATAATAATGGATATGCATCATTATTAAGTAAATAAATATTGGTAATATCTTTACATCATCGCACACTTACATCAATCTTAATAAAACATGTTTTAATAACTATCTAGAGTTTTTTTATTTTTTTAAAATCTCCTTCGTGGTCTTCAAGTTGATGTTAGAGCTGAATGATACAATCTTCACATTAAAAGGGGATTGATCTTTAGAGCTGAATGTTTTACATATGGTCACTTGGGCATATTTCTTCATCTTCACACTCTTTCATGGTGTGGGAAGGAGAACAAGTTATTCCTTATGCTATGTCTAGCTATAATAGGATGTACTTCCACAAGTGCCAATAACAACTAACAGTTAATATTAAGATATATTTTAATATAGATCCCTTAAAGTGTTTAACTAATAACATATATACAATTATTTACATTATAAAGCCTGAAGGCATATACAAATAATAATTAAGATCAATATGGCCTTTAAAAGTCCTATGCTGACTGTTTTCACAATCAGAGGCCAGCTCTCCACACTTGAAGTTACTGTGCAAGGGAAGACATCCTGCTCCACTATATCAGTCTACAAAGATCAAACTCCAAGGATTAAGTGTCTCTCTTCTTGTTCTTTTGATTAGTAATAAAGGCAGTTCATTGTCTCTGAATCCCTGCAAAGGATTGGTTAATCCTCTGCCCATTTGATCAGGTGATTCTTCCTTTCCATGTTTCATCAGAATTTTAGTATTATCAGATTGTCATTATCTTAAAAAGGAATCTAAGTCAAATTCCTTAATTTTTTCATTTGAATAATGACTTATTCTACTTTTCTTAATTAGACTATTGTTCATTTTAGAAATTAATCTTTTTCTAATCTAAAGACTATAATTTTTAACTTCTACTTTAAAATAATAAATCTTTTCAAGTTCTGTTTTTTAACTTATTACTTTATCTCTATAAGTTTTACAATTATATATATATGTATATGCATTTAAACATACACATACATATCATTACTTCCCCCAAGTTCTGAACTTAATACAAGTTACAAGAGAACACATAAACTTTTTTGTAGAATGCTGATATGCATTATGTTTTAACTCACTAGGTGCAAACTCCGTGGATGTAGTTGTTTGAGAATCATCATAATTATTTCTGTTCCCTCAGGTTTTCCCTTATATCTGGGCACCAACTAAACTCTAGTGCTTTTCCTCTGCCGATGTCTCATTGACTATTCTGCAGCCACTTTACTGTGTACTGCCTACCCTTGACTGGAATCAGCATACAATCATCTTTCATAATGCAGCCTTTGCATACCAACAGTTTTTCCCAGGCATTCCATAGTTCTTTATGAAGGAAAGTGGGAGGTTGTTTTGGCCAGTCTTTACAAATCTGCTTCATAATTCATTTGTAGCTGCTGTCTTCAGATGTCCAACAAGCTATTGTTTTGTTTTTTACTCTTGCTTTTAGTATGTCTTTGTAGTTGATTTGTTTATTCTCCTGGTCATTCTAGATCTTCTCAGACTTGCTTTTGATACCTACTGGCTGCAGGAAAGGTTTTTTGTCTGTGATTATCTCTATTTTTTTTTAGAGAATGATATTTTAACTCCCATTTTGCTGAACCAATCTCGACCTAGTATAGGTTTTATGGGGGCATGTACTATGTATAGTGGTAGTACAATAATTTTGCCCTAGCTTTCATGTGTCTGCAATTGAACAACTCCCTTTATTCTAATGGCCTTACCATTTATATCATGTGCCTTTAGACCAGTATTTTGTATAATGGATCTTTTCTTAATCTTATAAGTCATGGTATACCAATCACGGACTGACATCAATGTTATCCCATTGACACTGTTGACCCCCATGGAGATAGGTTGATTACCTATTTTAATTTTGACTATTATTCTATCCTTCTTGGCTGTTGCCATCTTTTTAATATTAGTCGAGTGCTTTTCTTGGCTCTTTGTTGTATGATTATTACAATTAGTATCATTTTTGTCTATGCTGAATTCTTTTTTGCACATTTTTTCCAATGGCCTCTTTTCTTACACTTATTACAGTGCTCTCTTTTATAATAGCAATTGCTGGCTTTGTGGACCTTTTTCTCATAGCAGAAACATATAAACTCAGTTTCATTATTATCACTCTTTTCATTATTTTTCAACAAATCTTTGTTTATGGTTTTACAAATGTCTGTTTGTGATTTGCTATTACTTTTGAACTTGACAAACTTATGAGATTGTTCAATAAGAGTTCATAAGCTATTCCACATTTTATAGCTTCAGTGTAATCTAAATTGCTTACAGCCAACAGTTGTTGCCCTAAATTATCATTGCACATATCAGTAAGCAGTTGTTTCAGGAGGGCTTAATCTAGGAAAGACACATAGATGCAATTCTTTGCTAAATTATGTAGAGCACCTGTCATCATCTTTTATAGTTTCCTCTCAACCTTGGTTTCTGGCTAGGAATTTCAGACTAGCTACATGCCTCGAGGGTTGGGGGTTAAAATGGTTTGCCAAACGCTCTTTAATGTAATCATATGTACATTCTTTGGAATTAGCATATCAGTGAGCCTGTTTGCTAATGTCAATAACTTCTTTACCTACAAAGCACACTAATGAAGCAATCTTATACTTCTCATCTTTAACTTTATTGATAAATTTCTCCACATGTTAAATGTACAGGGGCCAACTACTTGCCTCACTGATGTCAAATTTCCTGTTTGTTACTTGCATGGCTTATACTTTTACCCAATTTAACCATTATTTTTTAATAGTCTGAATTATGACTGCAACAGCACCAATTGCTATGTCTAGCTATGATACGATACACTTCCACAAGTGCCAATAATGATTAACAGTTAATATTAAGATATATTTTAATATATGATCCCTTAAAGCATTTAACTAATAACATATATATAATTATTTACATTATAAAGCCCAAAGACGTACAAATAATAAAGATCAATATGACCTTTAATGATTGTTGTCATGATTGGAGGCCAGCGCTCCACACTTGAAGTTACTGTGCAAGAGAAGACATCTTGCTCCACTATATCAGTTTACACAGATCAAACCCCAAGGATTAAGTGTCTCTCTTCTTCTTTTCATTAGTAATAAAGGCAATTCATGGTCTCTGAATCCCTTCAAATGATCAGTTAGTCCTTTACCCATTCGATCAGGTGATTCTTCCTTTTTATGTTTCATCGGAATTTTAGTAGTATCTTTCTGCCTTTTTAATTAATCAGTTATTTGTAGATTGTCGTTATCTTAAAAAGGAATCTAAGTTGAATTCATTAATATGTTTCATTTGAATAGTGACTTATTCTACTCATTAATTAGTCTATTGTTCATTTTAGAAATTAACCTTTTTCTAATCTAAAGGTATAATTTTTAATTTCTACTTTAAAAGAATAAATATTTTCAAGTTCTGTAATATTTTTGACTTATTACTTTTTTCTCTATAAGTTTTTACAATTATATATATGTATGTTCATTTAAACTTACACATAGATATCACCTTACTAACCAGACATTTTAGCATTTCCCATATTAAATAAGCTGTTTCTTCACATCACAGTTTTATGGTAACCTCAGGTTTCTCTTTAACTGCAGCACTTTTTTAATTACTAGCCATGATGGCTCCAAACCTAATTGGTCTGATTATTTAAGCTCTTCACTATAGAATGATTAAATACTGGACTGCTATTTATTACAAAGCAACTGTTACAATCAATCAACTGCAACTCCTGGAATTGATTGATTGCTCACTTTATATACTCCAATTTCCCCACAGTGTTTTTTAATATCTTCTTTGATCTCCCCAAGTTGACCAACATGTTTACACAAACGTGTTTACTTCCTTTGCCTAAGGCAAAAAAGAATGCTATTATTCTTAATGAATTAATTACAATGTTTTTTTTTTCATATGTCATAGCATCAACCGGGACGCGAACCCACATCCGTCTGCAACCAACTACTTGCTTGCACGGCGGGTGTGATAACCTCTCGGCTAATAACACTTGACAAATTAATTACAATGTCTGTGTGCTTTACTTAGGAAAACATTCAGCTCTAACAAATAAACATATTATATCGGTCACATTTTAATTTGAAACCGGATTTTTCAATGTTTAAAGATTCGTTAAATAAATGTGTAGCTCAATTTTTAATTGTAGATTTTAAATATTGGATTTTTCCTTTTCTTTGTTAAAAAATTTGACTTCACACATCTTGTTTTATAATGTGAGTGGGGAAAAAAACTGATTCTAAATCACTGTCAATTATTTATTATTTCTAAATTTCATTCACTGAAATGGCATCAGTTTTTATTTTAATTTAAACCATTTTAAAATAGGGGGGGGGGAGGACTTCAGTATATATATATATATGAAACATGACTGTTTCAATATATATTGTAATGGTAGAAAAAGTGACTTGTTCATGGACAAATACATAGTAATAAAAGAATACTATCATCCCATATTTGGAAAATTTCAAATCATGTAGCATACAAATAAATCTATTAATTAAAAATTACTTATAATTTATCTCAGCTTGCTATCATATCTAATCACCATGCAAATTAGGATACTATTTCTTCTTATCCCCATTATATTAATATTATGATCAAATTAGCACACCAGAACTACAGATCAAGAGACAAATTTTGATTGTTATATTAATAATAATAAGTACATGATAAAATTCACATGATCACATTACATGATCACATTTCCTATACTAGCACATTAATTGTTGATAAACAGAGCAAAACTCTCCATACAGTATTGCCACCTGTGCTAAACAGAGTAATCAATGGATGCCAGAAGGCTTGTGCATAAAATCCCTATCTAATGCCTACTCATCCAATATCCCCAGACTAGTTTCTGGCTTGTGGCCTTCATCAGTGAGGAGCTTTGGATCTGAGAGCACTGCATCTAGATCTTAGGATCTAATGCAACCCTCTAGCAATCACAGAGGGTTGCATTAGATCCTAAGATCTGGATGCAGTGCTCTCAGATCCAAAGCTCCTCACTGATGAAGGCCACAAGCCAGAAACTAGTCTGGGGATATTGGATGAGTAGGCATTAGATAGGGATTTTATGCACAAGCCTTCTGGCATCCATTGATTACTCTGTTTAGCACAGGTGGCAATACTGTATGGAGAGTTTTGCTCTGTTTATGATAAAATTGTCATAAATCCTGTTTAATTTCTGCATTCACAGATGTATCCCAAATAAAATAAATGGCTAAATGAGAATGAAACTTAGGACTACCATGGAAAATAATAACAATAAAGTTTTTTTTATTGTGAAACATATATAAATAAAATATAATGCAAATTAAATTAATGATTTAACAAATAAATAAATAAACAATATTTAAAATAAATAAATTAATTGACATGTACAACATTCTATCCTCTCATTTTCATATCTTGAAATATATTACTTATAGTTTTTTTTTCTTAAATTGCTTTTGTAAAAGTAAATAAATATATTGACAGTTGTTTATATGAGTGCTAAATAAATATATGTCCCAATATTAAAACTCATACATGCATGTAAAGTCAACTTACAATATTTTCAATACAACAACATACACTATTTTTACCGTACATACCAATTACTTTATTATGCATGTTTGCTTATCATCAATAAACTATGATGGTTTGTTAAATATTTCACTTATGAACTTGAGCAAAGATTTTACATAAATATTTAAAACTAATATTAATAATTATAATAATTCTTATAATCTAAACAGGGTGAATATATCTTATATTTTATAAAACATTTGCTATGTCATGCCATCTAATTTTGTTGTCTTTAAAGTGAAAAAAATGTGTTTATGTTAACAAGAACAGATATACTTCTCATCTTGCTTTTATATAAAATATTTTCTTTATATTTATCTTCTACTTAACATAGAAAACAAATATTGCTATACTCATCAGCAACATTATTGTGCCTAGTTTATATCACAATCACCATATATGGTATGACTGAAGATCTATCAGCCCCATATAGCTATTTGAGTTGGATAGCTGGGTTTGAAGACATGAAGATGTCTGAAAATTTCAGATTTTCCACTCAATAGATAACTTTTGGATATGTGCTTGGCTTTGGGTTGGTATTTTTAGATCTAGTATCTGAACCTACCCTGACACCTCTCTGAGGAGTGCCAAAGCACGAAACCATGGTCAGGAGTTTGGGGAGGGGTTCCTGACAGAGATATTTTAAGTGCTGGCTCTGGCTAAGCATTTATCACAAAGCTTGTAGAGGAATTGGAAATCCTCATTGTTTATAACTTACAAGCTTAAGAGATAGAATCATGTGATCTGTGACTCTTATTTTGACTATTTATAATCACCATAAATGTAAAATACTTGTTATTCTAAACTTGCACAACATATACAATAATACATTTGCTTAATATGCATACAAAAGCTGCAGTCTTGACTCTCTAAGACAAAGTTATACATAAATGGTAAGGCCAAATGGTGATCATGTGATGTTAATTGTAAGGCTATGACAAGTAAAATGTTTTCACAAATGTATGTATTATAAAATAAAAACATCTATTCAGTTTCATGAAATAAAATCTACTTTATGTATCTCAAAAGATGTTAATTACTAGTATTTTTCCTTATGTTTATCTATGCTTATTTTAAAAATTATAAATAATATTATCAAACTGTGTGCTTAATTATTTTTAATTATTCATTTTGAACACCTATAGTAACTCAAATGTGCATGTATATTAAAATCAACGAAAACATTTATCTATCAATAATATTTTTATGTTATTCTTTGAATATTTTTTCAAAGTTTAATAATTATTAAGCAAAATGTGGAATACTATTTTTTGAGAATGCTTTAACCTACCATCCATAATACTTTGAAATAAAACAGAGAAAATAATAAAATAATAATAATATTATCATTTGGGTCACATTATTCTTTTACAAAATATATCATTAAAATTATTTAGTTTGTTTTTACAAGTATAATGTGTTTTTCTGTCTTTGGGTTTAAATTACGATCTGATAGCAAAGCTTCTGTTAACATTGTTTGGTGACTGAAATAATTACTATTCCCCATATTCTAATATAGCATTCTAAAACTAATTATTGTAAATAAATAAAAATATATTAATTTATTTATTTATTAAGTAATAATAATTAATCAGAATAAGTTGCTTCTTCTATTTCTTTTAATTATCACCCAAATTAATCACTAATATTACTAAGATATTTTTTTTAATAAAATACATAAATATATGTTTTTGTGTGTGCTTGTTTACATTTATTTCACATTTAAACAGATATTCCCGCTCTTCTCTTAATAGATTATCTATTCATAGACAAGATAAGGTGGTACTTGATAATTTTAAATAACTATTATTTATCTAGATAACAGAATTATATGAGATAAGAAAAATTAATTAACAATCTAACATTTATTATGTTTTCCTTCATTTTTTTTTTATTATTATTCCCCCTCTTAATAAATTGTCATCTTAAATTAACTGCTACAATATATATAAACAATTATTTGTTTTATATTTGCAATGCATTCCCCCAAAAGCTTGTTATTGAATTATGAACTATCAACCTTTGCAAAATTTCCTAGATCAACCTCTCTCACTATACATGTATTTTATTAATCAATTTCTGATCATTAAAGGAGTTAGGTGTTTGAAATAGCTGAATATTCAGATAGAAATGATAGTTGATTTTTTTTATTTATATGCCTTAACTACAACCCGTTAGATTTTGAAGTTTGAATTAAAAAAATAATTATCATTTTTGGTCGATGACAAATCTTTGACTCATCTAATTATTGGAAGTAGTTAGAGAAATTGTTCTAGTGTTGATTTCTGGTTTAGCATGAAATACGTATATTGGTAATTATTTATCTTTTCGACATATATGTGTTCAAGGGTCTCAGTGATATAAGATAGAGTGGTGAGTGGTGGGTGATGTGAAAATCTGTATTCATATACCCTATATATTACATATATTGATATAGGTATATAATAAGCCTGTATTTCAGTTATTACATAGTAGAGATGTCTGCCTATCCCTTGTATATGTATTAAATGAATTAGGTCCTGTACATAGGGGTCAGATTGATTCTAGGTCAACATGAGTGTGACAAAAATCTCGGCCTCAGGGTAGCCTTTGAGCATTCCTTCATCAGATTTTCAATTGGATGGATGAGTTGAAGGGTTGGAGTGGATTGAAACCTGTCCATTAAAGTATGAAAATTGGCTATCTTGATATATATCTGAACATTTATTGCATATATATGTAGAGATGATAATCTGGACCAACTGATGATTGCTGGTTTAGCATGAAATATGTGTATTGGTGATTATTTATCTTTTCGACATATATATGTTCAAGTGTATCTGTGATATGAAATAGAATGGTGAGTGGTGGGTGATGTGAAAGTCTGTGCACATATACCCTATATATTGATAATAAATCATAATTTAATAAAGTTTTCATAGTAGTGTGCTAAAAATCTAAAAGATAAAAATGATCACAATTATATTTCTGGTTCATTTATCAATTTATTATATATATTTATAATATTAAATACATATATTGGTGACTATTTATCTTTTCAACATATATGTGTTCAAGTGTATCAGTGATATGAGATAGAGTGGTGAGTGGTGGATCATGTGAGGGTCTGTGCTCATATACCCTATATATTACATATATTGATACAGGTATATAATAAGCCTGTATTTCAGTAGCCTATATTTCAGTTATTACAAAATAGAGATGTCTGCTCATCCCTTGTATATGTATTAAATGGATTATATCCTGTACATAAGAGGTCAGATTGACTTTATCTCAACTTGAGTGTGACAAGAATCTCAGCCTCAGGGTGGCCTTTGAGCATTCCATCATCAGATTTTCAATTGGATAGATGGTTGAGAAGTTGCAGTGTGGAGTGGATTGAAGCCTGTCCATTAAAGTATTTGGATTGGGAATCTTAATATATATCTGCACTCTTATTGCATATATGTGTAGAGATAATAATATGACCAACTGATGATTGTTGGTTTAGCATAAAATACATATATTGGTGATTATTTATCTTTTCGACATATATGTGTTCAAGTGTATCAGTGATATGAGAGAGTGGTGAGTGGTGGGTCATGTGAAGATCTGTGCTCATATACGCTATATATTAAATATTAAATACAGGGTTTTATATATATATTTGCAATTTCTGATTTTGATAATTCAACAGAATGCTGTTAAATTATTTTTTCAACATCCCTGTCTCTGCTAGACTGCAATGCAAATGCAAAATGATTATTTTCATTTGTAGTTTCATATATTTGTAAGTAACAATGTAATAACTATTTTAAACAAAAATTGAAATGAAATGAACTCTCTAGAATTCTAACATTTTATTTTTAAAAAAGCTGTGTTTGGTCTATTTCATCTTTGTATAAAATACTTGTTAGAATAGTCATTAAGCTATTGCTTGATAATCAGGTTATAGTAGAAGTAGTGAAATTGATATGATAGCATTCTTATTAATTATCAATCATCCAAGATACATATTAATAGCATGTTACTTGAAAAATTAAATTATAATAATGCTATAATTAACTATTGATGCTTCTATCTTCTTGAGATTGTAGAAATTTGAAGCATTTAATAATATTTATTTAAACATTATAGTGCTAGTCAAAATAAGAGTCATAGATCACATGACCCTATTCTTAAGCTTGTAAGTTATAAACAATGAGGATTGCCAATTCCTCAACAAGCTTTGTGTTAAATGCTTAGCCAAAGAAAGCATTTAAAATATCTCTGTCAGGAACCCCCCCCCCCAAAAAAAAAAACCCTGACCATGGTTTCATGCTTTAGCACTCCTCAAAGAGGTGCCAGGGTAGGTTCAGACATATTCCAACAAAGTACATGGCAACCATGAAATATATTTGCATTTGAATTAGTGCTTGCCTATTTTTAACCATTATTTCTCAAGACATGCTGAAATTGTAACCATTCTATATTTAACTTCAATATTTTACAATAGACAACTTGTTAAACTGAAAGAATATTATACATTTAAAATAAATATTAATCAAACAATTGATAAATGGACTTGGTCATATTCCCTCTTGTACCAGTTAAAATCGTGTGTTCATTCAACAAGACCTAGAATCCAAGCAAACTATAGCAATATACATGTGCGAGATACACAGGTCCAGAACAGTACTAAATGCTAACCTATTTGCCTGTGCTCCAGGGTCTCTGACTATATGGACAATGCTTTTGAGGATACTAGCAAGCTTTCATTCACTCCAGACCAGCAATGAGGACTGGGTGAGCAAAGAGACTTGGGAACCAATAATTTTCAAATAATTAGCTAATGGTTATTAAAAATATAATACTTAAAGGGCGATGCAGACTATTGCTTAATATATTAACAATCAGACCCATAATATTGTTCAAGGCAACATTAAACAAAGGGAGTTTAATTAATAATATTAATAAAATCTTTTATTCAATTTGAAATAACTTAACTTAATCAAATAGTCATACTAGAGATTCAGGCAATGAATAACAAATGCGAGAATACAGAAAATGATGTAATATAAATTTGATTAAATTAAATACGGTAATAAACAAAATAGTTGTATAGAATGTCTGTACAATGAGAGTTACAAATTTGATTATGGTTTAATTTGCAATCACACACTTTATGGATGAAGTCAATAACTCATTGAATTTACATAAATACATAAAATCTTGGTGTTATTACATAAAGTTAGTTAATGTAATTACTACACATATAAACGAGAGTAGTTTGTGCAGTTGCTTATATATGGTGGTGCGGGTAATATGCCAAGAGTCAAATAAATTAATTAGGTAATTAATAATACCTTGTAGCTTGGCTCTCATTTAATATATTATAGATTCACACTAATGAGTTTTATTAGTCATTGCATATATATGATCAAGAGCTCGTGATGTGTGATTTGAAAGTTTGCAATATTTGGGAGATCACTTAGATGTGTGGGAGTGAAATAACTCAGCTTAAAAAAAGCTGTAATTCATAACCTGACTTAGAAAATTAAATCGACTGGATAGCGAATAACATGCAATTACAGAGAGTATTGCAGGTTGATAGACAACTCAATATAATAAAGGTGGTATCAAGTTATCACTCACAATTGCATACAGAGAGGTGGCCATTTAAGATGCTTAAGTGGCTCTGTCATATTTTTACAAAAGAAGTATGCCTGCACAATGGCCAAGGTCATATCTCTGCAAAACAGTGGCACATTTTGCGTGTTGAGATGGTTCAGCTGTATGTTTCCCATACACTTATTCATTGGAGGTGCCTGGAGAAGATTCTGAGTAGGAAATACACCTACTTTGAGAGGGATAGAAAAGAGTGGGATTGGTCATTGCGAAAATCCCAAAATACATAACAAAGCAAGAAAAACCACAAATAACAATTGCAACGATATACCTATAATGCCTGAAACAGATAAATAGTTTGTGTCACTAATGACCATGGTAAATTAATAAACACCTGATTATTATATGACGCTCTCTGCCTAATGGAATGCTTAAACACAAACCATCCTGGGTAGTTAACTAATGATTAATAAAATGCACATAGGGGTCAGAGTTAAAACTAAAAGAAAATAAATTGCTCTCTCTCACACCTCAGAAATATCCCCTCACATTTCTATGAGCAATCATTGCACAGATAACTGGTATTACTTACAAAATAAAATTATAGATTACATATTAAATCCATTTCTGGTGAGATATAATTAGTTAAAATGATAAAACAACATTAATGATTAGATGATGGTTAATTTTTGCAGTTAGAGATAACAATTAAATGTAAATATCAAGACCTTCCAGTAATTTAAAGAATAAAATTATTGAAAAATAATTGGTATAAAACCGAGCGAGTTTATAACAATGAACTTTAAAGGAAATTTGCATCTCCTTAGTTTAATAGGAGAAAACTATTGGCGGTGGGTTTAAATTCACTTGCTAGATTGTATACCTTCTTAGCCTATCAAAATTAATTAGAATAATAAAATAAGAAAAATCAAGTTTAATTCTAAATTGCTGCACCAAAATATAAAAATTTATATAGCTTTATAATAAATTGCACAGACATTATTAACATTTATATAACAGCTTTTAAAATTAAGTAAAAAGAAAGAAAGGCGTACAGTATAATTTAGGATTAGAATAATTTATTAATTAAGAGTTTATTAGATGATGACAATATAGATGTTACCTTGAGCTTGGAGACACGACGATGTGGGCAATCAATGGATCATGATCATAAGCTAGCCTGGGTTTGAAACAGGCATTGGTAGAAATTCAAGATTCACTTTCAGGCAAACATATTGTAACGAGCATAGACGTTCGTTACATTGTTTTTTTTTTTTTTAAATTTATTAAACATGAAAGTAAATTAAAAAGTTCGCATTTAAAAATTTTCTTTAAGAATTAAAAATTGAAATTAAATATCATCTTAAACTCTTATATATTAATTAAATCGCACAGATAATGAAAAATTATTAAAATAAAACTTTATTAAAGAAAAAGTATTTTAAAACTAAATTTTAAAAAGATTTGGAGATGAAATTATATCTTTAAATTTATCTTTAAATATATTTTTGATTTGGAAAACAGGTTAATTAATCAGAAATGGAAATGATTGTTAATTAGTTAAATGTAAACCAGCCTTGGCATTTAAATGTAAAAACACCGGTCAGATAAGAAAACAATAGAAACTGTTAGCAAATAAGAAGAAATCCCTATGGAATCGGACCACAGCGAAAGGACCATCGCATCGGTGACGTAATGTAAATTCAATCCTTCACATTAATATAAAAGGAAAATTTGGAAATTATTAATCAGTGACTGGAAATTGATTATTACGATGTGACTATATGTAGTAGTACGGAGTTGGAGGAATTGACAGACGCACGGTCAATTCTTTCAGCTGTTAAAGAAGGGAGAAATGAACTATCATTTCCTACATTGAGGACCAACTAAATTAAAAAACCTCCAAATGAATAAATAAAACAACGGCTAAATGGATACCAATTTTAGGACGGCGTGGGAATTTACGTTCATGGCAAGCAACGGATAAAGTTGGACATTTTAAAAATCGTAAGAACTTATATATTCACTTGAAACAATAAGAACTCTAAATTTTAAAACTTGTTAGTAAATAATGCAATAGAATCCTATCTGACCAAACTAAATTCTTCATTAATAATGTTATTTGATGTATTTTTTTTCTTATTTATTTTGTAAAATCATTTCCATTTATTTATTTTTTGTTCTTTAAGTTTTATTATGATTGTTGTTTTCCGTTAAATTAATTATAAAAATGTTAAACTTAAGTCGGGTGTGAATGGCTGTATAGATTTGTAAAGTTATATTAGGGGAGGGTAATCTTAGGTTATTTATGTCGTTGTTAGATTGGGTCAATGGATTGGATATATTGATGTAATTAGTAGATGTAATCGGAGATTCGCTACTGGCAGAATCGTTTATATATACGCCGCACTCACCCGTTTGCCTATGGAAGGAATTATAAGACGGAGAACGCAGTTCCTTTCTATGGAGTTTTTTTTTATTGTTCTTCTCGTTAGATAGATGTAATATTCCTATCTGATTGAGAGTCAATGTCTTTCTTAATTCTTTTGGTGCTGCCGTATTTCGTATTACATTGAATGCATCGATATATCAGATGGATTGATGACAGTTTGACGGCGAATTTTAGCCTAAGGTTAAATAGGGATAGAATATTTTAATTTCAATGCAAATCTATGTAGTATTCATACTCGATTCTAAATAAAAATGCATTAAACTTAAGTTGTTTATAGACGCTTGCATGGATTGTTTATCGGTTAACTATGTTTTGCGTTTTCATATTTGATCAAAATATATAGACATTCGATAAATAATGATACCTTACGGTGAGTATCTAAAATGTATTTATTCGGATGTCTTTTAAGTTATTGGTGACAATGCAAGTATCTTATGATGAATACTATTGGGTTACGTAGAAATTTCCCTCCGCAATTGTCAGTAATCAATAATTTTGTATTTTGATCGTTTATGTTTACTTTGAAATGTTTTTGACCGTGAAATCTATGTAACCGATCTATATTCAACATTATAAACAAGCTTTCCTAAATTTATCTGTGCGAACTTAATTAAAATGTAAAATTAGAATATAATAGTAATTAAAGGTAAATTAAAGTCAAAAATCAAAGTTAAAAATAATGTTAAATGTTAAAATGTAAACTAATACTAAAATAATTTTAAATCTTATATATATGTGCATAAATAAATGTTTGTATGTTAATTACTGGCAGTGGATTATTTTATTTATTTTTTAATGTTGAAATCTAATTAGATAAGATCTTATATTATTTAATCTCTGCTATTCCACTGAGCTAGTGACATGGGCTAACGACCGGATGCAAAAAAAAAAAAATTTTTTTTTTTTTGACTTACGTATCTGCCTACTTTATAAATTTTTCTAGGTTCAAATGCCTAGATGGCGCCCCGTAGTGCAGATTACGTTAAGTCGCTTTCTCTGGATCGTTACAATATCATGGAACAGTCCACATATATTTGGTCTAGATGTTCCAGACCACGGAACAGTGAGCTAGGTATGGGGAAGCAGACAATCTCCATTATCCCACCATAATTTTGCTGCACAACACAAACTTGCATGAAGTATATAATATCAGAACAGAGCAAAAGAACAAGAAAGGCAAAATATATATATATATAAAATTTAGCTATTTATACATAAGCAAATATTTAAAGAATGCTGGCCACTGCCTCAAACTCAGATACTTGGTTGAGATTCGAAGTTGACCTCCATTTTCATATATGGGAATGAAAACAACCAGAACAATAGTTAGACAAAATAATTAAAGAACCTCTGGCACCTATGACCCTGTGTGCATCTTTTAGAATGACACAATGGCCCACAAAATTTTAAGACCGATTGCATTGTTTCACTCTTAAATATCAGTTTACTTTAGACAAACTATTAGTAATAAATTTCCAAGATATTGTTTGTCTGTTAAATTAACTTTCAAATGTTAATTTTCATACGCACGTACGCGTGTGCAAGTTGGATGGGCAGACGAAATAAATGTTTGTGTATCCATACATCTGGTTCAAACAGGTTCTAGTGTTTATATAAATGGCACTAGGTGAAGCGCAAATCTGCACAACAGATTTCCAGCTTTACTTTCTACTGATAAACTAATTAATGAAATATAAAGGAAAACTTTTTCAATACAGAATAAGTGCCACAAAGCACTTTAATAACAAAAATCTTAAGCACAAATATAAATCCATACCTTCTATCCCTTCTATTTCATTACTTGTACAATGAGCACATCCAGGAATAGAGCATGACTAAAAATTAAAAGAGATAATGAATACAAAACTATTAATAATTTTATTTTCATTTGGAAATGAGCATTTATTATAATATTAATTAAACAAAACCAAAAAAATAAAATTAATAACAATTAAACAATGAATCGCTGTATACCTGGACTGGTATTGAATTCCTACTTTAAATTTATTTATTATTTACTTTTTATTATTTCTTTGTATAGTTGTTCACTACTTTAAAAAGAAATAATGCAAAGATTGTTATAAATATGATAAGCCATAATAAGTAATCAACATTCAGCATTTTTATTTGCACATTTATTATATACAATCGAATCCTATGTATGGGTAAGAATAATACCTATTGTATCAAGAATAATTTTTATATTCATTTCATATCCACACTTATTCTCTCATTCATTTTTTATATTTTTTGTCAATTGTGTTAATAATTTAAAATTTGTTCATATATATAAATCTGGAATATATATATATAAATCTGGAATATTCTTTAAATAAAGTTTAGTCAATATAGCAGTATGCAGCCTTAAAAATCTGTATGTGAAAAGAAAACACATTTTTGACTATTTCATAAGCATAACTACCATCATGGTAGATATAATTTCAATGATCTAAGAATATATATTTTTATAACATTATAATAAACAAATATAAATTTCTATAATTTCAAATCACAATTCCTTATTCAGATGGAGTAAATTTATGTCACTATTATTTAAACATGATACTTCATTCTTCAGGGTCTTATTTGGTATTTATACTAATGATGATGATGATGCTGAAGATGATGATGATGATATATCTCTACTATAAGTTATATTAAAACTAAATACTTTCTACTCTTTATGCCAAAATTTTGTTTATTGCACCCCGAACATACCGAGTCATAGCAGTATTAAAAATAATGCAATCCATAATATTATAATCATGTGATTCCAGTCATATCAAATCTTACTATTAAATAATAATACCTATTACATTTTTATTCAGAATTTATATTGATATTTATAATGATATCATATCAGTTCATATATAAACTATAAATATATAAAGTATAAATATTGTCTATCACAAATGGCATAAAATTTAAGTTATATTTTTATTAAAGACACATATATATATACCATTTGAAATGTAGCTGTGTTAATATTAATATATTTTAAATTTTGCTTTTTAACCTGCAGTAGTTATAATTGATAGACTGGTATAAATTTTTAAAAGTCTTAATTTCTTTTTTTTTTTTTTTTAATTAAGCAGGTGTCTATCTTAGTACTTTTCTAAATATGTCTATGCAATGGAAAAATCAAATTAGTTAGAATTTAGCTTGCTTAGTTTAAATTTTATAATCACCCTTTCTTTTTCTGTCTTAGCAGTATCTCCTATCAGGTGTGGCATAGATAGTTGTAAATTTAAATTATCTTTTGCAAAAAATGCCACTTTTTTCTACTTTTTAAGCCAGATGTAATAAAGCTTGTTGTAACTAATGACAACAATAATAAAAAGCAAATTTATTTTATTATAATAGCTAATTATAAAAAAGCAATCAACTGATTATATATATATAAACTATTGTAATCTAAGCAGTTGTAAATTTAAATTGTCTTTTGTGAAAAATTGCTACTTTTATTTTATTTTTCAAGACAAATACAATAAAACATATTGTAACTAATGGCAACAATAAAATGCAAATATATTTCATAATAAATGAATAAAATATTTAATGAAGTTAATCTACAATTATAAGGTGATGAAAAACATTATTGCTGCTTTGGGGGGGGGACTTCTTCTGTTCATGTGACATATAGGCTGAAAGGAATATAGCCACTTTTCAAATTTATCTGCAGTGTCTCTCAAAAAGGATGATTTAGTTACATACTGCCAATACTTGGACATTCCTCATGCTGATTTCAATGAGAAATTCAAGAATATTGTAAACATGAATATACCAAATTGAGTTCTAGATTCTTTCTCACATGTAAGCATAGCAGGATCATCAAATTTAGAAGTGGAACTCATAGAACTCACCACAAGTGAAGAACTAAAAATAAAATTCAAAAGTGAATTCCAAGAGTTCTGGCTTCAGAAATCAATACTGACACTGTATCTTGGATTGCAGAAATTTTTAATTGCGTTTCCATCTTTTTATTTGACTGAATGTTGGTTTAGTACTGTAGCAATTTACTATCTAAGAAAAGGAACTTATTGCATATAACTGAGCATGGTGATTTATGACTGTTTTTAATGAAAGTTGAACCTAGTATTAACAAATTTTTAAAAATGCATGAGGCTCATCCTTTAAATTAATTTGTTGTTTTTTCTTTGTGTTTTTACTTGTAAGTTCAAAATAAATAATTTTATAATACATTTGATGGTGTTTTAATTATTACAACAAGATTCTTACTAAAGTAATACAATTTTCTAATATGTATTCCAAATTTTCATATTTAAACCATTGAATGAAACTTCACATTAATTTATTATTTTTGCTTTATACTTTTAGCTTATAAGTTTGAAATAAACAATTTTGTAATACACTTGGTGGTGTTTTAATTATTACAATAAGATTCTTACTAATGTAATGCAATCTCTTAATATGTAATCCGAATTTTCATATTTAAACCATTGTATGATTGTGTACATAATGTTATTCGACCATACTCTTTACAATCTTGATATATGGGCTATATTTCATTAAAATTGGTATAGCAATAATGGTGTTCAAGATAAAGCACATATTGGTCACTACTTTTTCAATAATTTAACAGCATAAGCAGTAATGTATCATTAGTTTCTATTTATATCGGAAATATCAAATGGACAGAATGCGGAAAACTGTTATAATGGGGGGAGCATTAAAAATTTATGTCTTACAAAGTGGGTAGTGGCCCAAAAAAGTTTGGGAACCTGTGTTTTAAGCAATATAAATACCCACATCACACCATTATTGCAAACTTTAGTAATTAGTAGATATAATATAACAATTCATCAAGATTTGATACAAGTGGGTTATAATAAACAAATGCTATTATCTATTGTATTGAAGCATTATAAACAACATTATAATAGTGATTATATAAATATAAATAATAAACCATGGATGTCATTAGCTTTTATTCCCAATATTAATAAAGATATAATAAAAGTTGTAAGTCAAGATTTCCGATTAGCATGGAAAACTCTGCCTAATCTTAATAGATTAATAAATAATTCTAAGGAAATAATAAATAGGGAGGATAAAGGCAGTGTTGTATACTCTATTAGATGCCCACAAATAAATTGTAGGGCAATATATGTTGGAGAAACCAAAACAAATATCACCTTCAACAACATAAATATACATATAATAGAGCAAGAGAAGATGATACAGTTTATTTGGCTTATGATCACCAAAACAGTACAGGCCATATATGTAGTCCAAAGAATTTTACAATATTAATGCATGAAACACATGATAAAAAATGCAAGATTAAAGAATCGTATCTTATACAAAATCATCTTGTGCTATGAATTCAAAATTAACCAGCTTTCCGATTAGTTGTTCCTGGACAATACAATGAAATGTTAAATTCATCACCTAGAAGAAAATACACTGCCTTGATAAGGATTTGTAAGAGTTGAAAGCGCTTGGCAATAATTATTTAGTTATTATTTTATTTATATTAAAGAAACTCTGTTTCAACAATTGACAAATTGTTATATTATATTTTTATAGTTATATATTAACAGAAGTATTATTTATTTATTTATTTATAATTAGTAGATACCAAATGATTATTTTTTTTCTATAATAAAAATTAGATACCAGATGATTATGTTTAATAAATTCCATCTATTGTTATCATGTCCAATATCCTCAAACAAGTTTGAACCTTACGGCTTCCATCAGCATATAGGACAGCACTAAATAAAGATTTATTAAGCATAACCATCTGGCATTTATTAGTTAATAAAACTTTCAGTAGATGGCATAGTGGAAAGAGCAATAGAAAGATTAGGAAGAGGGATAGAGATACCGTTAATAGGTAGTAAGGGAGTATATATTTTGTCAGGTCTTTTTTTTGCAGATGATATATTTTTGTGTGCAGAAAAAAGAGAAGATATGGAAGTTATGTTGAGGACATGTGCAAGAGTGGGTAAAGAGATGGGGATTAAATTTAGTGAAGAAAAATCAAATATAATGATGGTTAATACTGAGGAAAGAGAAGATGTAGAATTTTTATTGGGAGATATTAAGTTAAGTGTGGTGAATAGATATAGTTATTTGGGAATTATTTTAAGTAATCAGAAAAATTATTTGGATGAATGGGAGAAAAAATTGATAAATGAAGCAAAGAAAAGAAAGGGATTGATAAAGAAATTAACAGTATTTTCATATAATAAATATGATGTAGCTAGAATTATATGGAAAGGAGTTGCAGTAGCAGGGTTAACATATGGTAATGATGCATTATATGTTAGTAAAAAGATATTAGATTATTTAGAAAAAGCTCAAAGGGAAGTAGGAAGACATGCATTGGATGCAGAAGTATGGACAGCAAGGGAGGCAATTCAAGGAGAAATGGGATGGTCAAGTTTTCATATGAGAGATGCAAAAAGTAAAATGAAAATGTTTGGTAGATTGCAGTTTATGGATAATAAAAGAATAGCTAAAATAGTATTTAATTGGGTTATGAGTAAAGGACAGGTAACAAAATGGATGAGAAAGGTAATGCGCTATGCAAAAGATTTGGATAAAGGATTTATATCAGTATATTTGTACAAAAGATGGGATGATTGTGTTAAGAGTATTATTGAGTGTTATAGTAGTAAGGAATGGGATAAAAGAATAAATTTATTAATAAAGACTAGGGAGTTAGAGAGATGGAGAAATAGTATGGAGAGTAAAAAGAGTTTAAATATATATAGAAATAAACAGAATATTAGGTGTGAGTTAATATATGATAATAGTAAGGAAAGTAGTTTATTGTTTAAGGCTCGAACGGGATCTTTAGCTACAAAAGAATATACATGTAAATGGAAAAATATGGGTGATTTATTTTGTAAATTATGTAAGGAAGGAATTGAAAATATTAGGCATTTGTTAATTGAATGTAAATGTTTGAAAACAGAAAGGGTACATATAATGAAGTTGTGGAAAAATAAATATGAAAAGAGTGATTATACAGAAAGTGAATTATTGGTTTTTATGCTAGGTTTGGGAAAAGATAAGGGGGATTTAGATATAAAAGTTATAGAGTTGACAAAAATTATGTTGTGGAAATGGGATAGAGCAGATTATGGGTAAATTTAGAGTGGGGAATGTAAAAGAAAGTGGCTAACAGGTTTATCTGGGCTTAATTGCTGAGATATTCTTGACTTCGTTTAAGGAGAAGCCATAATACATCACATCACATATGTAGTTTATTGTTTAAGGCTCGAACGGGATCTTTAGCAACAAGAGAATATACATGTAAATGGAAAACTATGAGTGATTTAGTGTGCAAATTGTGTAAGGAAGGTATAGAAAATATTAGGCATCTGTTGATTGAATGTAAATGCTTGAAAGCAGAAAGGATGCAGATAATGAAGTTATGGGAGAATAGGTATGACAAAGTGACTATACAGAAAGTGAGTTATTAGTTTTTATGCTGGGTTTGTGAAAAGATAAGGGGGATTTAGATATAAAAGCCATAGAGTTGACAAAGATTATGTTGTGGAAATGGGATAGAGCAGAATATGGAAAGACGTAGAGTGGGGAATGGAAAATAAAGTGGCTAACAGGTTTATCTGGGCATAATTGCTGAGATATTCTTGACTTCATTTAAGGAGAAGCCAAATACATCACATCACATATAAAGTTTTCTCATCTATGGTGGCTGAAAGAGTTGTAAAATGGATGGAAGAGAATAATATAGTGGGGGAAATGCAAGGAGGTTTTAGGTCAGATAGGCATATAGGAGATAGTTTATTTGTAGTTACACAACTTATAGGTATGAGTAGGAATTCAGGTAGATTGTTATATATGAGTTTTATAGATATAGAGAAGGCATATGATAAAGTAAATAGAAATAGATTATGGGTAAGTTTAGCAAATTTGGGAATGGATGCTTTAGTAAATATTATTAAGAAATTATATGAAAATAATTACTATACTTACCATTTAGGGGATATAGAATCAGTTAAAGTTAAAAATGGGGTGGGATTAAGGCAAGGATGCCCTATGTCACCATATTGTTTTTGTTGTATTTGAATGAAATGGAAAAAGCAATAGAAAGACTAGGAAGAGGGATAGAGATACCGTTAATGGGTGGCAAGGGAATATATATTTTATTTTGTCAGGTCATTTTTTGCAGATGATATTTTTTTGTGTGCAGAAAAAAGAGAAGGTATGGATGCTATGCTGAGGACATGTGCAAGGGTGGGTAAAGAGTTGGGGATTAAATTTAGTGAAGAAAAATCAAATATAATGATGATTAATAATGGGGAAAGAGAATATGTAGAATTTTTATTGGGGGATATAAAGTTAAGCATGGTGGATAGATATAGTTATTTGGGAATCATCTTAAGTAATCAGGAAAATTGCTTGGTTAAATGGAAGAAAAAATTGGTAAATGAAGCAAAGAAAAGAAAGGGTTTGCAAAAGAAATTAACAGTGTTTTCATATAATAAATATGATATAGCTAGAATTGTATGGAAGGGAGTTGTAGTAGCAGGGTTAACATATGGTAATGATGCATTATGTGTTAGTAAAAGGATATTAGATTACTTAGAGATAATACAAAGAGAAGTAGGAAGACATGCATTAGATGCAGAGGTATGGACAGCAAAGGAGGCAATTCAAGGAGAAATGGGATGGTCAAGTTTTTATATGGGAGATGCAAAAAGTAAAATGGAAATGTTTGGTAGGTTGCAGTTTATGGATAATAAAAGAATAGCCAAAATAGTGTTTGTAAAGGGCAGGCAACAAGATGGGTGAGAAAGGTAATGCGGTATGCAAAGGATTTGGATAAAGAATTTATATCGGTATACTTGTATAAAAGGTGGGATGATTGTGTTAGGATGATCATTGAGTGTTATAGTTGTAAGGAATGGGATAAAAGAATAGATGCATTAATAAAGAATAGGGAATTGGAGAGATGGAAAACTAATATGGAAAGTAAAAAGAGTTTAAATATATATAGAAGTAAATGGAACATTGGGTGCATGTTAATTTATGATAATAGTAAGGACAGTAGCTTATTGTTTAAGGCTTGAATGGGATTTTTAGAACAAGAGAATATACATGTAAATGGAAAAATATGAGTGATTTATTTAGTCTGCAAGTTGTGTAAGGAAGATATAGAAAATATTAGGCATCTGTTGATTGAATGTAAATGCCTGAAAGCAAAAAGGGTACAAATAATGAAGTTATGGGAGAATAAATATGAACAAAGTGATTATACAGAAAGTGGGTTATTGGTTTTTATGCTGGGTTTGAGAAAAGATAAGGGGGATTTAGATATAAAGGCCATAGAGTTGACAAAGATTATGTTGTGGAAATGGGATGGAGCAGATTATGGGAAAGCTTAAGGTGGGGAATAGAAGGGGAACGTAAAGTGGCTAACAGGTTTCTTCGTTTAAGGAGAAATCACGGTACATCACATCACAAATATGCTGCCAAAGTAACAAAGTGTAAACTGAAATCATCTGATGTTTTGTTAATTTTAGCAATGTAAATATTGTTTTTAATGCTGTAAATTCAAATTTGTCTTTTGTTTTAAATTTTTGCACACAATATATGAATTGATTATCATAAAAAAAATTGCAATAGAAAAATTTGTATGCACCTACTTTTAATATAATAACATCTTATAGCTCTTTTTGTTTTTTAAAAACAACTGTTATTTGTACTACATTTTAATAGCTAACTAAACACTAAAATTTTATATTTGATTTTTAAGTTTCTCATATCTATTTTATAAAATTAGAAATGTTTTGAGGATATGAATAAACTCTTGAGTTTACTAAAAAATATTCTGATCAGGTTTTTGACAATGATTCTGACTTGATTAAATAGAATTTTCTACTCAGATGAATATTCAAATAATTATGGAGCATCATAAGTAATACAATTATTTAAAGACAGGAAAAGAACGACAACTAATAATAAAACAATAATAATTTGTGATTTAAAATTGTCAAGGAATATAATCACTTTCGACATTATTTTTCAAGTATATATTTTAATTTTATCACTTAAAAAATATCAAATTATTAGATAAAAGTATCTTATCTAATAAAAATGACTTCTTGAATAGATGGAGTAAATATTTTATTTTTTATGTAAAAATTGAAGCGACTGCATGTTATTGATATGTTCATTCTAATATCTCATTTAAATTTTTTTTAAATGTTCATTTTAATTAGAATGAAACAGCTTTTTTGCAGACTAGAAAATTAAATGCCTGTAAAAAAATACTTCGAGAAATTGTAAGCATGATGGTAATATATTCCCCTCAAAAATATTGGATTTGTTAAGGAATATATGAATCCATGAATGGTTTCTTTTCCTAATTATACTTAAAAAATTGTATGCAAAGGATTAGATATTGTTTATATTGATTTATTCAGATAATTGACAATTATATCAATGTTTTAAAGTAGTTGGTTATCTTTAAAAGTTTATTTATATTATCCAGTTACTATAGAAGGGCTGCCAATATGGTGGTATAATGCAGTGGTGTCCAACAAGTCGATCGTGATCTACCTGTCGATCGCAAAGCCATTTTTGGTTGATCACATTCTGGCAAGAGCTATCGGGTAATGGGTGAAACAAATTAAGTCAAGATTTTCAAGTTTTTTTTTTGTTATTTTTGTTTTTGTTCTAATTTTTTTTTCAATTCTAGATAGGTGAAGTCCACTAAGCCATATCATTATTGAAAATAATATTTTTAATCTTGATTTAATGTAGCTAATTTGAATTAATAAATATTGTTAATAATTACTCATGTTGCTTTAATTCCCCCAGACATAAGGTTTTTGGCCATTAAATAATTGTTATTTTTTACTAGGTAGAGATATAAAAATAGTATGTATTTCACACCTCCCTCCACTTAGACTACGCCTATGACAACACGTCGATCGCAACACATTTTTAAAATAAAAAGTAGATCTTATGAACACAAAAGTTGGCCACTCCCAGTATAACAAGTAGTAAAAATATAAGGCAAATAAAATAAAAACTGATGTCAAACATGGCTTCACTTTACACGTGGTTTTATACCACAGATGTAAGCTGTATAATGGAGTTTTTAAATTGAATCAATTTAATGCAAAAACAACAATTTATTCTTTGATTCCTATATTTATGTGTGGTAATGATTGTCTTTTCTTTTTATAATTAAACTATAGAATGTTCTAAATATTTTGAGTTTATTTAGAAATTAATGTACCAAACAAAGTGATGGAAGAAAAAAAAATCTTGAACAATTTTTGGCTTAAATAGTTTCAGTTTTCTGGCTTTCAATGTTGAACTATCATGCAGACATCAATATGATGCCACTATATTTATGAAATGAAAGCATATGCTAATTTATGATAATGAAATAACTATATCATTTAAATTTAGTGTGCATAAGATTACTATTATTATGCCAATTTTATTATACAGAAATAAATCTGATATCTACTAATGTAACATAAACTTTGTAAATGTACTTTAAAAATTTTGCTAATGAAGTTTCTATAATATTCCAAAAAATATAGTATCTACATCATAAGACTAATCAATATATATTTTTTAGCTTACTGGATGTGATGATATTGAATTTACAATAACAATGGGGTATCTTTTTTGGATTAGATTCAAAGAATGCATAATGTATTTTGTGAAAAATAGATATACTTAAGGATGGTTGTTAAGTGTGATTCTCATGAAAAAGGCAAATTTCATTTGTGTTATACATATTATTTTTAAAATATTTTAGAAAACAATATTAATATCTGAAAGCCAAATAGCTTGTTTTGTGGATTGGTATAAATAGCCATTACAAAACACACTTCATTGTCTTTACCTCACTCTCTTTCCTTATCCCCCCTCCTCAAACCCTATTCTTTTTTTTTTTTGGAGTTCAAATAGCAATACTTATTCACAGATGATTGTCAATAATAAAAAATCACATGTAAATTTTTTTTCAGCAAAATTCCCTTTTACTGTAGGATTTAGATATAAAATATAAACAATACCTTTTCCAGTGAAATAGATTTAAACTTGAACCAATGCTAAATTTTTCAAAAATCTTACATTACATTGTAGAAATTTCAATCACTCAATAAAAAGTCAAAGTAATCCCTAACTAAGCTTAGAAAAAAATAGAGTGCAGTATATAGAGAAAAATGATGTGTTTATATAAAAACTTTCTACATCTGCACTTGTATACTATTTATTATTTAGCTGATAATAAATTATTTTTTCATTTTATATTATTGGGATTGTCTTTATATTGTGATACATACATATATATTTGTTATATAGAATGATTTAAAAATAAAATTTAGAAAGAAAAAATAAATATTTTTTTAAAAATAATAATAAAAGGAGACAATTAATTGATTAGGTAAAAATAGAAATCTATTTTTTTTTAAATAAAATCAAAAGGTGGGGTAAAGTCTATTAAGATGTAGGAAATAACATCTGCTCTCTGTTAACTGAGAAAAAAAGGAATTACCATGGATTACAAAAAAAAAAAAAAAACAACTCTGATGGATTATTAAAACAAAAGAAATTATAAATTTAACTATGTAAAAGTAACTATAAAGTTACTTATTAAAAAGAATTTCATTACATAAACAATAATTGAAACTAATAATTAGTTATGTAATTAAAGATCTCTAATTTGTATAAATTATCTGATCAGAAGGAATTTGGTTTTATTAAAATTTAGTATGTCCAACTGATTAGATAATAAGTTTGATCAAATTGTAATTAAAAAGTTAGAAGAAAAGATTAACTAATTAAAATAATTTGAAAAACTAATTAATAATGTAAGTAGTCAGACAATATATAGAAAAGGTGTAAATGCTACAATTTTCCTATTGCTTGATTCTTCTGACAAATTTTTCTGTTAGAAATCTATAAAATTTGCTGTCAGTTAAGTCAGTAGTGTGCCATTAATCATTCATTCTACTTCCAGTTTGCTGTACAAAGTTTCATGGTCATCAATCAGAAATATATAAAAATATCCATGACATTTAAAAATCACCATGTGCCGCTGAGCCACAGAGGGGTGTTCATTCAGGTTTCACCATCCAATTTCTTCAACATCTGATGACTGACATGTAGTAAAGACCTTTGTCTACCATTGCTGAGATTCATGCCTGTAAATATAAATTTTATTATGAACTTTGCAAGCAAGTAGTTGGTTGCAGATGGTTGTGGGTTCGCTTCCCGGCCGGTGCTATGACATATGGGAAAAAAAGACTAAGATATGTGCCAATCCAAATGAAAGGAGCAAACAGCTTCCAAAAGAAGCTAGGAGTGCCACTAATGAACCCTTTTACCTTTGATGAGGAGATAGGTGATCATTCCAGAAATGAAGCTACAGCAAAAACCTAGGTAAATACCAAATTCCAGGTCTATACAAACTGTTATTCTTTTGAAACTTTATAACTAAAAGCAATTGGGTTGTTTACCCTTATTTTAGAAATGGAGTAATCCTTAGCAAAAAAAGGCCATAATTAATTTACTTCACTTTTATTTGATTATTATATTAATATTTTACTTTTGTTTTATATATAAATAAACATGTTATTTTTAATCTATTAATTTGGGTTAGTTCTCTCTCTCCACACCTCTTCATATAACATTTTAATTACCATATAACAGTATTAGAATAAATTTAGAGTTAATTATATGTATGCATATTATGAATATACTTGCTCTGATAGTCTGATTTAAACCAGTTTCTTATTCTTTGTGCTAAGCAGGTAAAATCAAACACAGGAAGCATTTTAAAACCCTTCTTTTAAGGATATTCTAATCAGTCATGGCTAGATAGCACCCAGAAATAATCTCAATACAAATAAAAATATCCACAGAAAAAGTGTTTGCTCTTGCAACCACAGAGTGTGTGCAATGGTCTGGAAAGGTGGCCGCGGGTTGTATATTTTATATCATCCCAGTCTGACGTTGGTATAGCTGATATGTAAAAATATTAACCATATTAACTCCTCTGCTTGAAATAATAAAATCTGCTAAATTCATAAAATAATAATTATTAATTTAGAAATGATAATTTAATTTTAAATGCAAGGCATGTTATTGGAATTAGCATATTTTTGTTATAATATATATATAAGTACGCAGATAAATAATAAATTGGATTGAACACTATTTGCAAATATATTTTCTATTCAACTTTTAAATATATATATATTTATCCATTTTCTTTTTAATTGTTCTGTGCACTGATATATAAAGAATTTGTTTATTAATGCAAATTAGGTCGCCACCTTAAGAGCAATAAGATGCAGGTGGTTGATTAACTAACTGTTTCTTATCATTTCATTTTTTTCTCATAATACTTTATAATAGATTTTCCCCCTTATCTTTTTTTCTATAAATTTAATTTTTATTAATAACCTAATTTTTGGAGGTTAGAAGTTTATAATGAGACATAACATTTCAATAGTTTATATTTATTCGAAAACTAAGATTATTATTTTTCCAGAACCTCCTGTGACTTTTTACAGTTCAATTAAACTCAGTTCACGTATAATAAATAATTGTTGCCTAGTCCTAAAATTAGTAAGACTTTCAATAAAAGAATAAATAAAAAGATTTACTTTTTGTGTAAATATATACCGAAATATTGAATCTCAATAATATTGTCACTGCGTTGGTAGCCTAGTGGTTAGCAAACTGCCTTCCAAGCAATTGGCCTGGGTTTGCGTCCTGGTCAACACATTTGACATAAAAAAATATTGAATCTCAATAATATTCATAAATTTTGGTTAAATCGAGCAAAATAAAATCTTATTATCCAAAACAATTCAAAGGAAAAACAGTTTCTTCTGTTTATTTTAACTTATTGTCTGTATTAGTTTTCTCGGTCGCTGACTGATAAATAAATAAATTCATTTTTTATTTATAATTTTATAAAACTGATTTTTTTTTTAGTAGATTAATTATAACATTGTAAAATCGGGCTTATGTTAATAATAATTTCATTCATTTTGGTTATCAGTTTATCCTAGTGATGAATAGAGAATATAAAAACTAAAATGTGTTTAATATATTTACAGTTAAACAAAATGAAATAGTGGAAGAGATCAAAGTTTTGTGATTTGCATTGAGCAGTTATGTTCAGCCTACCATTTGATGCTTAAACGGCATTTAACTTCATATATGTGTGTAGAGATGATAATCTAGACCAACTGATGATTGCTGGTTTAGCATGAAATACAGATATTGGTGATTATTTATCTTTTCGACATATATGTGTTCTAGTGTATCAGTATTATGAGTAAGAGTGGAGAGTGATGGGTCGTGTGAAAGTCTGTACTCATATATCCTATATTATAGATAGATAGATAGATAGATAGATAGATAGATAGATAGATAGATAGATAGATAGATAGATAGATAGATAGATAGATAGATAGATAGATAGATAGATAGATAGATAGATAGATAGATAGATAGATAGATAGATAGATAGATAGATAGATAGATAGATAGATAGATAGATAGATAGATAGATAGATAGATGGATGGATGGATGGATGGATGGATAGATGGATAGATGGATAGATAGATAGATAGATAGATAGATAGATAGATAGATAGATAGATAGATAGATGGATAGATAGATAGATAGATAGATAGATAGATAGATAGATAGATAGATAGATGTATATAATAAACATGTATTTCAGTTTTTATAATAAATAGTAATAAATTTACATTTTTTTTTTTTCATTTTGCAATGATGGTTTTGCCTCTAACACAAATCGTCCTTTGGTAGTGAAAACTGCCTAATTCTACACACGCACATATACATAACTAACCACTATTTTAAAGCAACTGTTAATTATTCTTAATATTACATCAAATTTCTTAAAACATATGGTTTCTCATATAGAATGGTTAATCAAGAGTTTCTTTGACCATTGTCTTAATTTGACTATTTTCATGCAAGACCACCGGCTCTATGTGTGTATATCATCAGGGCCACCATCTTCATATAAATTGAGTTTAAATTGTTCTGAAAAATTTACACTTGTGAAATGATTCCTCTTTCAAACATTAAAATAGGAAAATAAAAGAATCATGAAATTATTTTAATTTTCAATTATAATAAAAATTAAAAATAACTGAAAACATATTTGTACATTATTATAACGAATATAACCAATATTGATCTATGTGCATGGATCTCCTGATGCTAGTTAATTCACTTCCTGATCATCATCATTATTTTCAACTATTCGATATCGATTAATCTCTATGTTTATTGCAGTTTCTCCGAATTCTAGTATCCCTTCTCCACATCACATCAACAAACTTCATAATTTATCCATCCATCTCACATGTAATCTCTTTCTAGATTTTTTAGAATCTCTTGAATCCACTTCAACTGTCCATCTATAATAATCCCTTTTTGGCAATTTATTCAGCTCAGCACCATTTCAGTCTTTTAATTCTTTCAATGATGTCAGTAATATCTATTTGTTCTCTCATTCTTATTTGTAGGCAGATTAGAATAGAATATAATTAGAGTTTGATTATCATAATTAAGTCTTTATGTAAATAGTTGTTCTATATATCAAAAATCTCTAGATATCTTTTTACAAATTTCTAAATAAGTGAAATTACTTTTAGATCTTGGACATTGTTTTCTGCCTGAAGATAAATTTAAGTATGTAAAAAGTTGAGGATTGCAACAAATAATATTTTGCTCAATTCTGTATTAATTTATCTGGCTGACATTTTTTTAAAAAATTGTTATATTTGTCTGTAAAGCAAGTAATTTAGTATTTTATCTCTTCATTGTAGTGTGAAAGGAACTTCTATGAAAAGTGTTGTACAAAAATTAAACCACATCACTTATTAATTTAACCGTTTATTTATAAGTATTTGGTCATAAAACTTATAGTAATTTAATATCTATATCTATTCTGTAACAATTTAAGTGAAATTCTTATAATTAATACTTTCTACAAGGTTATATTTATATAGATAATATAAAATCAGTACAATCTGTATAGATTCCCTAGAGTCTCTTTACATCTATAAAAGTAAATCCAGGATAAGAACTATCTTTTTTTTTTTTAAGTGTCGAAGCATCGGCCGGGAAACGAACCCGCGAACCCAGGACAACTGCTTGTAAGGCAACTGTGCTGACCATTCTACTTTTAAAATAAGAACAATTTGTTTTATATTGTACTTATTTGATGTTGCTCAACCAATCAAAATGTTATGCTTCTGATGTATTAATTAATTTTTCTAATTAACTTTCCAATAAATAGGTTAACTCTTCAATCTTATTTTGATCATCTTTCTAGATAAAGATTTAATCTTCCTTCTTTTTGTTATTAATCTCCCTCCCCCAATAATAGACGTTTTAAATTTTTATTATAAAGATTTTTTTTTTAATGTTATTTACAAAATTCTTATACTTTATATAGATTTATAATATATATATATATTTATTTAACATAGCAGAAAAAACATCAACATTTAAATTTGCAATTGCTTACTAAAACAAAAACTATTTCTCATTGAAAATATGTTATTTTTTATTATTACATATTCATTAATTGTACTATTGTGAGAAGCTCCACTTCTTAGATTTCATCTTAAATTAAAAGATTTGACAAATGAATTACTAATCTATCTCTTTGATACAACCTATTTTTAAACAAGCTATTGCTAGTCACTCACCAACTTTGAGTTGAAAAGTTGGAATTAACATTATGAATTGTTTTTTATAGCCAATCATATAATGAATGAAAAATAGAGTAAATAATATTCTCAACTAATCAGAATAGAGTACATTTCTCAGTGCAATCTTAGCTGTGAATTTAAATAGAGGGCAATAAGTTCAGAATATTCATTATCATTATAGATAATATTGTCAGCATGAATACCTATTAATGTACACTGTTAAATAAATTACAACATGGAATCAAAGCTATTGGATTTTAATTGCATAGTGATAGTCAAACAACTTATACCTGATTATATCCAATAATTATCATGGTAATCAACTTTGAAATAATCATGTCTAAACATCTCTGACATCGTTACAAACATATTAATTCATTCTGCAATAAACATTAAAATATTTATAAACACAGTAATCTCTTCTATATTTAATATGTTATGAACATTGTCATTAATATAACACTGTTTTTTTTAAGAATGTGTGTATAAAACACATCTACAAAGCGAGTGTTAATATCACTTCTAAACGGTGCCATTTTTCTGTGCGTATTGTGGAGAAACAGCGCCACCTAGTGGGCTAGATTGCTGGGTAGTTGCTGTTTAGCAGATGATGTAAGCTGGATCGGTTTACCTATGGCTCACAGTGCCACCAAGCGGACAGTAGTGCTGGCTGCTACTTGGCATAAGGTTTCTGTGCTTACACATGGTGAACAGCGCCATCTATCGACTGGAACTTGCATTGTCTGCTTTTGGACCCCTACTCTGAATATTTCTGTTACTTTTGCAGAAATGATGTCTCTAGCAGTGGCAGAACAGAAAAACAACAACTACCACAATGTCAGATAATATAATATGTCTTGTTATGATAGAATATTAATTTTAATAATAGAATCAAAAAAGTAAAGTGAAAATATGCTCAATTCAAGTAGAATCATTTTATTTTGATAGGAATTTTTTTTTTTTAGAAAATGAATATTAAATTAAAAGCAATACTAATATCACTGCATATCTAAAATAAACTTTGAAAATATTAAATGCAATATTAATGAAATTTTTTATGCTTATCCTTATCAATTGCCTTTGATGAAAGTGCTCAGTATCAAAAATGTATAATGTTTTCAATATTTTTTTCAAGTATAAGGGATTATCATATTTCATTATGGTATTATCATGATTTTTAAAAAATATACATTATAAATATTAAAGAAAGCACATTAAAATTAAGTAAATTGGATAAACAGATTGGAATTATAGATTGTAGCTTTTATAAATTTGTGTGGATAAGCAGCTTAAGAAAAATCTTCAATTTTAAGTAGCTATCACATATTATCAGAACAGACATTTGATTAAGTAGCTTAATTATTAACATCCCATAAACAAACAATTTAATCATGTATAGATCAGATTATTAAAATAAAAATTTAGAGTAAACTATGTTAAGTGTTTACAGATTAAGATTAAAGTCTCTGACACCCAAATTAGAACAAAGTAATATATTTTTTATTATAAAGGTTAACTTTGATTTAAAAATCAGATCTATTTTAAAAATTTGTAAATTAAAATAATTAAAATAAGCAAACAAAACTTCAAACTGCAATAAAACAGTAAAGAAATCAAATATCACCAGGGCAATCAAATCCCTCTTTTTGATTAAAGTAATGTGAAGATTATTAAGAATTATTAAATATTTCAACTTCTCCTGCCTCTTCTATCAAAAAGCATGGCAACATAATAAATAATTACTTATTTAGGCATTTAGGATATGCAGTTATTGAATCAAAACATTTCATAGTTCAGATGTTTAAATCATATATATATATATATATATATGATTTAAACATATAATATATAGCCATATATATATATATATATATATATATATTATGGCTCATAAAACAACTCACACATCAACAGAAAATCTATTGATGCACTGAGCCATAGATAATATTGAATTTAAAGTATTCAATTATAAACTCTAAATATATTGGCTAAAATTAAAAACAACTGTTGGCCTGATGAATGACTCTTGATTTAGAATTTGCATTGAACCTGTCCACATTTCAGCAATGAAGCCACTTCCAAAGATATCAGCCCACTGATAATTTAAAAAAAAAAAAACAATTGAAACATTAGTAGTGAAAACAACACGAATAATTTTTTGAAAACAAATAGTAATGTTGTAACATAGTTTGACCAAATTATTGCTAAACAATGCCAGAGCTTAAATTAGAAACTTGAAATTAGCATTACAAATTATTTTTAACTAATCTTTAGCTAAATACATCACCCAATTATATTTTAAACAAATGGTAGTAGAATATATATTTTTTACTATGGATTGTACTTTGTATTTAAATTGAGGATAATAAACTCAGAACATTTAATACCATCAAGAATAACCATTACCATCATGCATAACATTACCAATATGGACATTCATTTCTAAAGAACAATGTCAAATTGATTTAAACATCCTAACCAATAATATTTTTAGATAATGGTAACAGTTAAGTAACAAACATTGCCAAGATGGCAAACACAATATAGACATTGCTAATATGGTTTAAGAAGTATTGGAAATCTTATTTTGGAAAAAAAACCTAGTATTAGCATCTCTGTTATGGCTACAAACATATTTATTTATTCTGTGGTAAATTTAGTATAGACACTCTCATATTAACTAGGATACATCATATTAATCAAACTATGTTGTATTTATACTTTTAATTTCAGTTTTTAATTAAAGGCCAATTGTGTGAATTGTATATTGTTATAGATAATGCTTCAACATTCCCTTATATTACTTCAAAATTTAACACATATTTTTATTTCAGACCTTTTAAACTTGATGCATCCAATCTTTGTCATTTCTGCCAGAATGTATGCATTTTTTGAATTGACTTTTAGCTTAATTTGCTTCTTTTCTTTTATCATCCTTATCTTTTTTATTATGATGAAAATCATGTTTCTCTAATTCATTCAAATTATATCACTGATGTCTTATGAATATATATATCCAAGTCTGTGGCATTTTTTATAAGAATAATTAACAAGTATTTATTAATTGAAATTCCTTAATTGCTCGATAATATTAACACAGTTTTTTATATTACAATTTTTTAATAATATTTGCCTATCTGCAAGTGTTAAATATAAGCTGAAAAACTCATGCGATGTATTGTTGGTATATACTAATCTTTGACAAAAGGTTTAAGATGCCTATAATTAGCACATAATTGAGACTTTTAAAATATAATATATACAAGTTTTATATTATATTTATATAAGTAATTATAAAATCAAGTTGGCTGGGGTTAAAATTGCATAGTATAAGGGAAAATAAAAATTATTGTTGTATATGAAACCTGATGGCTTTGGTATTAAAATTAAATAAATTGAAGTAGTTCAACTCAATAATCAGGCCATATAGTTATACAATTGCAAATTTAAAATTTTCAAAAATGTTAAGAGTCATATTATAAAGAATAATCTCCATTTATGTATTTATTTATTTATTGGCAATTTCAGGATTTTATCAAATCTACAATTTTGATATTTTATCACAAAATACTATGGAATAAGATACCTAATGGTGGCTCTTTTTTGCATTGAAGCTGACTGATTATTTTATTTATATTTTTTTATTGCACTAAGTCTATCAGTGTTAGTTATTGATAGTCTCAGTTCACAAATAATAAAGTTCCTTTTTTATAACATAGACACTAATTATAGTTAAAAATTATCTAGTATGAAGGGGCTTCATTAGATGCTAAGCTACTTATAACTAATCCTATAGATAGTGATATCAATAATCAAAGTTATAAATGAAGAACAGTTTCTGTAAGAAAAAAAATTACCTTGACTAAAATGCTAGGCTAAAAATAATTCTAACCATTCACATTTACAAATTTATGGAATTATTAGATATATATTGTAACCTTCCCTTCTAATGCCTAGCAATTGTAACTAATCAACTCCACATTTTAGGCACTAGATTCTCCTTTGTAACCTTCCTAGCAACAACTAATCTAGCCTCACGTTTTAGGCTGACAAATCCTCCTTTGTAAACTTCTATTAGCTAGCAAATCCTCATTCAACCTGTCTCACACACTACGATATTGTATTCTGCAACCTCCAATTAACTAATCGGCCTACACATTTGAAATAAATCCAACTATGTAACCTTCCCTTAGAACACTGTAATCATATATGAATTTAGCCACCCATTTCATGGCACCAAGTTCGCCCTTTGTAACCTACACTATCCGAATCATCAAGAATATATGCCTCAAAGAAATGTTAAACTAAAGAGATGATTTCTTCATTGAACTAAGTTCGCATGAAACTATAAACTTAAAGAAGATTACAAGGTGATTAATGAAGATAATAACTTCTGGTCAAACTAGCTTTAAAATCCACGAACAAACAAACAAACAAAATGTGATGAAATAAATTTAATATTCATCAAACCAATAAACAAATAGTAATTAGATCTATGGAATGAATATGAAATTAAAATTATAAATTAAGTAATAAATAAATTAGGATGTAGATGACTAAATGGATGATGAGAATAATTAATAATTAAATAATAAAATGAATAGAGTCTGAGAATGAAAAGAAAAGAAAGAAGATGTATGAGAATAATGAATGATTAAGATGGTGATAGAATAAGAGTTAATGAATGATTAAGATGATAATAGAATAGAAGTTAATGAATGAATAATCAATTATGATAATGAAATAAAGTCAAATGAGAATGAATAAATAAAAGAATGATCAAGATGAAATTGAAGAACAATGTTGATGACGGAGACTGAGATCTTAAACTATAAACTAATATTGTATTAAATGATAATAAGATAAACTAAATAAAATAGGGATTCCAAGCTTGACAAAACCAAAATCTTCATCATAAAGTCAAAACAAGCTATACATTTTAAGACAAAAGAAGCAATTTACACCTTAAAGTTTGGTTGACTTTCATAAAACAGTGAGTATAACATAACTCACATCCAACTACAATAAACAACTAGATATAAAATTTATCATAAATTCAAATTCTACATTGCAAATTAATAACTTATTCTTCTCAGGGCTCAAACAACTCAAAGATTGTTATACAAGATATACTTGGGTCAGTGAGAGGGATTTTGCCATTACCCAAATATAATGCACAAAACAGCTCTTAATACAAAATCGAATTAACAAACAATATTTAGTAATTCCAAAGAAACTTTATAAATTCCATCACTAATTTAAACTTTAAGCTTCAAGAAATAGGAATAACTTTTTAATAATTAAACACAATAACTTACCAACTTCCTTTTCTTAAATAATTATAAACAATGTGATCAAGATCAGAGAATGATAGATTTGCAGGTTCCAATAAACCGATTAAACCAATATTAAGTGTCTATCTTTTAGTATACCACTTAAAATAATATGCACTCTAGGTTAATAATATTTTGATTATTAAGTAATGATGCGTTAGATGTACTCATAAATTATAGGGCTCAACAAGATTATTATGATATACCAACATATTATGATATACCAACATATAGTTAATTATACTATATTGATTGATGATGATTTCAATATAATCAGAAGATATGTCAATAGCAATAACAATAATAATGTATGTGTGTTGATTAGCAATAAGACTACAGACAACTAAATAAATTTTCAACAAAACAAGATTTATTTACACTATTTACAAATTTATTTCAGACACATTGCATTAAACAAGACGAGTATATTAGATAAAATCAGGTATGGAAAATAATTTGTATCCCATTGACTACACACATAGTATATAAGACAAACTAATACAGTGATATTCATAGTATCACTATCATTACTGGCTATGTTTATATTATTATTCTATCTTATAGAATAGGAAGGTTAAACTTTACTTAAACTAAATTAGCACTCAAATTATAAAACAAAAGTATATTTAAGTCTTTGGAATAGGTGCAAATTTTAAATTTAAAACTCAAAAGTTATAAAGTAGTGTATTAAACTGTAGCTATTTTATTCATCAGAATATGATAAGGACAATTGTCATATTCAGTACAATTAGCAATTATTATTATTTACTATGAAGGGATTTATTGTATTAATGTGGGGTCAGACATCAGAAGTCAAATGAACACATGACACCAAAACATTGCCTATGTCCACAACATAATCATTCTAATAGTTAACTTATCTTATTGATCCATTGGCAAATCACTGCTTGATGAAAATAAATCAACATTGTCCATGCGCATCTCTTGCTCTTTCATATAGAAATTCTACAATCACTAGTAAGTTTTGGTTGGTCTGTTCATAAACTGATGAAGATCCTACAACATCATAAAGACATTATCCTAATTAGGCAAACACTATAGATAAACCAGCATCCCTTAATCCAACTTTATCTTATCCTTGCTATTTGATTTTGAAATACTAAACTTTACCATACACAGTGGAAAACTAACTACATAACCTCATGAGGGATCAAACAATAAAGGGAGGCTCTACTAAACAACATTATAGTTGTACAATAATATGGCCAATTCTAATACCTTTTCATAGGTATAAAAGTATGGGCATTGTCTCACCACAGGGAAATAGAATTCAGACCATGGATACAATCCTCTCTTGGGGTTAACTATGCTAACTAAGCACTAACTATTGATCAGCCTCAACAATATCATCTTCTCATGTAATCAGCAATGGTAGAATTTTCTATCTGCCCATGCCCAATATCAATGATACTATATTTGATGTCATTATATGTTGCACATACTTATCAGCTGAAAGCTATCACAAATCCTTATTAATATAATAGCAAGACAAAATAATTCTAACAATAAAAGTGGAAACATACATATTCCATTTCACAATGTAGAAACTATCAGTATATTAAACATGACTAACCTGTAATTCAAATGATCATTAATTATTTTTACCATAATTATAATACTTTTGTTATAGCAAGCAACATGCACGTAAACCATGAAGATCAGCCTACATTTTATATTTAAAGTGGACATGTTCATTGATAGGCAAAATTAAGAAATGAAAAAGGCTTATATCAATTATTTCATATAAGAAAACAATTGTGTCATTATAGTATATCTTTGACAAAATTTAGTCTGTTTGTTCACCCTTCAATAAAATATTAAAATCTGTTTTAAAAGTGCAAGAGATAAATATCTCTCTCTGTCTAGATAAACGATATTTAATATTATGTTTTCCCTCAACTGAGAAAATAACAAAAATATGTGTAATAAATGTATATATCTTTATACATCTCTTCATCCTTACTTAAATATATTTTCATACTATAATAATTAATAATATAAAAATCTCTGAGTAATATATTATAAACAGTATATTACAATAATAAACCTAGGCAATAAACAAAAATAAATGAACATTTTCTCCCATTATATTTTATCTTTCTTAGTTCAAAGATTGTCCCATCCTTATGAGCTAAATGATACTGAAACTGATATTAAGAGCAAACATTCATAAGTAATGCATATATATATTTTATGATTATTATATTTGATGTCAGCATAGTGAGACAATATTCAAACACTTCCATGTGTAGCACAATTAAAATAGGTTTATCCACACTTTTTTATAGATAATTTTCCTTAAATGAATTCAGATGTTTATTACGATCTTCAAACAAGTTTTTTTTTTTATCATTTATTGATTTATTTACTTCGTTTTTCCATCTGCAGTAATATCTGTAATAATTTTAAATGATCTTGGCATTTTTAAAACATTTTAAAATATTATTAATTTGCATGTTGCACAATAAAGATTAAAAAGTAAATATTTATTTTATTTCATTTCTATCAGCAAATTAAGATGTGTTTAATCATACTAAGAAGAATGTATTCAATTGTGAGCAATTATAAATACGATATCCTTGACATTTTGTTTTTTTTAATCTAACCTTTCCATTTTCAATAACTAAGCAAATTGGCGCTAAAGCAAAACTTGGCAGATGAGTTTTCTTCCTTAACAAGAATAGGAAATAAGTTCATGCCTTTTTCTTTTCCAATTAATTACTTTATACTATTTAAAATGAATTTTTAAGTTTGTCCACTTGATATTTTTACACTTTTGTTCAAAATTATTTCAAATTATATTTATAAGCAAACATATTTTTCTGCCTTATACTAAAGAGTGCAAAAACAAAACATTTTAGTCTTTGTCTTTTAAATCTAAATACTTTGCACATCATTTTTAAATCTGAAAATTGACTAATATAAACAAAATAAAAGTAATTGCTTACATTTTTTGGAATTGTTCGTCGTTTGAAGCAGTATTTGTTGAGGCAAATAATTATCCATATGGCTGTTATTCTATTTTCTCCAGTATGCATCTCAGGAATTATAAAATCGATGAAAAATAGTGATGAAAGAATACAAGGTTTTAAGGTTTTTTATTCCATATTTTTAATGCACATTATCCTGTAATTTTATTCAATTCAATCCACAAGGTTATTACTCTTCAGCTTTTTCTTCTTACTTTATTTTATAAGTGTAGAAATTAAAGTCCTTTGATTCTGATTTTCTTTTTCTTAATAGCCCCCCCCCCCCTTATAAACTTTGTTATATTATTTATACCTTGTATTACATTGCATTATGGTACTAAATTGACCAATAACTGAACTGTGTGAATAAATTAATATCTGTCCCTCTAGTGGTGACTACCTAGAATGTTTCCTATACATTTAAATTGCAATACAATATATTTGAAGAATGTTTACAAAATTTAGAAGAATTATAAATTGATTTTCTTTTCTTTTAATTACTGTTTAATAACAATAATAAAGTGCTAAATATTTTCATACTTCCAAATTGGTTTAATACTATTAAAATATTATTTTAAATATAACTGCCACTAGACCTTATGATTAAAATGTTTATGAAATTCATATCCACTCTATCAGATTTTCTAGTGTGTCTCACACAGTCTAAGTCATCATCACTCTCAGGATATTTATTGGTGAGCTTTTGCTTAATTGGAAAATTATAATCCAATAAGCATTTCAACCTATAACTGATTTTTACACACTGACTTTCAATATATTACTAAATTATTATTAATTAAAATTTTACATACTAGATCACTTGAATAAAGCTTGATGTAATTGAGCCAATATCATATGGTTACAATATATAACCTCATTTAAATCAAACAAAGATTCATTTATTTTTTAATTAAAACTTTAATATTGTTACTAAACAAAAATGTAGTCATTTTACTGAATAAACACTAAATTCCATATCTATGGTTAAAATTCAAAATTATAGAAATGGGACTTTTATTGTTTTTTTTTTTCAAAGGTAAAAGAATAAAGAAAAAAGATCAAACTATAGGGCACGCTTTCTTAAAGTAGAATATGGGTAACATTATCTATAAGGAAATAAAGAACCAAGTTTATTTTGTCTTTTTTGTGTGTGATGTATTAATTCACAAATTTTTGTTCTAATCATCAACCAATTGGATTATAAACTCTTTTGATAGAATCTACAGTTTATTTTTTGTTCAATCTTATCATTTTTACCAGAATATAAATTTTCTCATTTTAACTTATCATCCAATAACAATTCAATTTTCTTTACATCTTATTTTCAAATCATCTGTAGTATGCTTGAGTGCACACTCATAACTCCAGACTGGTTTCTGGTTTTTTTTCTTTATTAATGAGAACTTGGGATTCCAAGTTGGATTAATATACTTCTGCATTTGGAAGTAAACTTTTATCTTTTTATTTCAGGCTACTATCTTGAGTAGTATAAATGAATAAAAGATCACTGCTAGCTAGATGTATAAGTTCTGGAATTATGGATATTATTAACAGTGTTCATTGTTTATTTGAACTTACTGGGCTCCAGAATAAGATAAAAGGAAGAGTTCTTAGAGAAGCATGCTTAGTAAGCTGGTATCTGTTGTGTTTCGATAATATTCATCTTAACGTATATTTACCAGATTGTATATATTTTGTCTCTATAACTCGCAATATAAAAAATTGAATTTTTGTTTTGGATTTTTTTATTATTTAAGTCTATTTAATCACTTGGATGACTTTTTATATATTAATTTCTCAATCAGTATTTTTCTAATTGACTTGAAATTTACTCATTATATGAAGGTTTTGCATATGTGTAAAATTCTCTTCAAAAACCTCTAAAACTAGGCAATGAATTAATATAACTAAAAAATAACATTCGATCATTATTGATGGTATTTTGCTATTGCTTTGCACAATTTATTCTAACATCTCAATATTAGAATTATGTTACAAACTTTAATACGTCTTTTCTTCATAAAAAAAAATATTATCATTAACTAAATTATATATGTATTAAACTGAAATATCAGATCAGTTTCTTTCTCTCCCTCCCTCTTCCCCTCCCTCTCTTCCTCCCCCTCCCTCTTGCTCTACTTCCCTCTCTCTCCCACTCTCCCCCTCCTTCCTCCTCTTTCCCCTCTCTTCCTCCCCCTCTTCCTTTCTCTTTCTCTCTTTCTTGCAATAAACATATCTTTTTCTCTGTGAATATGTGCCAAAGTCTTATATACAAAACTATCTGATTTTATCTCTAAAATATAATGTAGCAAGATATGAAGCTGTGCATACTTATTTTAGATTAATCATCATTAATTAATAACCTAAGCTATATCATTCTGTATATGTGTGCACACACATGTCTATTTGTATATGGATTAGTATGTCCATTGTTTCGTAAATCATTTAGCAATAAAGACGCAAAACATTTATTTTGTAATAGGTAAAACAAAGTGCAAAAATCACTTGAGAGTAATAAAAATATTTTTCAGATTATAACCAACAGAATAAGGTTAGTTTTATAATACTGATGATCTCAATTATGTAAGCGGAACTAATTATCTCATATATGAAGTTAATCTCTGAATCTTTTGAAGATATTGAGAAAGATATGTTTATTTTCTTTTAAAATAAATATTTAAAGTGATTTGATTTACTTTAAGAACAAAAAGTTAATGTCACAAATATTTTTTAAAAATGAGAATTATTAATTTATTATATAATTTCACACCTTTCGGGACTTCTTGTAATAATTAAGTTGTAATATTTGTTTTTTTTTTTTTTTAAATTTAAAGGTTTTTAAATATATTTTTACTTAATATAAAGCAATGATGTAATCTATATTACTTGATTAAATAAATTCTGTCGATAGAAAGTATCCAAATAATTTTTTTCTAAGCATATTAAAAGAATATAATGGTTAAGTTTTCTATTCCAATGCAAATTAAATAAGACATTTAGACAAAAAGCAGCAATCTTTGAACGTCTCTAAAAGAGAAAACATGCTTCGTTTTAATATTAAATACAGAAAAGTTGTCTTGCATTGGTGGTCGAGAGGTCAGCGCGACTGCCTTGCACTTGTAGGCTGTTGCCCGGGTTGCGGGTTCGCATCCCGGCCGATGCTATGACACTTTTAAAAAAAAAATACAGAAAAGTTATTTTTATCAGAAAATTTAAAATGCTGTATACAATATTGAATTACAATTATAGTTTATATATTTAACTTAAATGTAATTAAAGGGGATTTGAACCCTGACTTTCAAGTTCCCTACAGTCAGCTATTCTATCCAATATAATAGATACACATGACCACATGTGAAAAAGATAAATGATCTCCAATATACATATTTGATGCTGAACCAGCACTGATCAGTTGGCTAGAGTATCATCTCCTGCATATATATATATAATCAGTGCTCAGTTTTATATTAAGATAGCAAATCTATAAACTTTAATGGACAGGTATCAATCCTCTCCACTCTCAAACTCTTTAGCCATCCATATCTGTAAAAATCTGCCAATGGAATGCTCAAAGCCCTTGATGATGCCATTATTTTCATGCTATAATATTGGCATCATTAAGGACTTTGAGCATTCCATCATCATATTTTCTATCTTTATATAAAACTGAGCACTGATTACATATGTGTGTGGGGGATTGGTTATATTGAATAGAATGGATGACTATAGGGAACTTGAAAGTCTGAGTTCAAATCTCCTTTAATTAATACTGTATACAAGTAACTGACTTAAATGTTATAATACTGCTTCACTATGTTGGAAATTACAGTAGTTATTAATAATAGAAAATAATTGTTTATTTCATTTGTTATTATTTTATAGAAGAGCAATATTGATCAATTGTTTTTGTCTTTGATCATGTCATATAAGTAAATGTATATGTATGATTATTATGTGCAGATGACAAGATCAGCCTCTGCTTCTCATTTCTCTTTAGGTTATCATCATTGAATAAATTCTAAGCAACATATTCCACACACCAAAAAGATAATCTTTTCTCAATCTTTGACTTTTGCTCTACTTCTTTATAGTACCTTGTAACAAATTTTTCAGTGCGTTAATCGAATTCTTTTTTCTATTCATAATTTTCTAGAAAATTATTTTTTCATTTATTTTTTCTAACACATCTACACTGCTATTTTTATTTTTTCAATTTACATTTTTTATTCTCATACATATCTACATCTTTAACTACTCCATTTTTTTTTCCTTACTTATTTTGATTGTTCTGATTGCTATTCCATATAAAGTTGCATTCAAAATATTTTGCATGCCTTTTTAAAAAAAATCTAATTTAATGGTTCACAAAATAGCCTCCTACAAAACCTGTTTAGCTAATTTTATTTTTACTCTTAACTTTTTTATTGCAATTTTCACTGTCAGTTATTCAACTTCCTAAGTATTTAAAAGCCTTAGCATGCTTCATAACATTCTGTCAACTCTTATTTCTAATATTTTCTTTTATTCATCTATTTTCATTGCTTTAATTTTATTTGCACTTATCAGAATATCAATCCTTCAACATGTTTTGTAAATCCTATTTAATATTTTATTAAGTTGTTTTTATTAAGTACAAGTAATGTCATAATGAAAAAACAGAGGCAAAACTCTCCATACAGTAGCACCACTCAGTACAAGCCAGAGCAATCAATGGATGCAAGAAGGTTTATGCATATAATCGCTATCTAGTGCCTACTCATACAATATTCCCAGACTAGCTTCTAGCTTATGGTTTTCATCAGTGAGGAGCCTGTATGGAGAGTTTTGCCTCTGTTCTAACAGCTTGAGTAAGCATAAGAAGTGATCATGTGATGTATTGTTATAATGCCAGCAAATCCTATACATTGAATTCTTCATTCCTTCCTCCCCAATGCCAATTTCATAATTATCAAAGCAACAGTCATTTAACAATTTATTTAAATATATGTTACAAACAGACAAAAAATAATATCTCTCTGCTTTACACTTTTTCCAATATTTATTTCTTCTACAAAAAGACATTTAACTTTACATACAAATTTCTACTTCATTGTTTTCCTTCCAATCCATATCTTTCTTTTTCAATACATTCAACAAAATAATCTAATTCATTCTATCAAATATTTTTTAAACAATAAAATAATTAGAATCCCTTTTTTAAGTTCTACATATCTCAACTATAGTTATTGCCACTCTAATTGCATGAATTATCACTTTAACTTTTCAATCCTTAAATAAAAACATGTCATCAATTAAAAGTCTATTTATTTAAAACCCACAACAGGACTTTAATCATATAATAAAATTAACTAATTATTTTAAAATTCTTATATTTTATTAAATTAAATATTTCTTTAGTGGAATTGAAATTGATAAAAGAAAATCTACTGTTTATTTTTTAAATTGTAAATTTTCATTATAAACATTAATCATTTTTCACAAATATTTTTCCTTCATAACAACAAATTAGCTATAATATCATCAATTCTGTGTGGTTAAACAGTTTTCATTTAATTGTATTTATATATTCAACTATTTCCACCATCTAATGCTAAGTATTAAATTTCTTAAGAAAAAATTATATTTAAATTTTCCAATTATATTCAACTATTAGTAATAGCACACAGGTTAGTATATGCACAATGTTTCAAAAGATATTATATTCCTCTCTCCTTCAGGTGTTGCTGGACTAACCAGTGACAGTATTAGCATGGAAATCGAACCTGGACCCTTAGATTAGTGAATATTGAATTTTAAGGTAATACTCTAACCAAATAAGCCATCCTGCCAAAGGCAACAATCAGTAAAAATTTCATATACTCACTATGAGTTTCCTCCTGATTTCTCCACTTTTTTTTAAGAGCAAGGTTGATTACTGATTTCCATATATTATGTATAGTCACACATACCATCATTCCTATTCTTCAGGAAAACAAGTTTCATTTAAGTTAATGCTTTTTGCATTATTATGTAAACTTCTTTTATCTACATGACTTTCTATTTCATTGATACACAGAGGCAAAACTCTGCATACAGTAGTGTCATTCTGTGCAAGCCAGAATAATCAATAGATGCAGAAAAGTTTGTGCATAAAATCCCTATCTTGCCTACTCATCCAATATCCCTAGACTAGTTTCTAGCTTATGACTTTCATTGAGTGGCATTACTGTATGGAGAGTTTTGCCTCTATGTAAACAGGTTGCATAAGCATAAAGAATTGTGATCATGTGATGTTTAGTGGTTTAATACCAATCCTGTCCCATAGGATTATGGTAACAATGGTTATTAAAAAACCAAAGACACCAAAAAGTATGGATCCTGAATTGAGCTCAGATTTATATGATTATACAAGCTGATGAGCTTGAATTAAAAGCATTATTATGTTGTCATTTTGGACACAAAGCTTTATAGTTAGTTAATAAGATAAAAGGTAACTTTTGAAGAGCTGCATTAGATCCTAAGATCTAGATGCACTGCTCTCAGATCCAAGGCTCCTCACTTATAGAAAGCCACAAACTAAAAATTAGTCTGGGGATATTTTATGAGTAGGCACATGCCCAAACTTTCCTGCATTTATTGATTACTCTAGCTTTCACTGAGTGGTGCTATTGTATGGAGAGTTTTGCCACTGTGATCATGTGATATTTCATTGATAATAATATACCCCTTTCAATCATTATTTAATTTTCCTAATTCTTATTTTTCAATCAAACTTTCTTTATTCTATTATAAATTTAATCAAATCTGTCTTTTTTTATAATTATTTATTTTCTTACACGCCACTTCTAGCTTTCACTTCACTATATATCTTTTATAAATATTTTTACCTTCTATAGGATTCATATTTTTTCATCTTCTCTTTATAACTTTATTCATCATTTTATTATTTATCTAAACATTTTTTTAATTGTTTTGTAATCTGTATTTTGTTAACTATATTATCTTTTCTTTTTTTTTACTAATTCTTATTTGAATTTAATTTTTTCAAATAGACTACTATTACTTAATTTTATTTTTTTGTATAACTCTGCAAAATTTCTCTAATAATTTCTTTTAATTCTTATTCAATTTTTTTTTATTCTTTTAAAAAATATTCTCAAGTCTACCATTTTAAAATTATGATTTGAATTAATTTCGGTTTCAGAATATGTATCTTAATACTATTTCTAAATCTTTTTGAATTTAATTATTATAATCCAACTTTTATATATATCGGAAGATTTCTATACGTTGATTTTTCTTATACCTTCATTATTACAATATTATTTTCTTTACAAAACATATCATTAAGTAGAATGTAACACAAGAATGAAAATTGTTCAAACCCTTGCTACCCATCAATTTGCAAATCTTTGCAAGAAAAATATTTTTTTTCAGCACTGTTCCTTTATGTAATGCTATGGGAAATATTTTTTTCCTGAAGAGGGCAATTTAAAGGCTGATTTACATTTTATCTTATATAGATTGTAATGGTCAGACTAAGTATATACTTCAACATTTTACATTTTCTCACCTGGCTTTAAGCATTAGAAAATAAACTAACATGTATAACTAAAACAATATGTTTATTCAATATAATAATGTAACCATTACACAACCCCATTTGTAATGCCAGGCTAAATTGTGGAGAGCATAAGTTACTCTCAATGAATGATGGTGGATGAAGCAATCTTACATAAACAAAATAATAAATCATGTGATAATTTATTTAGAGGTGTACTTATTAATTGATATGCAATTTATTTCTTTAACAAAATTATTTAATTTTTATACAGCATGGTATCGATATATTCACACCATAATTCACCGTACCTTTAATCATGTCTTCAATAAACTTAAATATAAGTCTATTCATGTATGAATTCATAAACATAACATTTCTTTGACTCATATGTCTCCTAGTAAATACACATACATATGTTCTTTATGGGATAGACAACAAAACTATCATTATTACAATAATTATAAGAAATAGTCTTTTTAAGATCCTATTTCTAAACATAATTACTTATATAATAAGAATTATAAAGAGATTACCATTTTGGTTTTAAACCTAACTGACTAAAGCTTCAGTGGCATTTTGTCCTAAACCTAATTTAATACAACTACAATTTATACAGGGATGACTCATTCTGAGATTAATCCCTAACTCATTAAACTGATAGGGATGTATTCTTGCAAACATATGTAAACTGTCAAACATTTAATCAACAACTGCACATATAAATCCATTTACATCAAATCCAATTTTCAGTAATCAAATATAAATTTAACTACAAATGATTGAGACTAATGGAAATAATTACATTATTAATTACAGTTATTTGAGACTTGGCAATTTATATGTGAGCATTGCATTTACATAATTAGTTGTTTTTTTGTTTTTTTTGCCTTTCTTCTTATTTATAATTTATATAAAATTAATAAACTAGACATACATATGTGATATATAATAATTATTTTTTTTTCTTTAACAAAAAAATAATTTTAAAAGTAAAGAGAAGTTATTACAAATTTACTACTTTTTTTTAATTGACAGTTTCTTTTAAATAATACTTGGATAATAAGCCTTATTTACAAATTCAGTTTATTTAAAATAAAGTACAAATCACTCTTTAAATACAAGACTCATCAAAAACAAAATAATTGTCATTAACTTTTTTCTGACAAATATTAAAAGTTCATTTAGACTGATAGTATAGCCTTGTAATTTCTAACTGCCCTTTAAATGTGTTAATTCTTCATTTCAGCTGGAGTATATTAGTGTTTCAGATTAGATCTAACTAACTGTTAGTGGTGTTCTTCCTTTTTAATCACAAGGCATAGTCAATCCTGGATTTGAATGAAGTATTTATTCCCTTCTGACAAAAGAAAAAGAAAAATTGATTTTACATCAAAACGTCATTTTTTCTTGAACCTCATTTTAGTTTTTTAAGAAAATCAAATTTGCATATCATTGTAATTAGAAGAAGAAAAAATGTTCGTACTTTTTTTTTATTCCAATGAATAATGGATTGTTCATTTCAGTATATATAGATATTTTAGTGCAAACATTGTAAAGCATTTAAATTGTAATAAAGTGCTTTATATTGTTAGTGGATATATATATATTACACTTCATAAGTATTTTTAAAACAATATTAAAGAATAAGTTATAAAATAATAAACCACTAAACATCACATGATCACCATCTCTTATACTAGCACATAATTGTTATTAAACAGGCAAAACTCTCAGCGTAATCAATGGATGCCAGAAGGTTCCTCACTGACGAAGGCCACAAGCCAGAAACTAGTCTGGGATATTGGATGAGTAGGCACTAGATAGGGATTTTATGCACAAGCCTTCTGGCATCCATTGATTACTCTGGTTGGCACAGGGTGGCACTACTGTATGGAGAGTTTTGCATGTTTTATAAAATAATATAGAATGACTATTAGTTATAAATTTTTGGAAGAATTTGGTCTAATTATCAGAAAGGTTAATTATTGATTAAAAATTCCTGTTTCCTTTGCCTGATCAAATAAAATTGAAAAAGAAAAAAAAAATCTGACCATTTAAATAGAGTTATTGTTAGTTGACAACCAGAACAACTTGTCATATAATATTTATAAAAATACAATGATCATCTTAATCTATTCTTCATAATAATTGTTTACTTTGCTGTAGATTCAATGTACTCATTAATACATTAGAACAATAATACAAAAAAGTAAAGTACACATAGTGATGTTTCTGAACTTTGAATCCAATCGATAAAATGAAATTTATTATTGTAATGTAGAACTTATAGTAAATCTTTTTATACTACAAATATGAAATAATGATATGTGTTATATATTTGTGACATTTCACTGTTCATATATATATATACACAGACAGAAAGAGAAAACAAAAAGGGTAAAACTATCTTGAGATATTAAATAATTCACTTCAAAATAAAAGTTTCTTTAAAAAAACCTGATTGAGGAATAATGAAGAAGAAAACATTATGCACCTGTTTCTAATAGCTGTATGTGAGAATTTGAGTAAATTTTCATTCTTATTTAACTCTCTATTTAAAAATAGATAGTTATTCATTTATAATCAATACTAGATATTAAGGATATTATTCTAGTTTAAATTGAACTTTCAAATGCTTGAATGTGTTTTGAGGCAACCTTAGTGCTTTTAAGGCCTACTTATTGCCTCATATTTATAGCACAGAGTTAAATGGGGCAATGCATATATATATATATCATTATACAATTATGAATATCTAGTAACGCCCTCTGTTTAAAAGTCTATATCTCAATAATAGCGAACTTCAAAATGATACCACTTTGAAGTTGTACACTAAATGATGTTAAATATTGAAATACAAACCAACTTATATATATATTGAATAAGTTTATTCAAATGCATTCAAATTCTAGGGACCATTTTTTCGATTGGTTGGCTGGAATTGAAATCAGATGATGAGCATAACAGACTTATATAGTATCACTATATTATGAGTCTGTGTATGTATAAGTAATAAAAAAATGAAAGGACTTTTGAAATATTAGATGTTATTAAAAATGTGTTTATTATGCATATATGTTTTTAATTGGCTGCTTTCTTATTATAATATCATATTGGTTGTATTGGATAAAGTGGATGACTGTAGGGAGCTTGAAAGTCTGGGTTCAAATCCCCTTTAATAATAAAATTTGTAAATAAATTTTCCAATACTCTAGCAATTATTTTGCCATCTCAGAGCATTATACATGATCATGTTTACTAGTAAAATTTCTTCAGTTTATGTTGAAAGCACATAAATTATTTCTTTATTATCCTTTTCAAATTTGATGTACATTTCATATCAAAAATGTTTTCTAAGCATAGTGTTAAAAAGTTTACAATATTTTAGAATGTACTTAGAGTTGATAGTAGCTTACATCAAAACAATTAGATAGATTGTGATTTCTTAATAAGGTTTCTATTATGATTCTACAAGTGAAAAAGGTTATTGAAAAAAAAATTAATGTCTTCCAGAGCATATTTAATTGTCATTAAAATTACACATTTTGCTATTTACTTTATTTAAAAAATAAAAATACAGTTCAGAAACTTAGTGATATGCTCAGTAATATATATATATATGTTCCCTCAATTTATTATTAATAACTATATTATTATTTTTAAAAAGATTGTGTGTACTATAATCTTAATTTATATATGCATACTATATAAATAACAAATTATCTGTTATATGTATATGCATATTGAAAAGACTTTATTCTTGCAGTTCATTAAACCAGTGGTCTTCAACCTTTTCACACCTGCGGACCAGTAAAAATAAGGATAAGGTTTCACGGCCCGGTAAAAATAAGAATAAGGTTTCACGGACCGGCAGAAATCTATAGATAAATTTTCTTAAAGATGTAAACCGCTTAGCTTTAGATGAGCATAATTGTTATAACTGATCAAAACAACAATGTTATATATACAAGATGAAATTATATATATATATATGGAGTTTGTATAATAAAAAACTTTTTTTTTAATTTTGAATTTTTTTAGAAAAGTAATAAAAAATTTAATTCTACCCCCTCCCCCTCATAAATATCTGTGATAACTAAAAAAACAAATTAATTTATGTATGATTAATTAGATTTTGTTTTCATTCTGTTTTTTTTTTTAATTGGGTAAAAATGAGATGAAAAAATAAATAAAAATTGTTTATATTAATTAAAAGTTTAAACTCTTATTATTTTGTTATTACAAACTTTCCTGCGGCCCGGCACCAGTCTGCGGACTAAGAATTAAAGACCACTGGACTAAACAATATGTATTCAGTTCTAATCAAAGTTTATCAACAAAATATAAGCTATTATATACTATGTATGCAAGAAGAGCTTGAAACAATATATAGCATTTATCATGGCACCACTATATTTGCATAATTCTGTCATTGTAATTTTTAAAGTTTATAAATTACTCTAAATTTTAAGATGTTAAAATAAATTATTTTAATGGACTGATTAATATGGAAAACTACTTTCAACAATCAAGTGTCATTTTTGTTATAATACCCTACTGCCCTATACAGTGTTAATTGTGGATTTTTGGATTGCAACTCAATCATTTAATTAATTACTCTACTCAATTATATATCCATTAAGCTATGCTAATTTCATGTTTACAATTATTAATTTTCTGATTTGATTATTAAGATAAGGTTATTAAAAGTTATATTTTGTCTACAGCCTTATATAATTGACTATTAATTTAATAATTATTAATGCCACATTTTCATTTGGATAATATATTGGATTCATTCTAAATTTCTATTGATGCTGATAAAGGTAAATTTATAAATATCAAAAGCTTAATGAATAAGTAGATCCATTCCATTCTTGATTACTTATAGCTTGAAAGAGAGAGTAATTTATTAAGGTTATGTTTATGGTCATTAACTTCTGTTGATTATCAAAACAACATTATTAAAAGTAAGATTCTGTCACCATTTTGTATAATTAATTATTACTTTAATAATTATTAATTTCATGTTTCCATCTGACTAATATATAGTGTTCACACTTTATTTTTACCATTATTGGTAAGGATAAACATGAAAATCTTAAAAAATGGGTGGATTCACTCTATTTTTGGTTCTTTGCTAACAGAGATTTATTTGCTCATACTCTAAGGGGGAAGTCATTTACTCCAGTTAATTACATATACATTTAGCTATCCTTAAATTTTATGTTAATATATATTGAGATTATTTATTTATTTTAGAGGAAAATCCAAATTCATTTGTACAGTTAAAAATATTAAGTGCTCCTAATAGCCACAGAGAAACTAAGCATAAACGCAATGCTAAATATCCACAATGGAATGAAACATTTGTTTTTCGTTTGGATCCAGTGAAGGAGAATGTATTAGGTAAGAAAAAATATTTACACAACTAATTAAAAACATTATTTTTTTAATTAATATATATATATATATATGTGTGTGTGTGTGTGTGTGTTTAAATAGATAGGTAAAAAAGCTTTTAAATAGCTCTGTGCAGGCAATACTTGCTCCAATAACCTCTCATTGGAGAACAGTGAAAGAAAAGAAATATTTGCTACATTTATTCATTTAAAAATAATCAATTTAAAACAAAATTGTCACTAATATTATTTAATATATCAATCCAACTTTCATTCCTTAATGGAACCGTTTCAAGATGTTTCTTTTTACACAATCACAAACGATGTGATGCACTGTGGCTTCTCCTTTTTTGAGTCAAGAATCTCTCAACCACTACACCCAAAGAAACCTGGTGGCCACTTTACTTTTCATTCCCCACTCTAAGTTTTTCCCATATTCTTCTCTATCTTGCTCCATCCCATTTCCACAATATAATCTTTGTCAACTCCATGATCTTTATATCTAAATCTCCCTTATCTTTTCCCAAACCCAACATAAAAACCAAGAACTCACTTTCTGTATAATCACTATGTTTATATTAATTCTCCCACAACTTCATTATTTGTACCCTTTCTGCTTGCAGACATTTACATTTAATTAACAGATGTCTAATATTTTCTATGCCTTCCTACATAATTTGCAGACTAAATCACCCATATTTGTCCATTTATGTGTATATCCTGTTTGAGCCTTAAACAGTAAGCTACTTTCCTTGTTTTTTATCATAAATTAACTCACTCAATATTCTGTTTATTTCTGTATATATTCAAACTTTTTTTTTACTCTCCATACTAGTTCTCCATCTCTCCAACTTTCTTATTTTTATTAATGCATCTATTCTTCCATCCCATTCCTTGCCACTATAACACTCGACAATTCTCCTAACACAATCATCTTACCTTTTGTATAAGTATACTGATGTAAATTCTAAATCTTCTGCATACTATACTACCTTTCTCACCCATCTTGTTGCTTGTCCTTTACTCATAACCCAGTTAAATACTATTTTGACTATTTTCTTATTATTCATATATTGTAATCTACCAAACATTTTCATTTTACTTTTTGCATCTCTCATAAAAAAACTTGACCATCCTATTTCTCTTTGAATTGCCTCCTTTGCTATCCACCCATCTGCATCCAATGCATGTCTTCTCACTTCTCTTTGTATTTTTTTTAAGTAATCTAACACTCCTTTACTAACATATAATGCATCATTACCATATGTTAATCTTCCTACTACCACCCCTTCCATACAATTCTAGCTATATCTTATTTATTATATGAAAACACTGTTAATTTCTTTAGCAGTCCCTTTCTTTTCTTTGCTTCATCAATCAATTTTTTCTCACATTCATCCAAGAAATTTATCTGATGATTACCAAATATTTATACCTATTTATCACATTTAACTTTATATTCCTCAATAAAAAAAATTTTTTTTCTTTCCCCAGTATTTATCATCATTATTTTTTATTTTTCTTCACTAAATTTAATCCTTATATTTTTACCCACCCTTGCACTTGTCTTCATCATAACTTCCATATACTGTATTCTCTACTTTCTGTGCACAAAAAGACATCATCTGCAAATAAAAATCCCGATAATTTATATACACCCTTGCCACCTATTAATGGTATCTCTACCCCTCTTCCTAGTCTTTTTATTCCTCTCTTCAGTTCCTCAAATACAACAAAAACAAAATAGGGGACATAGGACATCCTTGCCTTAGTCCCACTCCATTTTTAACTTTAACTGATTCTATATGGCCTAACCAATATGTATAGTAATTATTTTTCATACAATCTATTAATAAGATCCACTAAAGCTCCATTCATTTCCAAATTTACTAAACTTACCCATAATCTATTTTTATTTAATCTATCACATGTCTTCTATATATCTATAAAAACCATATATAACTGTCTACCTGTATATCTTATAAGTTGTGTAATTACAAACAAACTACTCTTATATGCCTATCCAATTGAAAACCTCCGTGCATTTCTCCCACTATATTATTTTCTTCCATCCATTTTGTCTCTTCCAGCCACTATATATGTGAAAACTTGATGTAACACTGAAATTACCACTATCAGTCTACAGTTGCTTAACTTTCTATGATCCTTAACCTTTATTTTAAATAGTAGCCTTACTTTTGCATTATTCCAACTATCTGGAAAATCTCCTGTGCCATCTTATTAAAATATGATAATAGGTTAAATTTTGCCCTATTTCCTAAATGCATCACCAACTCTGCTGCCCATCCATTTAAACTTCTTGCTTTTCCACATTTCAATTTCTTCTCTGCCTCATTCAATTCATTCTCTGTAAACCTAATATTTCCATTACTGTATGCTTTCATGTTTTTTACCACTCTCTGATTCACATCTAACATCTTTTCTATATCCATTACATGCTTATTTAAGATTGTCTCTAATTTTTCTCTAGAGTACCCTCTATTCCCTCATCATCAAGTAATACCATTTCTCTTTCCTTTACATTTCTTCTTTAATTTACTTCCAAAATTTTTTACTCCCATCTCTTTCATTTTTATTAATATCCTTCAACAATTTACTATTTAATTTCATTCTCTCTTTACAATTATTTATTTTAGCCATCTTCCCATTCAACATTAACATCTTTTTCAATTTCTATGTTCTTAATAGCACACTTTATATTTTCTGGCATGCTTTTTCCCTCTCTTTTGCATTTTTACTAATTCATACTTTTTTATTACTTTTATTTTTCTGAATATTCTCATCTAAAACTCTATTTTCCACTTTTTCTACTTCACACACCAGTTCTTACATTCATCGCCAAACAACTCTTTCATGATTTCTTTAACTTTTATTTTACATTCTTTTAACATTCTTATCATTTGTTTTCCATCCATATCTTTCACTATTCTTTCTATTTCTATTATTATTTTCCATCACATTACTAACTATTTCTATTATGAAGAAATTATGATCACTATTACATACACTCTCTTCATTATCAAAAACTTTAATTTTTCATACTTTATTCATTCCCTTAATATGTAATCTATTGTGTGAAATATATTATTTCTAGACCATGTGTATTGTCCCTTGTAAATATTTGCTAAATTTCCAATGCTCAAATTCACACTCTGACAAAAAAATTTCAAAAGCTGTTCATTCTTGTTATCTACATCATCAATTTATTCAATATACCCATTCATATCCCCTATAACCATTATTTTCTTCTTTTTTTTAAACTGTATATCCTTAATTGGCATTCATATATGCTACTGTTTCACTCCATTATAGTTTGATTATCTGTAGTGACTAGATACACTATAACCACCATCCATTATTGTTTTCTTAACCTTATTTCATGCCACAAATGTTATTGACATTTAACAGTATTTAAATATTTTTTTGACATAACTCCTATACCACCACCCTTTTTTTCTTTTCTATTTATACACTGCCATACCAAGTCTTCCAGTATTCTTCATCTTCTCTTAAATGTGTTTCCACTACTGCTAGTACCTCAAGCTCTGCATTTTTAATTGATTGCTTTGTTTAATTCCACCACTCTTCAGGTCTCCTACCACCTTGCATATTCAAATATCCAATTTTAACATGTGACATGATGCACTGTGTCTTCCCTTATATGGAATCAGGAATCTCTCAGCAACTATGTCCAGAGAAACCTGTTAGCCATTTTTTTCTTTCTTAACTATTCCACCCAATGGACATTATTTACATTACATTACAATAAATATAATTATTAAAATACATACATTAAATATAATTAGTAAAATACCTATATGTGCATAAAAATGATAAAACATATTACAGATGATAAAACATATTACAATAATACAGTCCCCTCCCCCTCATAATATATATATATACTAATAATCTTTAAGAAAAACAATAATAATAATTCCTTTTTTTTATTTTTAAAATTATAATTCTAAAGTTATTGGGTAATTAACAGAAAGGATATAAAGTCAGAGCCATATACATTTTTTGGATACTGGACATAAAATGAAGTGTGAAAAAAATATTCAGGTAATAAAGTATGTTAAAAATTACAAGAAAAGAAAATGTTGTAAGACTTTGTATATTCAAGAAAATTTAAACAAATGTGTAAACATGGTTAAAAGTCTAGCACAACTAGGGGAAAATGGCATTGTTAGATTATTGGAAACGTTAAAGTTATGATTTTAAAAATAGAAGGAAGGGATTATTGTTATTGTTTTTTATAGATCATTTGTAAATAAATATATGTTATGGGGGGGGGGGACTATAATAAGTTTAATCACTTATATGTACATTATGAATAGTTAATGTATGTATTTTAATAATTATATATATTATAATGCAGTGTAAATAATGTCCATTTGGGGAGTTGCTGTAGGGTAATTAGTCATATGATTGTGTAGAAAGAAACATCTTGAAAAGGTTCCATTAAGGAATCAAAGCCAGATTAAGTATTAAATAATATTTGTATTTATAGTGAGTTGTTTATGTCAATTTTATTTTAAATTGATTATTTTTAATTTTATGTATAGAAGGGAACATTATGGATAAATTTTAACATTGAAATTTAATAATTTAAAGTATTTATCCATTTACATGACGATTGGTTCTCCAGATATGATTACTGAATGAGATTGTGGTATATAAATCATTTTATTAGGTCATTTTGCTTTTATGAGATTAAATGCTGAATTGAAACTCCTATACCAAATTCAATCCCAGAGTGAATTGTTTCCTTCTGTTGCCTCACACATAGATCTTAACTAAGGATTCACAGTCTTCTAAACTTATCCCCCATCACTGCTTTCTTGGTTAAAAATAAATAAATATAATATAATATAAAAGTTTAAAATCAAAATTGGTGTCTTTCCACAATTTAAAGGATAAAATTATTGTTGGATGAACATATAATTTCATCAGCAAATAATAATAGTGGGTGATTCATAGTATGTTGTGCTAACATTAATGACTAAATAGAATAAGGTAAAAGAACTCAGTGTAGAGTCAGAAAGATGATTTGAATCAGAAATAGTACCCAGCCTTCACATTCTTGATTGCTCTTTACTTTATGACTAACTTTCACAGGTGAATGTCATTCCATTATACATTACTTAAGTACTTTTTTGCAGTTCTGAGTTTAGAATATCTATAATGCTGAGATATTCATATACAGTTTATTTATATCAGAAACTGTATGTAGTTTCTGATGAATCAATATTTTATCATATAAGATATAAGAAAATATTTTTAATTGGACATTGTTTAGTAGTTATTCTTAGTTTGCCCTCATATCTGAAGATCATTTTACTATCCATTACATGTGAACCTTATTAAATTCACAGGTAATGTGAACATATTATAAGAAAATATTATGTAAATTTTTACTTAACATTCTTTTGTTTAAAAAATAAACTCATAATCCTTATTTACTTAAAATAAAATGTAATCTTTTTTAGATGGAATTCTTTCATTTATTTTTTCAAAATTCTATTTCAGTTTAAAGCATAGACATTTTATGAAAACAAGTAAATAAAAATTTACACCAGTTGAGATAATGATGAGATGAGGTGCACTGTCATTTCTCCTTTTTCAGAGTCAGGAATCTTTCAGCTACTATGTCCAGAGAAACCTGTTAGCTACTTTACCTTCCTGTTCCATTCCCCACCCTAAGATTTTTCCATATTCTTCTCTATCCTTCTCCATCCCATTTCCACAACATAATCTTTTGTCAACCCCATGGCCTTTATATCTAAACCCCCTTATCTTTTTCCAAACCCAGCATAAAAACCAAGAACCCACTTTCTATATAATCACTTTGTTTATATTTATTTTCCCACAACTTCAATATTTGTGCTCTTTCTACTTGCAAGCATTTACATTCAATTAATATATGCCTAATATTTTCTATGCCTTCCTTAAACAACTTTCAGACTAAATCATCCATATTTTTCCATTTATGTGTATATTCCTTTGTTGCTAAAGATTCTGTTCAAGGCTTAACCAGTAAACTACTTTCCTTGCTATTTTCATAAATTAACTCGGACCCAATATTCTGTTTACTTCTATATATATTTAAACTCTTTTTATTCTCCATACTAGTTCTCCATCTCTCCAACTTTCCTATTTTTTTATTAATGCATTTATTCTTCTATCCCATTCCTTACCATTATAACACTCAATATTCCTCCTAACACAATCATCTCACCTTTTGTATAAGTATACTGACATAAATTCTTTATCCAAATCTTCTGCATACCATACCACCTTTATCATCCATCTTGTTGCCTGCCCTTTACTCATAACCAATTAAATACTATTTTGGCTATTCTCTTACTATCCATTAACTGCAATCTACTGAACATTTTTATTTTGCTTTTTGTATCTCTCATATAAAAACTTGATCATCCCATTTCTCCTTGAATTGCCTCCTTTGCCATCCATACATCTGCATCTAATACATGTCATCCTACTTCTCTTTGTATTTTTTTACAGTAATCTAACACCCATTTACTTTCACATAACGCCTCTTTATCAGTGATTCTCAATCTGTGGTAAGTCCCCCTAAAGGGCATGAAATTAAAAAAAGATAAAAAATAACAATTATTGAAATCAAAATAAGAAAAGATACATTCTGTCAATATAAAAATAATATGTCACACTTAAAAATAAGTAAATAGATATGAGTAACACAAAAGTGCTCCCAAAAAATCATTGGAAGAGCGCGATTAAATATGATATAGAAAGTTGGGTCCTGAATACTAAAAGATTGAGATTTGCTGGTTTATAGATTTTTAAAAAAGGGCCACTAAAAACAATGAGATGCTTCACCTTCTAATAAATAAATCCTGTTACACTTGTAATAAGTATAAAATTAAAATATTAGCACGCATTTAATCATTGCAACTAAAAGTTTATTTAAATTTAGTTTTATGACTATATAAAGTTTATTGGGGCTATTTAATTTTGTTATATACAAAAGTAAACATTTTTTTATTTACAAATATATTACTATATTGACATATCTGTATGTATAGTTCTTGTTTAACATGTACTCCAAAAATACAGGTTTCATTATAGGTTTGCTTTCTAAATAGCTAAACAAATTTGTATTTAAAATTATGATGCTTAGGGAAAAATCATAATTAATAATATCAGGTCTTAGCACTTATTTTTACTACTCTGTTGTTTAGTTAACTAATCTTATCTTTATGCAATATATATATACGTTGATACAAAGATTTTCACGGGTTGCATATATATATATGATTTGTTTTTATACTTTCAGAGATTCGGATAGTGGATCAAAATTACAGTTTTGGATTAGCAACTGCCATGGTGATATTTGATCTTACTAATTTTCCATTAAATGTTCAAATGAAAAAAACATTTTTGTTTAATAAGGTATATATATAAATATTGTGCGTGTGTGTGTCAAAACTGTTTTTATAGGTTCAAGATCTGACTAAAGTTTCAATTTCTTATTATTAAAATACGAGATGCTCTGTTAGTTTATTTACCTTAATATCATTGCTAGATATACTACAAATGAAAAGCAAATTGTTAATTAAATGTCACTAAGCAATCACTTTCTTAGTTTTGCTGTAATATTTTGTATAAATACAATTTGAACACTTCACTTCAAACACTATATAGCAAAAAAAAATTGTTATTTATATATATATACACACATACACAACCTGACATTTTGACTCAGGTTGTGCATTTTTTTAGAAAATTTTAAGGAACTGAGCTCTGAGAAAGATTGTAGGACAGTCAAAACAACAAGTTGTGTGCATACATATAGTAATAAAAATTTGCTATAAATTTTTGAAGGTGTACAAATTTTATTTATATCATATAGTTTAATTATCTATTAATTTATCTTAGTCCAAAATTTACAAGGCTCCAGATGAAAAGAAGAGGAGTGGAGGATTCAAGTATTATTACTTACTTCCAGAATATGCTTTATAACTTGAGTTGGTTTGGTAAATGTAAATTATATCTTTTAATACACCTGACTGTCAATCATGATTGAGACATCTTCAATTTAAGGAAAATATGTTTCTTAGGTGAAAAATGAATTGGTTGAAAACTTCATAAAATTAATCATTAAATATTGTAAATGCAATATTTTATTAACATGTGATTTTTTTTTTCACTTTTTCCTATGTATTAAGATAACAAATTTTATTCATATAGAATAACTTTTCAAATGTTTTGTCAAAAGAAAAACATCCTATTGGTTATCTGTTTTCTATTATCAATGACTGGAAACATCAACTGCAAATGAGTTATTAATTAAATAATGCCATTCTTCTGAATGTTATTGTTATAACAATATGCATCAATTATTGTTGAGAATATTCATGTAAAATGTTTCCCGGGATTATTGCTTAAGAAGAAATCTCTTTTTGAAATAAATACTTATCTCATTTCACTTTTCTCTAATTAGTAATCATATGTCTAATAACACGTTAATTTTTATGAAATAATTTGCTGAAGATAACAATTTTTATATATGATAATACTTCAAGTTGACTGAGGTAGTATTTGAGAATAACAATTCTGATCTCTAATTTGTCATCTGTCTGTATTATTAATTATATCAGAAATAAGTCAATATAAATAAAAAAAAACTTTTTGAAAACAATTTTCAATTTTCAGAATCTCTGAAGGCAAGAACTCACTGACCTCCATTTTTTCTTGATCTTTTTATGTGTTTGTTGATTATCTGTTGTGGATCTCAAATCTCTAAAATTATACAGTCATAATTGCCAAAGATTTACTCACAATGGTATTGAAAAATTGATCCAGGATTTTCCAAAAAAGATTGGCTTTCCTGTTTCTTATGCAAGTTATTTTCTAGGTATTTATTCTTTGGTAGGTCATCAATACTTTAAAAGATTTTAATTTCTTTTGTAAAATCTTATACAAAATTTACTATCTCAATTAACAAAATTATTAGTGTAAAAATCTCAAAATGTTTATCATTTTATATATATATAATCTCAAACATTCTAAGAAATTTTAGCTATGTCCTCTGTCAATAAACATTTAGAATCCACATCTCAAAACAGATGCAGGCTCTAAACATTTATGTGCTGGAAATATATATATATATGAATCACAATGTGAATATATGCATAACATTTTATATAATTGTTTAAATAGTAAATACTGTTATAGTAAATGGCACACAGTATCACATTTGTATTTGAAAATATAAATAATAAGAAAATAATCCCACTTTTCTATTAGGTTCTTTTTAATTATAAAGAAGGTTGCTTGGAATAATTAAACCAGGAGGTGTGAAAATGCATCAATCCAATTATTTATTAGTAAATAAGCATTTATTTTTATATTACGCTATGCATACATATGTATGCATAGCGTCATATAAAAATAAATGCTTATTTACTTATAATTAAGTTTCACTTAGAGTGACGTTTAGTAAATTCTAGACAATTTCACCGACTCATTCCAACATCATAGATAGTAATTTAAAGTGAGAATTCTACTCTCACGCTTTACTCAACAGTACTTCAGATTTGCTCATATAAAAGAATTTGATTCGTAGGAATAAGAGGATTCCTTTTATTCCTGCATAAATACTATATCTTGTATTGTGGAGTAAAGTATTCATTTATTATTTAACACTCGCAGAAGACGCATGCACAATTAGCTTGAAAGGCTGATCTTTGAATCTAATTATTTATTATAATTCATTATCTTTACATACTTTGAATTAAATATTTGTTGCAAAATTTTAAAATAAAAACTTTTTTTACAGAGGTCCCTAGTGACGATTTTTTCAGACGCTCATTGCTAAGGTTTACAGCCTTGTTAAAACTTTTACTTTGTTAAATAAATCTGTGTAATAAATATATTACAATAAATAATTAGATTAATCAATTTTTACACTCCTGCTTTAATTATTCAAGACAATCTTCTTTCTAACCAAAAAGGACCTAATAGGAGAGTCAGATCATTTTCTTAATTGTATTATTGAACATAAAGTGGTACTGTGTGTCTTTTTTATAACAGCATTTATTAAGCCAATAAATATCACATGACTACCTCCTCTTATGCTTGTGTATAACTGTTGTCAAAACAGGCAAAACTCACTATATATATTGCCACACACAGCAAGCTACAGTAATCAATGGATGCCAGAAGGCTTGTGCATAAAATTCCTATCTAGCGCCTCCTCATCCAATATCCCCAGACTAGTTTTTGACTTATGGCCTTCGTCAGTGAGTAGCCTAAATGCAGTGCTCTCAGATCCAAGGCTTCTCACTGACGAAGGCCATAAGCCAGAAACTAGTCTGGGGATATTAGATGAGTAGGCGCTAGATGGGGATTTTATGTACAAGCCTTCTTGCATCCATTGATTACTCTAGCTTGCTGTGTATGGCAATATATCTTGCTGTGGGTGGCAATATATCTTGCTGTGGGTGGCAATATATATAGTGAGTTTTGCTTGTTTTAGCATTTATTATTTAAACAATTGTATAAAACATTATATATGTTATATATAAAGCTCACAAATAAGCTCTTAACAAGCTCTATATTTAAGATTTGTAATAGAAGCTTGTTAAATTAGGTCATGTGACATCTGACTTGATTTTTTTTGGTAATATTATATATATATTTGAGGTAGAATATTGTTGTTCCAAAACAATGAAATATACTTTATTTTTAAAAATACTTTTAGATGAGATTTCAAAATATCACAAATATATAAACAAAGAAAAAGACTGCAAATTTCATAGCACATTCATTAATAAAGAAGTTGATTTTTTTAAAAAATAAAGTCAGAATAGATTTATCCATATGCTATGTTAGTACATATAATACATACTGATTCTCAATTGTGAATGATATAAAACACCAAAACATTTGGTATTCTATGAGAAAAGAAGAAGTAAAATGAAAGCTTCTAAAATGAGTTCAATGATTATCGTTTTCATAGTACTGTTTTTTTTTATATATATAAAAACTAAATTGTTAAGAATTCAAATCAGTTTATATATAAGCTGTGTCAATAATACATATTGATTTTAAACTTATCAATGCCAAAAATACACAATTCTACTATTAAAAAATTTCATAATCTAGCAAAAACTTATGTTTAAGGTGTGTCACTTCCATAGACATTTTTAAATAGAAAAATGAATTGTTTTTTAAAAAAAACAGACCACTTCATCTGTTATTGGTTCACTTCTATACTAAACATTTATCTTCAAAAGAAATGTCAACATAAAAACATTGATGGCAGATCACTAATTATTCAATTCTTTTATATTAGTATATTTGTCCAAAGTCTACAATCGGTAAAACTGAGCATAAAAGGGTGCAATTGTCATTATTAAATTTTATTCCATATATCCAATGTAAAAGGTTTTTATAATGAAATAAATATTAGTATTGAATTTTTAAGCTTTTTTTAAAATTAATTTTCTTTAATAAGTTACTTTAAATTATATCAGTAAAATATATTTAAGTTTATTCAATGTATTTTTTCGTTCATTTTTAAGCAATATTTGTTAATTAATTATGCTTACTAAATTGCATTTGGATTACACTAATAAAATATATTTACTTTTATTCAGTTATATGGCTTAAATTTAGTTTTTCTTTAAACAATAATCTTTTGAAAGCAACAAATGTAGAAATATATTTTTAAATATTTCCCTCTTTTTACTATTAAAAACTTTTCTTCAAAAAGAATCAGGGAATCAAAAGGTTTGAAATAACTATATTTGACATACGTATCAAAATCTATTTTTAATAAACTGAACTATGACCATAAGTGGCATTGATAATTATCAATAACTCACTTTAAGAATGGTTAAACAAGTTTAAACTGGCTTGTTTTATATATATTATTAACAATTTTGCATGGGCGATGTGAACAAAGGAGTTTTTTTTCCTAATTGCATCACTGTTCTAAACAATAACATAAAAGGATTTTGGAAAATAAAAGTCTATTTATTTATTTTAAGTATTATGTTTTTCTGAATTCATTATATTGTTTGATCATTACTCAGAGTAACTTCAAGCCGTTAATCTATTTTAAAAAGTACTAAGTGTAATGAAGAAATTAAAAAAACAATATATGTTTGACTTTAAGAAAAATAGTATAAAGTTTCTTTTTTATGGAATCAAAAAGCTTAGGATATGAAAATCCAAGGAAATAGCATGGAAAAGTGTTAAAATTAAAAAAAAAAATTGAATGAAAAAAAAATTAAAAAAAGTTTTTTTTTTTGTATAATAAATAAAAACAATCCCCCTTCTTTGTTTTTCTCTTGTGTAAATGTATATGATTGTGTGTGTTTGCTTTGTATATTGTCTGGCCAAAATATTTAATGCATATTAATTAGTATGCAAATAATAATTTTTTTCAGATAGCTGAACTTGTTGTAGAAATGAAAATGTATTCCAAGTAAGTATTCTTATTAAGTTCATTGTTTTTTGCAATCATTATTTCTCGATGATTATTATGTTCAGTGTGGTTTAATGCAGTGGCCAATAGCAGACCTGAAACAAAGAACCAATTGCTCACCACTTGACTATCATTTCCAATACTCAAATAGCATATGATCTTCTGAGCAATAAAAATTCAATTACCACTTATTATACTACTAATGTTTTAATCATAATTTTCTAATTATATTGATATTTATTATTGTAGTAGCAATATCCGTCTTTTCCTTCTTTCTTTTTTTTTTTTGACAGGAGAATCAGGATAATTTATTTGGCATTGCATTAAACATTATTTTTTACCATTTTAAAATATATTATTTTTACAAAATTACGACATTTAGCATAAGATATTAATTTCATTATAAGCTGTTAAAATAGGTTAAAATTTTATTAAATTTTTAATATATGTTGGAAAATTTATCTATTTAGTTAATAACAAAAAATTGTCATTTTTTTTTTATTTTTAGTCCAGATGAAAAAATATCATTTCGTTTAAGTTCTGACTTAAGCAAAGAAGAATATGTATATTTAAAAAAACGAAGGCAATATGTCTTTAAACATTTAAAAGAACTTTTACAAGAACAAGGACCAAATGATGAAAATGAGGTAATATTTATGATTTAAATAAACTTATTTTATTTTATTTTTAGAATGTGATTAAGAAATATATATGGGGGGAAATAATTGCCTTGCAATCTTGATTTAAATGAAGTAAATTGCAGAAAATGTTTAAATATGAAGAAAATTATTTTCCAACAAATAACAAAATATAGAAAGTTTTATCACATCTGAAAAGGATATTTAAATACATAATTAAGCTACATGTGTTACAAAAACGCTACTTTTGTGTTTTGTAAGCTGTCAAATACAAAACTGTTTTACAACACATTAAATTCTAATATAAAATAGAAATGGAATAGAATTAGATTTTATTATATTTTTTTTATAAAATTTAATAATATTATTATGTTCAATATTGATTAGTTATCTTTAAGTAAAATATATTGTCAGATAACATTGTTTTTTTTAATTATAATAAATAATTTTTTTGATTGTCCTTTTTTAATTAGAGATATAGTGCAGACATTTTTTCATTCTCCAAAATGCATTTTAAATATGAAGCCCAATTAGAAGCAGTAGGTCAATTAGTTTAAAGACAGTCCTGAATTTCAGTAATTTATTTACATTTAATCTAGAGTAAACAGGCAAAACTCTTCATACAGTAGTGGTAATCATGTGAAATCTAAAGTAAAACAAACAGATTTTACTAATATAAACAAAAAAACTTCAAAAATATCTCTAAAGAATATGTCTTTAAAATAATTAGTCAATTTATATCATATTTTTCAATAATTTTTTTAATTAAAGGAATAGAATTAAAATGAAATTTAAATAAGGCTATTTTTTCACATTGCATTATTTGTCTACACTATAGATTGTATCTTTAATTTTACCATTTTTTCTTGACTCACAAAACTTTATATTTACATTCTATGTAGATGATTTCTCAACTTCTGGATTAATTTAGTCTTCAAAAATTATTTTAACTTTAATTATATTGTATCAGATAGTAATTATTTTAGTGATCATGCCAATATACTTATGATTTATTAACAAAAACTCCTATGCATTTTTTATATTCATAAATCTCATAAGTTGTAAATATAACAATCAGAGATAAATTGCAATTCAAAAGGGTGTATGGTTATTTGAATTATGAAGGAATCAAAAACTATGATGACAAAATCTTAAATTGATTGTGAATGCATTATCTTCTTGTTTGTTCATCAACAACAAAAGAGCCATTAGTCATGAGATTTATTTCAGATTAATGCTGCTTAGAATTGTAGTGAAGGACATATTTTTAATCAGAATTAATCAAATTACAGTGTTTCTTGATTCCCCATGGATATAAAAATTGGGCACTGAAAACAAATGATATGAAATGCATTGCTTTTTAAGTGTAATATACCAAATTCACCACTTATTTTATTTTGCTGTAATATTTTTTTATTTTAAAAACATTAAAGTAATGGTGGCTCTGAAGAAGACTGTAGGACAGTCAAAATGTATATATATATATTGTAATCAGTTGGGTTATATGGTACACCCATAATAATATAGTGTGTGTGCATATATATATATAAAGTAAAGGAAAAGTAGAAATAAACACAGGTTAAATTTTTATAGATATTTTTCTATATTTCCTAAAATAAAATAATAATAAGTAAAGGATTAAATAACTCTGGGTTTAAAGAAAAATTTCATTATGAATTAAGTATTTTAAAAAGATCTGATAAATAATATTTGTAATTCTGACTTTGAAATTAACAAGAAAAAAAGCATAATTTATTTTTTAAAATCTTTTAATTAATACTTGTATAAAATATCTTTTTTAATTAATGCTTATTTGCATTTCTACTAACTACTTAAAAATCTTTGTAGATGAAAAATTCTAAAGGATTATCACACATTTTTGGTCAAATTCCAAAGATTAAAGTAAAAACATGAATATTACAATTTGATAGAAATTTCCAGCTTGTTTTCAAATGGATTACACAGATTGAAAACAGCCACTGTGTTTTTGTCACCTGATCTAACCAGGGTTATAAAAGACTGATAAAAAAAATATCAATTAGTTCTTGGCTTGCAATTTTGTAAGATTAGCAGAAGAGCTAGCTGTAAAGTTGGCTAAAATATTTTGTGAAGAGTTGGTAACTGTAGCAGAAAATGGCCATAGTAAAGCTATCTGCAAAGATTTCCAGAATAATTATCAAGATAACTGCCATGAGAATTTAAAAATGCAAGGAAGTGGCTGCTCTACAGTTCTCTGGAGGAGTTTGAATTTACATGGAGGAAAGGGTCAAGAGTGTTCTGGAAAACAGCTTGCTGACTTGAAGCTTACAAAATCCAAGTATAAGTGGAACTGACTACAGAAGGAAAAAAATCCAACCATACCTGAATTATATACTTTTACCAGATGATGACAGCTGAATAAAGAAGTAATTATACTTATGCTGCTGTTTATCTATATGCGCAGGAAATCACATCATGTGTATATACAGTGAGTTATTTTATTTTAATATTCCTTAAAATGATTTATAAAATTATAAATTAATGACTTAAAACAAAACACGTAAATAATTTGCTTGAGTCAAATGTCTAAAAGTAAGACGATTTGATATATATTTTTGAAGAAATTGTTTTGGTAATTCTTTATAAAAATGACATTAAAAGAATATACAAATGCAAGCATAATTTGTTTGAATTAAAATCGTAAACGCAAATCTTTTAAATTGGTCTAAGAATGCTGATAATTAATCAACAAGTACCTGTCAAACACAAGTTGACTTTATTTAGTTTGATAAAAAAAAAAAAACTTATAAACTGAAATTAAATTTTAAATTATATATTTTGTTTATGCACATGTATATGTGTGAAATTTATGTGTTTTCCAAATGAGTTAATTATGAAAAAATGTAATATTATTGTAACAAGTTGAAATAAATAAAAGTCAGTGTGTGTATATACACGCACACTCATATATGTAAAATTTTAATTTATTTTTTTTTATTAAATGTCAATTCATTTTTTTTCATGCATCTGTGCACATATATATGTAAACCATAATAATAACATGAATTGTAACTTGTAATTTTGTAAATTAATGTAACAATTTAGATTTTGAATAGTAATTATGTAAATTACAAATGTAATAATTATTTTATGTTTAATTGAAATGTCTTCATCATATATTATAAAGCACACATCTGTGTATGGATATATATATATATATATGCGTTTATAGAAACTAATTAAGAAATAATGCAGTTGGTGTAATAATTTGAATTTTGTAGTAATCTTGTAAATTACAGAGTGATGACATTATTATTGTGTATCATTCAAAATCAGAACCCGTAATCTATAAGTCCATAAATATTTTCTTTTTTTTTATTGTTATTAATAAACTTATTTAATAGTTAAAATTGTTTCCATCATCTCTTGGTCACATACACTAATAGAGCTTGTGTTCTCTGAGCTAGATTCATGCATGGGATGAATATATAAATGGGGATGTGTAGTTAGTGCTTTGGGGCATCCAGAGATGATCAATCATTCTGGTTGGTGCATAAGATTATATTCTTTAAAGCCCATGCACTATCTTTTATTTTTAGTTTAGTCTTATTAGGAGTTAAGTTTATAGTTGGCCAGTACAAGTGGCCAGAGCATTGATGATTGTCAGCATGTTTTAAATGTCCCAGTATTATTGTTTCAGTTTCTGATTATTGTGTATTTTAATGGATGTGCACTAAGCTGGTGCATCCAAGTTATGTTTAAATAATTGCCCAAGGTGGCAAAGGCTCAATAGTTAGCCTGGTCTACAGAAGACCCATTTTCGATCCAGTCACAAGATGGACTGTTGATTTTATATTTTATTGTGGATCATTCATGATGATGAGTGATTATTTTTCTTGAGTACTTTTATTTAATAATGCTAGTTGATATATGATTGATGTATAGTTTTTTTTAGTTGCTCTTCTGAGCTAGCTGGCTGATCTCATCAATCTCACAATGATCTCAGAGATTCTCTAATCTCATACTCTTATATCCTTAAATATCATACTTTTGTAAATTTATTCATATTTCATTTTAAATGGACTGGAGTGATGATGATTTTCCCATCACCCCACTTCATTTCCTTCCACTTTTGATGATGGATGGAGATTTTTGTCATTGGCTTGAGGATACAATGTTTTCATGCATCTCTGAGAGTGTTCTATATCTACTATTTGCTCCTACCTATTTTTTGTATTTTATATTGTTTGGCATAGAGCAGTTAACATAGTCCTGCTATGATTCCAGCCTCTACATCTCCAAAGAAAAGGAGCAAGGCATAGCTTGTATTTCCTAGCCCATAAGACTCAAAAGAAGCAGGACATAGTTTTGTATTTTCCAGTTCCTCCATGGAAGAGAGCTTTGCAAAGATTTTGCAGTATCTTTATAAGGGTTGTAGTAGCTTATAGTGTCTCATTTGAGGTAGCACTCTTGGTGTTCATGGGGCATTGTGTACTTACAATCCAATGGCTGAATTCTTTATCTATCTCAAAATTGCAAATCACTATTCATTCTGCTAACTGTAGGATGTCTGTCAGATCTCTAAAAAAAATTGATGAGTACATAGTTTTAGGTATGAACTTTGTTTTGATTATACATGTAAATTATGTAAAATATTGTTAGAAAGGTGTTTCATTTCTATTTTCCTTTTCCTTCAGACCGGGGCAATGTAACCAGTTGGGTTACATGGTACACCCATAATAATAGTGTGTGTGCATATATATATATAAAGTAAAGGAAAAGTAGAAATAAACACAGACATAAATTTTTGTAGATATTTTTCTACATTTCCTAAAATAAAATAATAATAAGTAAAGGATTAAATAATAACTCTGATTTAAAATAAAAATTGTTTTATAAATTAAACTTTTAAAAGGTCTGATAAATATTATTTGTAATTCTGATTTTGAAATTTAAATGTAAGCATGTTTTTTTGATAATTTTAAAAAAAATGTCTATTTTTTAAATCTTCAATTAATTTGTAAATTTTTATTATCTAAGTGAAAACATGTATGTTTTCAAAAGGATTAGAGAAATAAAAATAAAATTCTGTTTTCAATCAAGGTGTTATCATCATCTCAGATGATTTTATAAAAAGGGCTGATAAAAATATCAGTCAGTCTGGATAGTGGTTTTTGAAGAGAACAGTTTGGCTTGCAGTTTTGTATGAGTTAGCAGAAGAGCTAGCTGTAAAGTTGGCTAAAATATTTTGTGAAGAGTTGGTAACTGTAGCAGAAAATGGCCACAATAAAGCTAGCTGCAAAGATAGCTAGAATAATTATCAAGAGAACTACCACTAGGATGTAAGAAGGCAACATAGTAGACTGTTTTTCTTAGCAGGAGTTTGAATTTACATGGAGGAAATGGGTCAAGATTCTTTGTAATTCATAGTCTTAAAAGTCACATGATCACATTTTCTATACTAGCACATTAATTGTTGATAAACAGAGCAAAACTCTCCATACAGCATTGCCACCTGTGCTAAACAGAGTAATCAATGGATGCCAGAAGGCTTGGGCATAAAATCCCTATCTAATGCCTACTCATCCAATATCCCCAGACTAGTTTCTGGCTTGTGGCCTTTGTCAGTGAGGAGCTTTGGATCTGAGAGCACTGCATCTAGATCTTAGGTGGCAATACTGTATGGAGAGTTTTGCTCTGTTTATCAAAGTCTTAAAAGTGTTCTGTAAAACAGCTTGCTGACCTGAAGCTTACAAAAATCTAAGTATAAGTGGAACTGACTACAGAAGGGAAAAATCCAACTATACCTGAAATATGTACTTTTACCTGATGATGACAATTGTCTGGATTGACCAAAAACAACTCCCCAAGAGAAACACCAGCTGAATAAACAAGTAGTTATATGTATGCTGCTGTGTCTACATATGCAAAGAGAAGTACAGATAAACGTGTATACAAAAGTGAGTTTTTAAATAATTCATTTGGGAAGCATTTTAAATCTATATTTTCAAAATTAAAGATGTTTATAATTAGTTAAGGGATAACCTGATAAAAAGCTTTCTGATCTCTCAAAAATTGACTATACTTTTTTTAAAAAAAGAATAAAGAAAGCTGTAATAAAATTTGATAAAGTGATTTTTTTAAATATTGATTAAATAGGTAAATTTTATGTAAAAATTATTTATTGTTTGACAAAATTAAATTTGTTAATAATCTGTGCAATTCTATGTATGCGTTTTAGTAAACCTAGCTTAAGGATCTGTATTATTTAAAATATAATTTAAAAGCTTAATTATGTATTATTGTAGAACAAGTTTAATATGTTCAGAAATTTTACACACACACATGTATGTGTGTGTATATCTGTCAATTATATTGCAAATACCAATGCTTGTCACGTATAACACATATGTAAAATTTAATCATTTTTTTATAATTATTTTATGTTAATTGAAATGTATTCTTTGTATATTATAAAACGCACATCTGTGTACGGATATATGTATGCGTTTATAAATACCCATTAAGAAATAATGCAATTAATGTAATAACTTTAATTTTGTAGTAATCTTGTAAATTACAGAGTGATGACATTATTATTGTGTATCATTCAAAATCAGAACCCTTAACTTATAAGACCTTAAATACCATTTTTTTTATTGTTTTAATAAACTTATTTAATTGTTAAAATTGTTTCCATCATCTCTTGGTCACATACAGTAATAGAGCTTGTGTTCTCTGAGCTAGATTCATGCATGGGATGAATATATAAATGGGGGTATGTACTTAGTGCTTTTGAGGCATCCAACAATGATCAATAATCATTCTGATTGGTACAAAAGAGAATACTCATTAAAGCCCATGCACTATTATCTTTTATTTTATTTGCCTTATTTAAAAGTTAAGTTTATAGTTGGCCAGTACAAGTGACTTGATCATTGATGATGATCAGCATGTTCTAATGTCCCAGCATTATTGTTTCAATTTCTGATTATTGTGTATTTTAATGAATGGGCACTAAGCTGGTGCATCCAAGTTATGTTTAAATAATTGCCCAAGGTGGCAAAGGCTCAATAGTTAGCCTGGTCTACAGCAGACCCATTTACAATCCAGTCACAAGTTGACTGTTGATATATTGTACTGATTTGTTTATTCCCATCAATAGTGATGATGGATGATTATATTACTTTATAATGCTGATTGATGATTAATTATGCTTTAGTTGCTCTTCTGAGTTAGCTGACTGATCTCTCAATGATCTCAGATTTTTTGGATCTCATGTTCCCATTAAATATTTTTTACTTAAATATTATTTATATTAAATCATTTTATTTGAAATATTGTTGGCTTGGGAGTGATGATGATTTTCCATCACCCCAGGTTTCTTCTAATTTATCACCTTCATCCCATTACAATATATATATATATGTGTGTGTGTGTGTGTATACAATAAAAGGGTTTTCTAAAAAGAATTCAAAGTAGAGTGAATGAATTACATTTAGAAGTGTAATATAGTGGTGTTTAAGAACTGAGGAAAAGAATTAAGTGAATAGTTGATACAATCAAACTTAAACATAGATATTTGTAGCACAAATGATCAAATAAAAATCTTCCTAGTTTAGTCATATGTTATAAAAATGATAAATCTTTGAAAGACTAGCAGCAAAAGAAGAACAATTAGAAGGTTAACTAGGGGACTCTGATATCACAATAATCAATGTGACTTGGAACATACTGATAAACTAAACAGATGATGCGTAATTCTGATAAAATTGTATTTGAATGACCACTCATACAAACTGTTAACAAATAGTCCATTTTTAAAAATAATATAAATCAAAGACTTATTTTATTTTGATTTTAAAAATATATTTTAAGAAAAATTATGGTAGAAAATTGATCATATTTAAAAATGTGTTTGTCAAAAATAAAGTACAATGAGGTTTGATACAAGAAACTTATAGAGCAAATGCATATTATAGAAAACACTTTTTCTCATTAAATTATGATTTATTTAGCAAATACATACAATGGACCTTAAAATAGCAGATATCTTTGTGATATTAGATTTGGTTACAAATTTCAAAGCAAAATTACATAACAATTATAAGTGCTAAACATGAAATTAATTGACTGATGAAGAAAATGTTACAATGATCATTAACGACTGATATAGGACCACATGTGTAAGCAAGCATCAAACATTTTTATCATGTTTTAAGAGCTTCTTTTTGTTTAATTTGTCTTCTACAATTTGTTCATCTTTACTAATTACTTTTTGATTCTTTACATATGTACAAATATTAATTTTAATTATGAGCTTGAAAAATAAAATAAAAAAAACTGATTACTATTGAAGTGAAAGAAAGATTATATCCAAACAAAACTGAAACAAATTTGCAACTTAAGTCCTGGATATAGTATAGTTAAAATAACAGGCTACATCATTTTTAAAAAAGAAGAAATTAAAAAATGCACAGATAATGAAAGGAATATTCACATCGTACAGTTAAAATTGTAACATCATAGAAAAAATGGAAGCTTCTGCTAATGTGGAATAATCAAAAGCAATTGGCAAATGAAAGCATCATTGGCATGATCATATAAGAAAAGATCAAAAAGTTGTTTGAAGAATTTTTTGCTAAATTTTTAATACAAATGAGTTTATTTTCCGTTAAATATAATTCACGAATTCAGGTAAAGAACTATATTGCATACAGTTATATGGCATGACAGAGATTCTAGAACAAATAGAACTACTTCTAAACATCATTTTTGTAAAAAAAATCAGAAATTCTAAAATCAATGATCTTGAATTTTTAAACCACTAAACATCACATGATCACTATTTCTTATGCTTGCTCAAGCTGTTAAAATGGGAAAAACTCTCCATACAGTAGTGCCACTCAGTGCAAGCCATTGATTACTCTGCATCCATTGATTACTCTGGCTTGCACTGAATGACATTACTGTATAGATAGTTTTGCTTGTTTTAATCTTGAATTTTTCTTAAAATGTATAAGTTTTTTACATTTTAATTTACGCTTTTAAAAGGTTTATTTTAATTTTCATTTAAATCTAATTTTAAATGTATTTTTATATTTTTCATTTTGTTAGTGTTGTTTTGGATTGTAACTTTGATCTAGGCCATGGGTCTGGGATGAATTACTCCTAAATACCCATATTTCAATATAAGATTCAATAGAATTATCATATAATAAATGAGCTTCTGAAATCAATAAAAGACTGGTGTATAAAATTATATTGTAAACTATTTTTCTATTTTCCATTCATCTTAATTCTTTTGAAAATTAAAAATAAAAAAATATTTATTTTAACTTTTTAATAACATCAATAAAAAATATATACTTTATTTTTTAATTGTTGAATAAAATAATAGAATATAATAGATATTATCTATGCACTTGTTTCTATATAAATATATGAATTAATCTTTGCTATCCTTTGGAATTTGCCACCTGGATAATTTGTATCCTACTAGATATAGTTTTGAATCAAATACCACTCAGAAGCCTTACCTAACATATACATAATTTATATATATATTGAATTCAACCAGCATTATCAAAAGTCAAAGTATGTGTACTCAAGAGAAATAACCATCGATCATCATCATTGATGGGAATAAACAAATTAGTACAATATATCAACAGTCAATCTTGTGACTGGATTTGAAATGGGTCTTCTTTAGACCAGGCTAACTATTGAGCCTTTGCCAGCTTGGGCAATTATTTAAAGAGCTTAGTGCCCATCCATTAAAATACACAATAATCAGAAATCAAATCAATAATGCTGGGACACTTAAAACATGCTGATCATCATCAATGCTCTGGCCACTTAAGTACTGGCCAACTATAAACTTAAATTTTTAATAAGACTAAAATAAAATATAGTGCATGGGTTTTAAAGAGTATCCTTTTTTTCACCAACCAGGATGATGATTGATCATCTCTGGATGCCCAAAGCACTAAACACATCCCCATTTATCCATGTCTGAAATCTAGCCAGGAACACAAGCTCTATTACTGTATGTGAACAAGAGGTGATGGAAAACATTTTTAACAATTAAATAAGTTTATTAATAACAATAAAAAATAAATGACTAAGGTCTTATGAGGGTTCTGATTTTGAAAAATATACAATAATAAGTCATTACACTACTTTACAAGATTACTACAAAATTCAAATTATTACACTAACAGTATTTCTTAATTAGTTTCTATAAACATATATATATATATATATCCATACACAGACGTGCGTTTTATAATATATGATGAAAACATTTCAATTAATATAAAATAATTATAAAAAAAATGATTAAACTTTACATGTATATGCGCACTGACATGTGATTTAGGTATATATAATTAATATTCAGTAACAAAATGCTTAAGTTTGCATATATGTCCTATTTGACAGGCATTGAGATATATGTACGCACAGATTATTTATAAATTTAATTTTGTCAAACAATAAATGACAATAATTTCTACAATTACAAATTGCGTTTGAATATACATAAAATTTATATTTTTAATCAATGTTAAAAAAAAATCACTTTATCAAGTTCTATTACAGGTTTCTTTTATTCTTTTACAAAAAATATATAGTCAATTTTCCAGAGGTTAGAAAGCTTTTATTAGGTTACTTCTTAACGAATTATCAATGTCTTTAAATTTAAAAATATAGATTTAAAAATGTCCATCAAATAAATTATTGAAAAACAAATCACTTTGTATGCAAGTTTATCTGTGCTTCTCTTTGCATATGTAGACACAGCAGCATATGTATAAACTACTTCTTTACTCAGTTGCTCTCTTGGGCAAGCTGTTTTTTGGTCATTCCAGGAAATTGTCATCATCAGGTAAAAGTACATAATTCAGGTATGGTTGGCTTTTTTTTCTTCTGTAGTCAGTTTCACTTATACTTAGATTTTGTAAACTTCAGGTCAGCAAGCTGTTTTTCCAGAACACTTTTAAGGCTATGATATACAAAGAATCTTGATCCATTTTCATCCATGTAAATTCAAATTCCACCAGTGAATTGTATAGCAGCCACTTCCTTGCATTCTTAAATCCTCATGGCAGTTCTCTTGATAATTATACTAGCCATCTTTGCAGCTAGCTTTACTATGGCTATTTTCTGCTACATTGAATACATAAATGTATCAGATGGATTGACGCCGGTTTGACTGCGAACTTTTGGCCTAAGGTTAAATAAGGGAAAGAATATTTTGTTTTCAAATGCAGATCTATGTAGTCTATTCATAGTCGACCCTCTAAATAAAATATTAAACTCATTGCAATCTATTTAAATGTAAAATTAAAAGTTAATATAAAAACCTAAAATGTTAAACTTATTCCTCAAAATTTAAAATGATTCAAAATTTATATGTGCGTAAATAAATACTTGTTTGTTATTTACTGGAAGTGGCTTTTATTTTTTTTATATATATTTAAGATGCAATTAAACAAGTTATTTATTATCTCTGCATCTCCATGAGCTAGTGACAATGGGCTAACAGTCTGAATATTTAAATAAAGTGGAATCTTAACAGTGCATATCTGCCTACTTTATAAATTTTTCTAGGCTCAAATGCCTAGATGGCACCCTTGTAGTGCAGGTTGCAGTTAGATTCCATCTTCACTTTCATTTGGATCATTATAATTGGCACCCAACGTCGGGCTCAATCTTTAATAAACCACCGAGTGCCCTGAGAATTTTAAAAATAAATCACACCCATAATATTTTTCTGAAATGTGTAAATATATTTTTTGTATTAATGTAAAGTTATACTTTGAATTTTGTTTTAAAGGTACTGCCAGTAAGAAAAATTGCACATATGTAAAAATAAATGTGAGGAATAAAACATAATAATAAATATAAATCATATTTTTTTATTTTAAAAAAAAGCATTGTTTAAATTAAAATCTAATCATTCAACTCGCGTAAGTAATAGTTAAAAGTAGAAAAAAAGAAAT